>OX422211.1:532470016-532843757 GCA_949130495.1 Sambucus nigra | reverse complement strand
TTCCCGTGGGAGGTGTTGGTGCCACCCACGGGGACGTTCGGGGGCTGTTTCGAGTTCTCACCCTCTAACGCCATGTTTTTAAGCCTAAGTCTAGAAATATTCAAATTATCATCGTACTCTCAAATCGGGAGACGCGCGGCTGCGGGGTCAGTTCCTACGAGTCAGATTGGTCTTGTGGGAGGTGTTGGTGCCACCCACGGGGACGTTCGGGGGTTGTTTCTAGTTCTCTCTCTCTAACGCCATGTTTTTAAGCATAAGTCCAGATATATGAAAATTACCGTCGTACTCTCAAACCGGGAGACCCGCGACTGCGGGGTTAGTTCCTACGAGTTACATTGGTCTCGTGGGAGGTGTTGGTGCCACCCACGGGGATGTTTGGGGGCTATTTCTAGTTCTCACCCCCTAACGCCATTTTTTTAAGCCTAAGTCTAGAAATATGCAAATTACCATCGTACTCTCAAACCGGGAGACCCGCGCCTACGGGGTCAGTTCCTACGACTTACATTGGTCCCGTGGGAGGTGTTGGTACCACCCACGGGGACGTTTGGGGGCTGTTTCGAGTTCTCACCCTCTAACGCCATGTTTTTAAGCCTATGTCTAAAAATACGCAAATTACCGTCGTACTCTCAAACCGAGAGACCCGCGACTACGGGGTTAGTTCGTACGAGTTACATTGGTCCCGTGGGAGGTGTTGGTGCCACCCACGGGGACGTTCGGGGGCTATTTCGAGTTCTCACCCTCTAACGCCATGTTTTTAAGCCTAAGTCCAGAAATACCCAAATTACCATCGTACTCTCAAATCGAGAGACCCGCGACTGCGGAGTTAGTTCGTACGAGTTACATTGGTCCCGTGGGAGGTGTTGGTGTCACCCACGGGGACATTCGGGGGCTATTTCGAGTTCTCACCCTCTAACGCCATGGTTTTAAGCATAAGTCCAGATATATGAAAATTACCGTCTTACTCTCAAACCGGGAGACCCGCGGCTGCGGGGTCAGTTCCTTCGAGTTACATTGGTCCCGTGGGAGGTGTTGGTGCCACCCATGGGGACGTTCGGGGGCTGTTTCGAGTTCTCACCCTGTAACGCCATGTTTTTAAGCCTAAGTCCAGAAATATGCAAATTAACATCGTACTCTCAAACCGGGAGACCCGCGGTTGCGGGGTCATTTTCTAAGAGTTACATTGGTCCCGTGGGAGGTCTTGGTGCCAACCACGGGGACGTTCGGGGGCCGTTTTGAGTTCTCACCCTCTAACGCCATGTTTTTGAGCCTAAGTCTAGAAATATGCAAATTATCGTCGTACTCTCAAACCGGGAGTCCCGCGACTGCGGGGTCAGTTCCTACGAGTTACATTTGTCCCGTGGGAGGTGTCGGTGCCACCCACGGGGACGTTCGGGGGCTGTTTCGAGTTCTCACCCTCTAACGCCATGTTTTTAAGCCTATGTCCAAAAATACGCAAATTTCCATCGTACTCTCAAATCGAGAGACCCGCGACTGCGGGGTTAGTTCGTACGAGTTACATTGGTCCCGTGGGAGGTGTTGGTGCCACCCACGGGGACGTTTAGGGTCTATTTCCAGTTCTCACCCTCTAACGCCATGTTTTTAAGCCTAAGTCCAGAAATACGCAAATTACCATCGTACTTTCAAATCGAGAGACCCGCGACTGCGGAGTTTGTTCGTACGAGTTACATTGGTCCCGTGGGAGGTGCTTGTGTCACCCACGGGGACGTTCGGGGGCTGTTTCGAGTTCTCACCCTCTAACGCCATGTTTTTAAGCATAAGTCCAGATATATGCAAATTACCGTCTTACTCTCAAATCGGGAGAGCCGCGGCTGCGGGGACAGTTCCTACGAGTCACATTGGTCTCATGGGAGGTGTTGGTGGACCCACGGGGACGTTCGGGGGTTGATTCTAGTTCTCACCCTCTAACGCCATGTTTTTAAGGCTAAGTCTAGAAATATGTAAATTACTGTCGTACTCTCAAACCGGGAGTCCCGCGACTGCGGGGTCAGTTCCTACGAGTTACATTGGTCCCATGGGAGGTGTTGGTGCCACCCACGGGGACGTTCGGGTCCTGTTTCGAGTTCTCACCCTCTAACGCCATGTTTTTAAGCCTAAGTCTAGAAATATGCAAATTACCCTCGTATTCTCAAACCTGGAGTCCCGCGGCTGCAGGAACAGTTCCTACGAGTTACATTGGTCTCGTGGGAGGAGTTGGTGCCACCCACGGGGTCGTTTGGGGGCTGTTTCGAGTTTTCACCCTCTTACGCCGTGTTTTTATGCCAAAGTCTAGAAATATATAAATTATGGTCGATATCTCAAACCGGGAGTCCCGTGGCTGCGAGATCAGTTCCTACGAGTTACATTGGTCCCGTGGGAGGTGTTGGTGCCACCAACGGGGCCGTTAGAGGGCTGTTTCGAGTTTTCACCCTCTAACGCCATGTTTTTAAGCCTAAGTCTAGAAATATTCAAATTACCATCGTACTCTCAAACCGGGAGACCCGCGGCTGCGGGGTCAGTTCCTACGAGTCACATTGGTCTTGTGGGAGGTGTTGGTGCCACCCACGGGGACGTTCGGGGGTTGTTTCTAGTTCTCTCCCTCTAACGCCATGTTTTTAAGCCTAAGCCTAGAAATATGCAAATTACCGTCGTAATCTCAAACCGGGAGTCCCGCGATAGCGGGGTCAGTTCCTACGAGTTACATTGGTCCCGTAGGAGGTGTTGGTGCCACCCACGGGGATGTTCGGGGGCTATTTCTAGTTCTCGCCCCCTAACGCCATTTTTTTAAGCCTAAGTCTAGAAATATGAAAATTACCATCGTACTCTCAAACCGGGAGACCCGCGGCTGCGGGGTCATTCCTACGAGTTACATTGATCCCGTGGGAGGTGTTGGTGCCACCCACGGGGACGCTCGGGGGCTGTTTCGAGTTCTCACCCTCTAACGCCATGTTTTTAAGCCTGTGTCCAAAAATACGCAAATTACCGTCGTACTCTCAAACCGAGAGACCCGCGACTGCGGGGTTAGTTCGTACGAGTTACATTGTTCCCGTGGGAGGTGTTGGTGCCACCCACGGGGACGTTCGGGGGCTATTTCGAGTTCTCACCCTCTAACGCCATGTTTTTAAGCCTAAGTCCAGAAATACCCAAATTACCATCGTACTCTCAAATCGAGAGACCCGCGACTGCGGAGTTAGTTCGTACGAGTTACATTGGTCCCGTGGGAGGTCTTGGTGCCAACCACGGGGACGTTCGGGGGCTATTTCGAGTTCTCACCCTCTAACGCCATGTTTTTGAGCCTAAGTCTAGAAATATGCAAATTATCGTCGTACTCTCAAACCGGGAGTCCCGCGACTGCGGGGTCAGTTCCTACGAGTTACATTGGTCCCGTGGGAGGTGTCGGTGCCACCCACGGGGACGTTCGGGGGCTATTTCTAGTTCTCACCCCCTAACGTCATGTTTTTAAGCCTAAGTCTAGAAATATGCAAATTACCATCGTACTCTCAAACCGGGAGACCCGGGCTGCGGGGTCAGTTCCTAATAGTTACATTGGTCCCGTGGGAGGTGTTAGTGCCACCCACAGGGACGCTCGGGGGCTGTTTCGAGTTCTCACCCTCTAACGCCATGTTTTTAAGACTATGTCCAAAAATACGCAAATTACCGTCGTACTCTCAAACCGAGAGACCCGCGACTGCGGGGTCAGTTCGTACGAGTTACATTGGTCCTGTGGGAGGTGTTGGTGCCACCCACGGGGACGTTTGGGGGCTATTTCGAGTTCTCACCCTCTAACGCCATGTTTTTAAGCCTAAGTCCAGAAATACGCAAATTACCATCGTACTCTCAAATCGAGAGACCCGCAACTGCGGAGTTTGTTCGTACGAGTTACATTGGTCCCGTGGGAGGTGTTGGTGTCACCCACGGGGACGTTTGGGGTCTGTTTCGAGTTCTCACCCTCTAACGCTATGTTTTTAAGCATAAGTCCAGATATATGCAAATTACCGTCTTACTCTCAAATCGGGAGACCCGCGGCTGCGGGGACAGTTCCTACGAGTCACATTGGTCTCATGGGAGGTATTGGTGGACCCACGGGGACGTTCGGGGGTTGTTTCTAGTTCTCACCCTCTAACGCCATGTTTTTAAGACTAAGTCTAGAAATATGTAAATTACTGTCGTACTCTCAAACCGGGAGTCCCGCGACTGCGGGGTCAGTTCCTACGAGTTACATTGGTCCCGTGGGAGGTGTTGGTGCCACCCACGGGGACGTTCGGGTCCTGTTTCGAGTTCTCACACTCTAACGCCATGTTTTTAAGCCTAAGTCTAGAAATATGCAAATTATCCTCGTATTCTCAAACCTGGAGTCCCGCGGCTGCAGGAACAGTTCCTACGAGTTACATTGGTCTCGTGGGAGGAGTTGGTGCCACCCACGGGGTCGTTCGGGGGCTGTTTCGAGTTTTCACCCTCTTACGCCGTGTTTTTATGCCAAAGTCTAGAAATATATAAATTATGGTCGATATCTCAAACCGGGAGTCCCGTGGCTGCGGGATCAGTTCATACGAGTTACATTGGTCCCGTGGGAGGTGTTGGTGCCACCAACGGGGCCGTTAGAATGCTGTTTCGAGTTTTCACCTTCTAACGCCATGTTTTTAAGCCTAAGTCTAGAAATATTCAAATTACCATCGTACTCTCAAACCGGGAGACCCGCGGCTGCGGGGTCAGTTCCTACGAGTCACATTGGTCTTGTGGGAGGTGTTGGTGCCACCCACGGGGACGTTCGGGGGTTGTTTCTAGTTCTCTCCCTCTAACGCCATGTTTTTAAGCCTAAGTCTAGAAATATGCAAATTACCATCGTAATCTCAAACCGGGAGTCCCGCGATAGCGGGGTCAGTTCCTACGAGTTACATTGGTCCCGTAGGAGGTGTTGGTGCCACCCACGGGGATGTTCGGGGGCTATTTCTAGTTCTCGCCCCCTAACGCCATTTTTTTAAGCCTAAGTCTAGAAATATGCAAATTACCATCGTACTCTCAAATCGGGAGACCCGCGGCTGCGGGGTCAGTTCCTATGAGTTACATTGGTCCCATGGGATGTGTTGGTGCCACCCACGGGGACGTTCGGGGGCTGTTTCGAGTTCTCACCCTCTAACGCCATGTTTTTAATCCTATGTCAAAAAATACGCAAATTACCGTCGTACTCTCAAACCGAGAGACCCGCGACTGCGGGGTTAGTTCGTACGAGTTACATTGGTCCCGTGGGAGGTGTTGGTGCCACCCACGGGGACATTCGGGGGCTATTTCGAGTTCTCACCCTCTAACGCCATGTTTTTAATCCTAAGTCCAGAAATACGCAAATTACCATCGTACTCTAAAATCGAGAGACCCGCGACTGCGGAGTTAGTTCGTACGAGTTACATTGGTCCCGTGGGAGGTGTTGGTGTCACCCACGGGGACGTTCGGGGGCTGTTTCGAGTTCTCACCCTCTAACGCCATGTTTTTAAGCATAAGTCCAGATATATGCAAATTACCGTCGTACTATCAAACCGGGAGACCCGTGGCTGCGGGGTCAGTTCCTACGAGTAACATTGGTCTTGTGGGAGGTGTTGGTGCTACCCACGGGGACGTTCGGGGATTATTTCTAGTTCTCACCCTGTAACGCCATGTTTTTAAACCTAAGTCCAGAAATATGCAAATTAACATTGTACTCTCAAACCGGGAGACCCGCGGTTGCAGGGTCATTTTCTACGAGTTACATTGGTCCCGTGGGAGGTGTTGGTGCCAACCACGGGGACGTTCGGGTGCCGTTTTGAGTTCTCACCCTCTAACGCCATGTTTTTTAGCCTAAGTCTAGAAATATACAAATTACCATCGTACTCTCAAATCGGGAGACCCGGGGCTGTGGGGTCAGTTCCTACGAGTTACATTGATCCCATGGGAGGTGTTGGTGCCACCCACGGGGACGTTCGGGTGTTGTTTCGAGTTCTGACCCTCTTACGCCATGTTTTTATGCCTAAGTCTAGAAATATGGAAATTATTGTCGTATTCTCATACCGGGAGTCCCTCGGCTGCGGGATCAGTTCCTACGAGTTACAATTGTCCCGTGGGAGGTGTTGGTGCTTCCAACGGGGCCGTTCGGGGGCTATTTCGATTTTTCACCCTCTAACGCCAAGTTTTGCCTAAGTCTTGAAATATACAAATTACCCTCATATTCTTAAACCAGAAGTCCCGTGGCAACGGGGACCGTTCCTATGAGTTACATTGGGCCCGTGAGAGGTGTTGGTGCCACCCACGGGTCCGTTCGGGGTCTGTTTCGAGTTTTCACCCTCTAACGCCATGTTTTTAGGCCTAAGCCTAGAAATATGCAAATTATCATCGTATTCTCAAACCGGGAGTCCAGCGGCAGCGAGGTCAGTTCCTATAAGTTACATTGGTCCCGTGGGAGGTGCTGGTGCCACCCACAAGGACTTTAGAGGGTTATTTCGAGTTTTCACCCTCTAACGTCGTGTTTTTGAGCCCAAGTCTAGAAATATTCAAATTACCGTCGTACTATCAAACCGGGAGACCCGCGGCTGCGGGGTCAGTTCCTACGAGTAACATTGGTCTTGTGGGAGGTGTTGGTGCTACCCACGGAGACGTTCGGGGGTTGTTTCTAGTTCTCACCCTCTAACGCCATGTTTTTAAGCCTAAGTCTAGAAATAGGCAAATTACCGTCGTACTCTCAAACCGGGAGTCCCGCGACTGCGGGGTCAGTTCCTACGAATTACATTGGGCCCGTGAGAGGTGTTGGTGCCACCCACGGGTCTGTTCGGGGGCTGTTTCGAGTTCTCACCCTCTAACGCCATGTTTTTAGGCCTAAGCCTAGAAATATGCAAATTATCATCGTATTCTCAAACCGGGAGTCCAGCGACAGCGAGGTCAGTTCCTATAAGTTACATTGGTCCCGTGGGAGGTGCTGGTGCCACCCACAAGGACTTTAGAGGGTTATTTCGAGTTTTTACCCTCTAACGTCGTGTTTTTGAGCCTAAGTCTAGAAATATTCAAATTACCGTCGTACTATCAAACCGGGAGACCCGCGGCTGCGGGGTCAGTTCCTACGAGTAACATTGGTCTTGTGGGAGGTGTTAGTGCTACCCACGGAGACGTTCGGGGGTTGTTTCTAGTTCTCACCCTCTAACGCCATGTTTTTAAGCCTAAGTCTAGAAATAGGCAAATTACCGTCGTACTCTCAAACCGGGAGTCCCGCGACTGCGGGGTCAGTTCCTACGAATTACATTGGGCCCGTGAGAGGTGTTGGTGCCACCCACGGGTCCGTTTGGGGGCTGTTTCGAGTTCTCACCCTCTAACGCCATATTTTTAAGCATAAGTCCAGATATATGCAAATTACCGTCTTACTCTCAAACCGGGAGACCCGCGGCTGCGGGGTCAGTTCCTACGAGTCACATTGGACTCATGGGAGGTGTTGGTGCACCCACGGGGACGTTCGGGGGTTGTTTCTAGTTCTCACCCTCTAACACCATGTTTTTAAGCCTAAGTCTAGAAATAAGTAAATTACTGTCTTACTCTCAAACCGGGAGTCCCACGACTGCGGGGTCAGTTCCTACGAGTAACATTGGTCTTGTGGGAGGTATTGGTGCTACCCACGGAGACGTTCGGGGGTTGTTTCTAGATCTCACCCTCTAACGCCATGTTTTTAAGCTAAGTCTAGAAATAGGTAAATTACCGTCGTACTCTCAAACTGGGAGTCCCGCGACTGCGGGGTCAGTTCCTACGAGTTACATTGGTCCCGTGGGAGGTGTTGGTGCCACCCACGAGGATGTTCGGGGGCTATTTCTAGTTCTCACCCCCTAACGCCATGTTTTTAAGCATAAGTCCAGATATATGCAAATTACCGTCTTACTCTCAAACCGGGAGACCCGCAGCTGCGGGGTCAGTTCCTACGAGTCACATTGGACTCATGGGAGGTGTTGGTGCACCCACGGGGACGTTCGGGGGTTGTTTCTAGTTCTCACCCTCTAACACCATGTTTTTAAGCCTAAGTCTAGAAATAAGTAAATTACTGTCTTACTCTCAAACCGGGAGTCCCGCGACTGCGGGGTCAGTTCCTACGAGTTACATTGGTCCCGTGGGAGGTGTTGGTGCCACCCACGGCGACGTTCGGGGCCTGTTTCGAGTTCTCACCCTCTAACGCCTTATTTTTAAGCCTAAGTCTAGAAATATGCAAATTACCGTCGTATTCTCAAACCTGGAGTCCCGCGGCTGCAGGAACAGTTCCTATGAGTTACATTGGTCTCGTGGGAGGAGTTGGTGCCACCCACGGGGTCGTTCTGGGGCTGTTTCGAGTTTTCATCCTCTAACGCCATGTTTTTAAGACTAAGTCCAGAAATATGGAAATTACCATCGTACTCTCAAACCGGGAGACCCGCGACGGCGGGGTCAGTTTGTACGTGTTACATTGGTGCCGTGGGAGGTGGTTGTGCCAACCACGAAGACGTTCGGGGGCTGTTTCGAGTTCTCACCCTCTAACGCCATCTTTTTTAGTCTAAGTCTAGAAATATGCAAATTACCGTCGTACTCTCAGACCGCGAGACCCGCGGATGGAGGATCAGTTCCTATGAGTTACATTGGTCCCGTGGGAGATCTTGGTGCTACCCACGGGGACGTTCGGGGGCTGTTTTGAGTTTTCACCCTGTAACGCCATGTTTTTAAGCCTAAGTCCAGAAATATGCAAATTAACATCGTACTCTCAAACCGGGAGACCCGCGGTTGCGGGGTCATTTTCTACGAGTTACATTGGTCCCGTGGGAGGTGTTGGTGCCACCCACGGGGACGTTCGGGGGCTATTTCTAGTTCTCACCCTCTAACGCCATGTTTTTGAGCCTAAGTCTAGAAATATGCAAATTACCTTCGTACTCTTAAACCGGGAGACCCGTGGCTGCGGGGTCAGTTCCTATGAGTTACATTGATCCCGTAGGAGGTGTTGGTGCCACCCACGGGGACGTTCGGGTGCTGTTTCGAGCTCTGACCCTCTTACGCTATGTTTTTAAGCCTAAGTCTAGAAATAAGGAAATTATTATCGTCTTCTCATACCGGGAGTCCCGCGGCTGCGGGATCAGTTCCTACGAGTTACAATTGTCCCGTGGGACGCGTTGGTGCTTCCCACGGGGCCGTTCGGGGGTTGTTTTGATTTTTCACCCTCTAACGCCAAGTTTGCCTAAGTCTTGAAATTTGCAAATTACCCTCATATTCTCAAACCAGAAGTCCCGTGGCAGCGGGGATCGTTCCTACGAGTTACATTGGGCCCGTGAGAGGTGTTGGTGCCACCCACGGGTCCGTTCGGGGTCTGTTTCGAGTTTTCACCCTCTAACGCCATGTTTTTAGGCCTAAGCCTGGAAATATGCAAATTATCATCGTATTCTCAAACCGGGAGTCCCGCGGCAGCGAGGTCAGTTCCTATAAGTTACATTGGTCCCGTGGGAGGTGTTGGTGCCACCCACAAGGACTTTAGAGGGTTGTTTCGAGTTTTCACCCTCTAACGCCGTGTTTTTGAGCCTAAGTCTAGAAATATTCAAATTACCGTCGTATTATCAAATCGGGAGACCCGCGGCTGCGGGGTCAGTTCCTACGAGTAACATTGGTCTTGTGGGAGGTGTTGGTGCTACCCACGGAGACGTTCGGGGGTTGTTTCTAGTTCTCACCCTCTAACGCCATGTTTTTAATCCTAAGTCTAGAAATAGGCAAATTACCGTCGTACTCTCAAACCGAGAGTCCCGCGACTGCGGGGTCAGTTCCTACGAGTTACATTGGTCCCGTGGGAGGTGTTGGTGCGACCCACGGGGACGTTCGGGGGATGTTTCGAGTTCTCACCCTCTAACGTCATGTTTTTAAGCATAAGTCTATATGCAAATTACCGTCTTACTCTCAAACCGGGAGACCCGCGGCTGTGGGGTCAGTTTCTACGAGTCACATTGGTCTCATGGGAGGTGTTGGTGCACCCACGGGGACATTCGGGGGTTGTTTCTAGTTCTCACCCTCTAACGCCATATTTTTGAGCCTAAGTCTAGAAATATGTAAATTACTATCGTACTCTCAAACCGGGAGTCCCGCGACTGCGGTGTCAGTTCCTACGAGTTACATTGGTCCCGTGGGAGGTGTTGGTGCCACCCACGGGGACGTTCGGGGCCTGTTTCGAGTTCTCACCCTCTAACGCCATGTTTTTAAACCTAAGTCTAGAAATATGCAAATTACCGTTGTATTCTCAAACCGGGAGTCCCGCGGCTGCAGGAACAGTTCCTACGAGTTACATTGGTCCCGTGGGAGGAGTTGGTGCCACCCACGGGGTCGTTCGGGGGCTGTTTCGAGTTTTCACCCTCTAACGCCATATTGTTACACCAAAGTCTAGAAATATATAAATTATCGTCGATATCTCAAACCGGGAGTCCCGTAGCGGCGGGATCAGTTCCTACAAGTTACATTGGTCCCGTGGGAGGTGTTGGTGCCACCCACGGGGCCGTTAGAGGGATGTTTCGAGTTTTCACCCTCTAACGCCATGTTTTTAAGCCTAAGTCTAGAAATATGCAAATTATCGTCGTACTCTCAAACCGGGAGTCCCGCGACTGCGAGGTTAGTTCCTACGAGTTACATTAGTCCCGTGGGAGGTGTTGGTGCCACCCACGGGAACGTTCGGGGGCTATTTCTAGTTCTCACCCCCTAACGCCATGCTTTTTAGCCTAAGTCTAGAAATATACAAATTAATATCGTACTCTCAAACCGGGAGACCCGCGGCTGCGGGGTCAGTTCCTACGAGTTACTTTGGTCCCGTGGGAGGTGTTGGTGCCACCCATGGGGACGTTCGGGGGCTGTTTCGAGTTCTCACCCTCTAACGCCATGTTTTTAAGCCTATGTCCAAAAATATGCAAATTACCGTCGTACTCTCAAACTGAGAGACCCGCGACTGCGGGGTTAGTTCGTACCAGTTACATTGGTCCAGTGGGAGGTGTTGGTGCCACCCACGGGGACGTTCAGGGGCTATTTCGATTTCTCACCCTCTAACGCCATGTTTTTAAGATTAAGTCCAGAAATACGCAAATTGCCATCGTACTCTCAAATCGAGAGACCCGCGACTTCGGAGTTTGTTCGTACGAGTTACATTGGTCCCGTGGGAGGTGTTGGTGTCACCCACGGGGACGTTCGGGGGCTGTTTCGAGTTCTCACCCTCTAACGCCATGTTTTTAAGCATAAGTCCACATATATGCTAATTATCGTCTTACTCTCAAATCGGGAGACCCGCGGCTGTGGGGACAGTTCCTACGAGTCACATTGGTCTCATGGGAGGTGTTGGTGCACCCACGGAGACGTTCGGGGGTTGTTTCTCGTTCTGACCCTCTAACGCCATGTTTCTAAGCCTAAGTTCAAAAATATGTAAATTACTGTCGTACTCTCAAACCGGGAGTCCCGTGACTGCGGGGTCAGTTTCTACGACTTACATTGGTCCCGTGGGAAGTGTTGGTGCCACCCACGGGGACGTTCGGGGTCTGTTTCGAGTTTTCACCCTCTAACGCCATTTTTTAAGCCTAACTCTAGAAATATGCAAATTACCGTCGTATTCTCAAACCTGGAGTCCCGCGGATGCTTGAACAGTTCCTACGAGTTACATTGGTCTCGTGGGAGGAGTTGGTGCCACCCACGGGGTCGTTCGGGGGCTGTTTCGAGTTTTCACCCTCTAACGCCATGTTTTTATGCCAAAGTCTAGAAATATATAAATTATCGTCGATATCTCAAACCGGAGTCCCGTGGCTGCGGGATCAGTTCCTACGAGTTACATTGGTCCCGTGGGAGGTGTTGGTGCCACCCACGGGGCCGTTAGAGGGCTGTTTCGAGTTTTCACCCTCTAACGCCATGTTTTTAAGCCTAAGTCTAGAAATATTCAAATTACCATCGTACTCTCAAACCGGGAGACCCGTGGCTGCGGGATCAGTTCCTACGAGTCACATTGGTCTTGTGGGAGGTGTTGGTGCCACCCACGGGGACGTTCGGGGGTTGTTTCTTGTTCTCTCTCTCTAACGCCATGTTTTTAAGCCTAAGTCTAAAAATATGCAAATTACCGTCATACTCTCAAACCGGGAGTCCCGCGACTGCGGGGTCAGTTCCTACGAGTTACATTAGTCCCGTGGGAGGTGTTGGTGCCACCCACGGGGATGTTCGGGTGCTATTCCTAGTTCTCAGCCCCTAACGCCATTTTTTTAAGCCTAAGTCTAGAAATATGCAAATTACCATCATACTCTCAAACCGGGAGACCCGCGGCTACGGGGTCAGTTCCTACGAGTTACATTGGTCCCGTGGGAGGTGTTGGTGCCACCCACGGGGACGTTCGGGGGCTGTTTTGAGTTCTCACCCTCTAATGCCATGTTTTAAGCCTATGTCCAAAAATACGTAAATTACTGTCGTACATTCAAACCGAGAGACCCGCGACTGCGGGTTTAGTTCGTACGAGTTACATTGGTCCCGTGGGAGGTGTTAGTGCCACCCACGGGGACGTTCGGGGACTATTTCGAGTTTTCACCCACTAACGCCATGTTTTTAAGCCTAAGTCCAGATATATGCAAATTACCGTCTTACTCTCAAACCGGGAGACCCGCGGCTGCGGGGTCAATTCCTACGAGTCACATTGGTCTCGTGGGAGGTGGTGGTGCACCCACGGGGACGTTCGGGGGTTGTTTCTAGTTCTCACCCTCTAACGCCATGTTTTTTAGTCTAAGTCTAGAAATATGCAAATTACCGTCGTACTCTCAACCGGGAGACCCGCGGCTGCAGGATCAGTTCCTATGAGTTACATTGGTCCCGTGGGAGATCTTCGTGCTACCCACGGGGACGTTCGGGGGCTGTTTCGAGTTTTCACCCTGTAACGCCATTTTTTAAGCCTAAGTCCAGAAATATGCAAATTAACATCGTACTCTCAAACCGGCAGACCCGCGGTTGCGGGGTCATTTTCTACGAGTTACATTGGTCCCGTGGGAGGTGTTGGTGCCACCCACGGGGACGTTTGGGGGCTATTTCTAGTTCTCACCCTCTAACGCCATGTTTTTGAGCCTAAGTCTAGAAATATGAAAATTACCTTCGTACTCTCAAACCGGGAGACCCGTGGCTGCGGGGTCAGTTCCTACGAGTTACATTGATCCCGTAGGAGGTGTTGGTGCCACCCACGGGGACGTTCGGGTGCTGTTTCGAGTTCTGACCCTCTTACGCCATGTTTTTAAGCCTAAGTCTAGAAATATGGAAATTATTGTCGTATTCTCATACCGGGAGTCCCGCGGCTGCGGGATCAGTTCCTACGAGTTACAATTGTCCCGTGGGAGGTGTTGGTGCTTCCCACGGGGCCGTTCGGGGGCTGTTTCGATTTTTCACCCTCTAACGCCAGCTTTGCCTAAGTCTTGAAATTTGCAAATTACCTTCATATTCTCAAACCAGAAGTCCCGTGGCAGCGGGGACCATTCCTACGAGTTACATTGGGCCCGTGAGAGGTGTTGGTGCCACCCACGGGTCCGTTCGGGGTCTGTTTCGAGTTTTCACCCTCTAACGCCATGTTTTTAGGCCTAAGCCTAGAAATATGCAAATTATCATCGTATTCTCAAACCGGGAGTCCCGCGGCAGCGAGGTCAGTTCCTATAAGTTACATTGGTCCCGTGGGAGGTGTTGGTGCCACCCACAAGGACTTTAGAGGGTTGTTTCGAGTTTTCACCCTCTAACGCCGTGTTTTTGAGCCTAAGTCTAGAAATATTCAAATTACCGTCGTATTATCAAACCGGGAGACCCGCGGCTGCGGGGTCAGTTCCTACGAGTAACATTGGTCTTGTGGGAGGTGTTGGTGCCACCCACGGGGACGTTCGGGGGTTGTTTATAGTTCTCTCCCTCTAACGCCATGTTTTTAAGCCTAAGTCTAGAAATAGGCAAATTACCATCGTACTCTCAAACCGGGAGTCCCGCGACTGCGGGGTCAGTTCCTACGAATTACATTGGTCCCGTGGGAGGTGTTGGTGCTTCCCACGGGGACGTTCGGTGGTTGTTTCGAGTTCTCACCCTCTAACGCCATGTTTTTAAGCATAAGTCCAGATATATGCAAATTACCGTCTTACTCTCAAACCGGGAGACCCGCGGCTGTGGGGTCAGTTCCTACGAGTCACATTGGTCTCATGGGAGGTGTTGGTGCACCCACGGGGACGTTCGGGGGTTGTTTCTAGTTCTCACCCTCTAACGCCATATTTTTGAGCCTAAGTCTAGAAATATGTAAATTACTGTCGTACTCTCAAACCGGGAGTCCCGCGACTGCGGTGTCAGTTCCTACGAGTTACATTGGTCCCGTGGGAGGTGTTGGTGCAACCCACGGGGACGTTCGGGGCCTGTTTCGAGTTCTCACCCTCTAACGCCATGTTTTTAAGCCTAAGTCTAGAAATATGCAAATTACCATCGTATTCTCAAACCGGGAGTCCCGCGGCTGTAGGAACAGTTCCTACGAGTTACATTGGTCCCGTGGGAGGAGTTGGTGCAACCCACGGGGTCGTTCGGGGGCTGTTTCGAGTTTTCACCCTCTAACGCCATGTTGTTATACCGAAGTCTAGAAATATATAAATTATCATCGATATCTCAAACCGGGAGTCCCGTAGCGGCGGGATTAGTTCCTACGAGTTACATTGGTCCCGTGGGAGGTGTTGGTGCCACCCACGGGGCCGTTAGAGGGATGTTTCGAGTTTTCACCCTCTAACGCCATATTTTTAAGCCTAAGTCTAGAAATATTCAAATTACCATCGTACTCTCAAACCGGGAGACCCGCGGCTGCGGGGTCAGTTCCTACGAGTCACATTGGTCTTGTGGGAGGTGTTGGTGCCACCCACGGGGACGTTCGGGGGTTGTTTCGAGTTCTCACCCTCTAACGCCATGTTTTTAAGCCTAAGTCTAGAAATATGCAAATTATCGTCGTACTCTCAAACCGGGAGTCCCGCGACTGCGGGGTCAGTTCCTACGAGTTACATTAGTCCCGTGGGAGGTGTTGGTGCCACCCACGGGGACTTTCGGGGGCTATTTCTAGTTCTCACCCCCTAACGCCAAGTTTTTAATATCGTACTCTCAAACCGGGTGTCAGTTCCTACGAGTTACATTGGTCCCGTGGGACGTGTTGGTGCCACCCACGGGGACGTTCGGGGGCTGTTTCGAGTTCTCACCTTCTAACGCCATGTTTTTAAGCCTATGTCCAAAAATACGCAAATTACTGTCGTACTCTCAAACAGAGAGACCCGCGACTGCGGGGTTAGTTCGTACCAGTTACATTGGTCCAGTGGGAGGTGTTGGTGCCACCCACGGGGACGTTCGGGGGCTATTTCGAGTTCTCACCCTCTAACGCCATGTTTTTAAGATTAAGTCCAGAAATACGCAAATTACCATCGTACTCTGAAATCGAGAGACCCGCGACTTCGGAGTTTGTTCGTACGAGTTACATTGGTCCCGTGGGAGGTGTTGGTGTCACCCACGGGGACGTTCGGGGGCCGTTTCGAGTTCTCACCCTCTAACAGCATGTTTTTAAGCATAAGTCCAGATATATGCAAATTACCGTCTTACTCTCAAATCGGGAGACCCGCGGCTGTGGGGACAGTTCCTACGAGTCACATTGGTCTCATGGGAGGTGTTGGTGCACCCACGGGGACGTTCGGGGGTTGTTTCTCGTTCTGACCCTCGAACGCCATGTTTTTAACCTAAGTTCAGAAATATGTAAATTACTGTCGTACTCTCAAACCGGGAGACCCGCGACTGTGGGGTCAGTTTCTACGAGTTACATTGGTCCCGTGGGAAGTGTTGGTGCCACCCACGGGGACGTTCGGGGTCTGTTTCGAGTTCTCACCCTCTAACGCCATGTTTTTAAGCCTAAGTCTAGAAATATATAAATTATCGTCGATATCTCAAACCGGAGTCCCGTGGCTGCGGGATCAGTTCCTACGAGTTACATTGGTCCCGTGGGAGGTGTTGGTGCCACCCACGGGGCCGTTAGAGGGCTGTTTCGAGTTTTCACCCTCTAACGCCATGTTTTTAAGCCTAAGTCTAGAAATATGCAAATTATCGTCGTACTCTCAAACCGGGAGTCCCGCGACTGCGGGGTCAGTTCCTACGAGTTACATTAGTCCCGTGGGAGGTGTTGGTGCCACCCACGGGGACGTTCGGGGCTATTTCTAGTTCTCACCCCCTAACGCCAAGTTTTTAAGCCTAAGTCTAGAAATATGCAAATTACCATCGTACTCTCAAACCGGGAGACCCGCAGCTACGGGGTCAGTTCTTACGAGTTACATTGCTCCCGTGGGAGGTGTTGGTGCCACCCACAGGGACGTTCGGGGGCTGTTTCGAGTTATCACCCTCTAACGCCATGTTTTTAAGCCTATGTCCAAAAATACGCAAATTACCGTCGTACATTCAAACCGAGAGACCCGCGACTGCGGGGTTAGTTCGTACGAGTTACATTGGTCCCGTGGGAGGTGTTGGTGCCACCCACTGGGACGTTCGGGGGCTGTTTCGAGTTCTCACCCTCTAACGCCATGTTTTTAAGCCTATGTCCAAAAATACGCAAATTACCGTCGTACATTCAAACCGAGAGACCCGCGACTGCGGGGTTAGTTCGTACGAGTTACATTGGTTCCGTGGGAGGTGTTGGTGTCACCCACGGGGACGTTCGGGGGCTATTTCGAGTTCTCACCCTCTAACGCCATGTTTTTAAGCCTAAGTCCAGAAATACGCAAATTGCCATCGTACTCTCAAATCGAGAGACCCGCGACTGCGGAGTTAGTTCGTACGAGTTACATTGGTCCCGTGGGAGGTGTTGGTGTCACCCACGGGGACGTTCGGGGGCCGTTTCGAGTTCTCACCCTCTAACAGCATGTTTTTAAGCATAAGTCCAGATATATGCAAATTACCGTCTTTCTCTCAAACCGGGAGACCCGCGGCTGCAGGGTCAGTTCCTACGAGTCACATTGGTCTCATGGGAGGTGGTGGTGCACCCACGGGGACGTTCGGGGGTTGTTTCTAGTTCTCACCCTCTAACGCCATGTTTTTAAGCCTAAGTCTAGAAATATGTAAATTACCGTCGTATTCTCAAATCGGGAGTCCCACGGCTGCAGGAACAGTTCCAACGAGTTACATTGGTCCCGTGGGAGGAGTTGGTGCCACCCACGGGGTCGTTCGGGGGCTATTTCGAGTTTTCACCCTCTAACACCATGTTTTTAAACCTAAGTCCAGAAATATGCAAATTACCATCGTACTCTCAAACCGGGAGACCCGCGGCGGCGGGGTCAGTTTGTACGAGTTACATTGGTGCCGTGGGAGGTGTTGGTGCCAACCACGGGGACGTTCGGGGGATGTTTCGAGTTCTCACCCTCTAACGCCATGTTTTTTAGTCTAAGTCTAGAAATATGCATATTACCGTCGTACTCTCAAACCGGGAGACCCACGGCTGCAGGGTCAGATCCTATGAGTTACATTCGTCCCGTGGGAGGTCTTGGTGCCACCCACGGGGACGTTCGGGGGCTGTTTCGAGTTCTCACCCTCTAACGCAATGTTTTTAAGCCTAAGTCCAGAAATATGCAAATTAACATCGTACTCTCAAATCGGGAGACCCGCGGTTGCGGGGTCATTTCCTACGAGTTACATTGGTCCCGTGGGAGGTGTTGGTGCCAACCACGGGGACGTTCGAGGGGCCGTTTTGAGTTCTCACCCTCTAACGCCATGTTTTTGAGCCTAAGTCTAGAAATATGCAAATTACCGTCGTACTCTCAAACCGGGAGTCCCGCGACTGCGGGGTCAGTTCCTACGAGTTACATTGGTCCCGTGGGAGGTGTTGGCGCCACCCACGGGAACGTTCGGGGCTATTTCTAGTTCTCACCCCCTAACGCCATGTTTTTAAGCCAAAGTCTAGAAATATGCAAATTACCATCGTACTCTCAAACCGGGAGACCCGCGGCTGCGGGGTCAGTTCCTACGAGTTACATTGGTCCCGTGGGAGGTGTTGGTGCCACCCACGGGGACGTTCGGGGGTTGTTTCGAGTTTTCACCCTCTAACGCCATGTTTTTAAGCCTATATCCAAAAATACGCGAATTACCATCGTACTCTAAAATCGAGAGACCCGCGACTGCGGGGTTAGTTCGTACGAGTTACATTGGTCCCGTGGGAGGTGTTGGTGCCTCCCACGGGGACGTTCGGGGGCTATTTTGAGTTCTCACCCTCTAACGCCATGTTTTTAGGCCTAAGTCCAGAAATACGCAAATTACCATCGTACTCTCAAATCGAGAGACCCGCGACTGCGGAGTATGTTCGTACGAGTTACATTGGTCCCGTGGGAGGTGTTGGTGTCACCCACGGGGACGTTCGGGGGCTGTTTCGAGGTCTCACCCTCTAACGCCATGTTTTTAAGCATAAGTCCAGATATATGTAAATTACCGTCTTACTCTCAAATCGGGAGACCCGCGGCTGCGAGGACAGTTCATACGAGTCACATTGGTCGCATGGGAGGTGTTGGTGCACCCACGGGGACGTTCGGGGGTTGTTTCTAGTTCTCACCCTCTAACGCCATGTTTTTAAGCCTAAGTTTAGAAATATGTAAATTACTGTCGTACTCTCAAACCGGGAGTCCCGCGACTGCGGGGTCAGTTCCTACGAGTTACATTGGTCCCGTGGGAGGTGTTGGGGCCACCCACGGGGACGTTCGGGACCTGTGTCGAGTTCTCACCCTCTAACGCAATGTTTTTAAGCCTAAGTCTAGAAATATGCAAATTACCCTCATATTCTCAAACCTGGAGTCCCGCGGCTGCAGGAACAATTCCTACGAGTTACATTGGTCTCGTGGGAGGAGTTGGTGCCACCCACGGGGTCGTTCGGGGGCTGTTTCGAGTTTTCACCCTCTAACGCCATGTTTTTATGCCAAACTCTAGAAATATATGAATTATCGTCGATATCTCAAACCGGGAGTCCCGTGGCTGCTGGATCAGTTCCTACGAGTTACATTGGTCCCGTGGGAGGTGTTGGTGCCACCGACGGGGCCGTTAGAGGGCTGTTTCGAGTTTTCACCCTCTAACGCCCTGTTTTTAAGCCTAAGTCTAGAAATATTCAAATTACCATCGTACTCTCAAACCGAGAGATCCGCGGCTGCGGGGTCAGTTCCTACGAGTCACATTGGTCTTGTGGGAGGTGTTGGTGCCACCCACCTGGACGTTCGGGGGTTGTTTCTAGTTCTCTCCCTCTAACGCCATGTTTCTAAGCCTAAGTCTAGAAATATGCAAATTACCGTCGTACTCTCAAACCGGGAGTCCCGCGACTGCGGGGTCAGTTCCTACGAGTTACATTGGTCCCGTGGGAGGTGTTGGTGCCACCCACGAGGATGTTCGGGGGCTATTTCTAGTTCTCACCCCCTAACGCCATTTTTTTAAGCCTAAGTCTAGAAATATGCAAATTACCATCGTACTCTCAAATCGGGAGACCCGCGGCAGCGTAGTCAGTTCCTACGAGTTACATTGGTCCCGTGGGAGGTGTTGGTGCCACCCACTGGGACGTTCGGGGGCTGTTTCGAGTTCTCACCCTCTAACGCCATGTTTTTAAGCCTATGTCCAAAAATACGCAAATTACAGTCGTACATTCAAACCGAGAGACCCGCGACTGCGGGGTTAGTTCGTACGAGTTACATTGGTTCCGTGGGAGGTGTTGGTGCCACCCACGGGGACGTTCGGGGGCTATTTCGAGTTCTCACCCTCTAACGCCATGTTTTTAAGCCTAAGTCCAGAAATACGCAAATTGCCATCGTACTCTCAAATCGAGAGACCCGCGACTGCGGAGTTAGTTCGTACGAGTTACATTGGTCCCGTGGGAGGTGTTGGTGTCACCCACGGGGACGTTCGGGGGACGTTTCGAGTTCTCACCCTCTAACAGCATGTTTTTAAGCATAAGTCCAGATATATGCAAATTACCGTCTTTCTCTCAAACCGGGAGACCCGCGGCTGCAGGGTCAGTTCCTACGAGTCACATTGGTCTCATGGGAGGTGGTGGTGCACCCACGGGGACGTTCGGGGGTTGTTTCTAGTTCTCGCCCTCTAACGCCATGTTTTTAAGCCTAAGTCTAAAAATATGTAAATTACTGTCGTACTCTCAAACCGGGAGTCCCGTGACTGCGGGGTCAGTTCCTACGAGTTACATTGGTCCCTTGGGAGGTGTTGGTGCCACCCACGGGGACGTTCGGGGCCTGTTTCGAGTTCTCACCCTCTAATGCCATGTTTTTAAGCCTAAGTCTAGAAATATGTAAATTACCGTCGTATTCTCAAATCGGGAGTCCCACGGCTGCAGGAACAGTTCCTACGAGTTACATTGGTCCCGTGGGAGGAGTTGGTGCCACCCACGGGGTCGTTCGGGGGCTATTTCGAGTTTTCACCCTCTAACGCCATGTTTTTAAACCTAAGTCTAGAAATATGCAAATTACCATCGTACTCTCAAACCGGGAGACCCGCGGCGGCGGGGTCAGTTTGTACGAGTTACATTGGTGCCGTGGGAGGTGTTGGTGCCAACCACGGGGACGTTCGGGGGATGTTTCGAGTTCTCACCCTCTAACGCCATGTTTTTTAGTCTAAGTCTAGAAATATGCATATTACCGTCGTACTCTCAAACCGGGAGACCCACGGCTGCAGGGTCAGATCCTATGAGTTACATTCGTCCCGTGGGAGGTCTTGGTGCCACCCACGGGGACGTTCGGGGGCTGTTTCGAGTTCTCACCCTCTAACGCCATGTTTTTAAGCCTAAGTCCAGAAATATGCAAATTAACATCGTACTCTCAAATCGGGAGACCCACGATTGCGGGGTCATTTCCTACGAGTTACATTGGTCCCGTGGGAGGTGTTGGTGCCAACCACGGGGACGTTCGGGGGGCCGTTTTGAGTTCTCACCCTCTAACACCATGTTTTTTAGCCTAAGTCTAGAAATATGCAAATTACCGTCGTACTCTCAAACCGGGAGTCCCGCGACTGCGGGGTCAGTTCCTACGAGTTACATTGGTCCCGTGGGAGGTGTTGGCGCCACCCACGGGAACGTTCGGGGCTATTTCTAGTTCTCACCCCCTAACGCCATGTTTTTAAGCCAAAGTCTAGAAATATGCAAATTACCATCGTACTCTCAAACCGGGAGACCCGCGGCTGCGGGGTCAGTTCCTACGAGTTACATTGGTCCCGTGGGAGGTGTTGGTGCCACCCACGGGGACGTTCGGGGGTTGTTTCGAGTTCTCACCCTCTAACGCCATGTTTTTAAGCCTATATCCAAAAATATGCGAATTACCGTCGTACTCTAAAACCGAGAGACCCGCGACTGCGGGGTTAGTTCGTACGAGTTACATTGGTCCCGTGGGAGGTGTTGGTGCCTCCCACGGGGACGTTCGGGGGCTATTTTGAGTTCTCACCCTCTAACGCCATGTTTTTAGGCCTAAGTCCAGAAATACGCAAATTACCATCGTACTCTCAAATCGAGAGACCCGCGACTGCGGAGTATGTTCGTACGAGTTACATTGGTCCCGTGGGAGGTGTTGGTGTCACCCACGGGGACGTTCGGGGGCTGTTTCGAGTTCTCACCCTCTAACGCCTTGTTTTTAAGCATAAGTCCAGATATATGTAAATTACCGTCTTACTGTCAAATCGGGAGACCCGCAGCTGCGGGGACAGTTCCTACGAGTCACATTGGTCGCATGGGAGGTGTTGGTGCACCCACGGGGACGTTCGGGGGTTGTTTCTAGTTCTCACCCTCTAACGCCATGTTTTTAAGCCTAAGTTTAGAAATATGTAAATTACTGTCGTACTCTCAAACCGGGAGTCCCGCGACTGCGGGGTCAGTTCCTACGAGTTACATTGGTCCCGTGGGAGGTGTTGGTGCCACCCACGGGGACGTTCGGGACCTGTGTCGAGTTCTCACCCTCTAACGCAATGTTTTTAAGCCTAAGTCTAGAAATATGCAAATTACCCTCGTATTCTCAAACCTGGAGTCCCGCGGCTGCAGGAACAATTCCTACGAGTTACATTGGTCTCGTGGGAGGAGTTGGTGCCACCCACGGGGTCGTTCGGGGGCTGTTTCGAGTTTTCACCCTCTAACGCCATGTTTTTATGCCAAACTCTAGAAATATATGAATTATCGTCGATATCTCAAACCGGGAGTCCCGTGGCTGCTGGATCAGTTCCTACGAGTTACATTGGTCCCGTGGGAGGTGTTGGTGCCACCCACGGGGCCGTTAGAGGGCTGTTTCGAGTTTTCACCCTCTAACGCCCTGTTTTTAAGCCTAAGTCTAGAAATATTCAAATTACCATCGTACTCTCAAACCGAGAGACCCGCGGCTGCGGGGTCAGTTCCTACGAGTCACATTGGTCTTGTGGGAGGTGTTGGTGCCACCCACCTGGACGTTCGGGGGTTGTTTCTAGTTCTCTCCCTCTAACGCCATGTTTCTAAGCCTAAGTCTAGAAATATGCAAATTACCGTCGTACTCTCAAACCGGGAGTCCCGCGACTGCGGGGTCAGTTCCTACGAGTTACATTGGTCCCGTGGGAGGTGTTGGTGCCACCCACGAGGATGTTCGGGGGCTATTTCTAGTTCTCACCCCCTAACGCCATTTTTTTAAGCCTAAGTCTAGAAATATGCAAATTACCATCGTACTCTCAAATCGGGAGACCCGCGGCAGCGTAGTCAGTTCCTACGAGTTACATTGGTCCCGTGGGAGGTGTTGGTGCCACCCACTGGGACGTTCGGGGGCTGTTTCGAGTTCTCACCCTCTAACGCCATGTTTTTAAGCCTATGTCCAAAAATACGCAAATTACCGTCATACTCTCAAACCGAGAGACCCACGACTGCGGGGTTAGTTCGTACGAGTTACATTGGTCCCGTGGGAGGTGTTGGTGCCACCCACGGGGACGTTCGGGGGCTATTTCGAGTTCTCACCCTCTAACGCCATGTTTTTAAGCCTAAGTCCATAAATACACAAATTACCATCGTACTCTCAAATCGAGAGACCCGCGACTGCGGAGTTAGTTCGTACGAGTTACATTGGTCCCGTGGGAGGTGTTGGTGTCACCCACAGGGACGTTCGGGGGCTGTTTCGAGTTCTCACCCTCTAACACCATGTTTTTAAGCATAAGTCCAGAAATATGCAAATTACCGTCTTACTCTCAAACCGGGAGACCCGCGGCTGCGGGGTCAGTTCCTACGAGTCACATTAGTCTCATGGGAGGTGGTGGTGCACCCACGGGGACGTTCGGGGGTTGTTTCTAGTTCTCACCCTCTAACGCCATGTTTTTAAGCCTAAGTCTAAAAATATGCAAATTACTGTTGTACTCTCAAACCGGGAGTCCCGTGACTGCGGGGTCAGTTCCTACGAGTTACATTAGTCCCGTGGGAGGTGTTGGTGCCACCCACGGGGACGTTCGAGTCCTTTTTCGAGTTCTCACCCTCTAACTCCATGTCTTTAAGCCTAAGTCTAGAAATATGCAAATTACCGTCGTACTCTGAAACCGGGAGTCCCGCGACTGCGGGGTCAGTTCCTACGAGTTACATTGGTCCCGTGGGAGGTGTTGGTGCCACCCACGAGGATGTTCGGGGGCTATTTCTAGTTCTCACCCCCTAACGCCATTTTTTTAAGCCTAAGTCTAGAAATATGCAAATTACCATCATACTCTCAAACCGGGAGACCCGCGGCTGCGGGGTCAGTTCCTACGAGTTACATTGGTCCCGTGGGAGGTGTTGGTGCCACCCACGGGGACGTTCGGGGGATGTTTCGAGTTCTCGCCCTCTAACGCCATATTTTTTAGTCTAAGTCTAGAAATATGCAAATTACCGTCGTACTCTCAAACCGGGAGACCCGCGGCTGCAGGGTCAGTTCCTATGAGTTACATTGGTCCCGTGGGAGGTCTTGGTGCCACCCACGGGGACGTTCGGGGGATATTTCGAGTTCTCACCCTGTAACGCCATGTTTTTAAGCCTAAGTCCAGAAATATGCAAATTAACATCGTACTCTCAAACTGGGAGACCCGCGGTTGCGGGGTCATTTTCTACGAGTTACATTGGTCCCGTGGGAGGTGTTGGTGCCAACCACGGGGACGTTCGGGGGCCGTTTTGAGTTCTCACCCTCTAACGCCATATTTTTTAGCCTAAGTCTAGAAATATACAAATTACCTTCGTACTCTCAAACTGGGAGACCCGCATCTATGGGGTCAGTTCCTACGAGTTACATTGATCCCGTAGGAGGTGTTGGAGCCACCCATGGGGACGTTCGGGGACCGTTTCGAGTTCTCACCCTCTAACGCCATGTTTTTTAGCCTAAGTCTAGAAATATACAAATTACCATCGTACTCTCAAATCGGGAGACCCGCGGCTACGGGGTCAGTTCCTACGAGTTACATTGATCCCGTGGGAGGTGTTGGTGCCACCCACGGGGACGTTCGGGTGCTGTTTCGAGTTCTGACCCTCTTACGCCATGTTTTTAAGCCTAAGTCTAAAAATATGGAAATTATTGTTGTATTCTCATACCGGGAGTCCCGCGGCTGCGGGATCAGTTCCTACGAGTTACAATTTTCCCGTGGGAGGTGTTGGTGCTTCCCACGGGGCCGTTCGGGGGTTGTTTCGATTTTTCACCCGCTAACGCCAAGTTTTGCCTAAGTATTGAAATATGCAAATTACCCTCATATTCTCAAACCATAAGTCCCGTGGCAGCGGGGACCGTTCCTACGAGTTACATTGGGCCCGTGGGAGGTGTTGGTGCCACCCACGGGTCCGTTCGGGGTCTGTTTCGAGTTTTCACCCTCTCACGCCATGTTTTTAGGCCTAAGCCTAGAAATATGCAAATTATCATCGTATTCTCAAACCGGGAGTCCCGCGGCAGCGAGGTCAGTTCCTACGAGTTACATTGGTCCCGTGGGAGGTGTTGCTGCCACGCACAAGGACTTTAGAGGGTTGTTTCGAGTTTTCACCCTCAAACACCGTGTTTTTGCGCCTAAGTCTAGAAATATTCAAATTACCGTCGTACTATCAAACCGGGAGACCCGCGGCTGCGGGGTCAGTTCCTACGAGTAACATTGGTCTTGTGGGAGGTGTTGGTGCTACCCACGGAGACATTCGGGGGTTGTTTCGAGTTCTCTCCCTCTAACGCCATGTTTTTAAGCCTAAGTCTAGAAATAGGCAAATTACCGTCGTACTCTCAAACCGGGAGTCCCGCGACTGCAGGGTCAGTTCCTACCAGTTACATTGGTCCCGTGGGAGGTGTTGGTGCCACCCACGTGGACGTTCGGGGTCTATTTCTAGTTCTCACCCCGTAACGCCATGTTTTTAAGCCTAAGTTTACAATTATGTAAATTACCATAGTACTCTCAAACCGGGAGACCCGCGGCTGCGGGGTCAGTTCCTACGAGTTACATTGGTCTCGTGCGAAGTGTTGGAGCCACCCACGGGGGCTGTTTCGAGTTCTCACCTTCTAACGCCATGTTTTTAAGCCTAAATCCAAAAATACGCAAATTACCATCGTACTCTCAAGTCGAGAGACCCGCGATTGCGGAGTTAGTTCGTACGAGTTACATTGGTCCCGTGGGAGGTGTTGGTGTCACCCACGGGGACGTTCGGGGGATGTTTCGAGTTCTCACCCTCTAACGCCAAGTTTTTAAGCATAAGTCCAGATATATGCAAATTACCGTCTTACTCTCAAACCGGGAGACCCGCGGCTGCGGGGACAGTTCCTACGAGTCACATTGGTCTCATGGGAGGTGTTGGTGCACCCACGGGGACGTTCGGGGGTTATTTCTAGTTCTCACCCTCTAACGCCATGTTTTTAAGCCTAAGTCTAGAAATATGTAAATTACTATCGTACTCTCAAATCGGGAGTCCCGCGACTGCGGGGTCAGTTCCTACGAGTTGCATTGGTCCCGTGGGAGGTGTTTGTGCCACCCACGGGGACGTTCGGGGCCTGTTTTGAGTTCTCACCCTCTAACTCCATGTTTTTAAGCCGAAGTCTAGAAATATGCAAATTACCGTCGTATTCTCAAACCGGGAGTCCCACGGCTGCAAGAACAGTTCCTACGAGTTACATTGGTCCCGTGAGAGGAGTTGGTGCCACCCACGGGGTCGTTCGGGGGCTGTTTTCGAGTTTTCACCCTCTAACGCCATGTTTTTAAGCCAAAGTCTAGAAATATATAAATTATCGTCGATATTTCAAACCGGGAGTCCCGTGGCTGCGGTATCAGTTCCTACGAGTTACATTGGTCCCGTGGGAGGTGTTGGTGCCATCCACGGGGCCGTTAGAGGGTTGTTTCGAGTTTTCACCCTCTAACGCCATGTTTTTAAACCTAAGTCTAGAAATATTCAAATTACCATCGTACTCTCAAATCGGGAGACCCGCGGCTGCGGGGTCAGTTCCTACGAGTCACATTGGTCTTGTGGGAGGTGTTGGTGCCACCCACGGGGACGTTCGGGGGTTGTTTCTAGTTCTCACCCTCTAACGCCATTGTTTAAAGCCTAAGTCTAGAAATATGCAAATTACTGTCGTACTCTAAAACCGGGAGTCCCGCAACTGCGAGGTCAGTTCCTACGAGTTACATTGGTCCTGTGGGAGGTGTTGGTGCCACCCACGGGGACGTTCGGGAGATATTTCTAGTTCTCACCCCCTAACGCCATGTTTTTAAGCCTAAGTCTAGAAATATGCAAATTACCATCGTACTCTCAAACCGGGAGACCCGCAGCTACGGGGTCAGTTCTTACGAGTTACATTGCTCCCGTGGGAGGTGTTGGTGCCACCCACAGGGACGTTCGGGGGCTGTTTCGAGTTCTCACCCTCTAATGCCATGTTTTTAAGCCTATGTCCAAAAATACGCAAATTACCGTCGTACTCTCAAACCGAGAGACCCGCGACTGCGGGGTTAGTTCGTACGAGTTACATTGGTCCCGTGGGAGGTGTTGGTGCCACCCACGGCGACGTTCGGGGGCTATTTTTAGTTCTCACCCTCTAATGCCATGTTTTTAAGCATAAGTCCAAATATATGCAAATTACCGTCGTACTCTCAAACCGGGAGACCCGCGGTTGCGGGGTCAGTTCCTACGAGTCACATTGGCTTCGTGGGAGGTGTTGGTGCACCCACGGGGACGTTCGGGGGTTGTTTCGAGTTCTTACCCTGTAACGCCATGTTTTTAAGCCTAAGTCCAGAAATATGCAAATTAACATCGTACTCTCAAACCGAGATACCCGCGGTTGCGGGGTCATTTTCTACGAGCTACATTGGTCCCGTGGGAGGTGTTGGTGCCAACCACGGGGACGTTCGGGGGCCGTTTTGAGTTCTCACCCTCTAACGCCATGTTTTTGAGCCTGAGTCTAGAAATATGCAAATTACCATCGTACTCTCAAACCGGGAGACCCGCGGCTGCGTGGTCAGTTCCTACGAGTTACATTGATCCCGTAGGAGGTGTTGGAGCCACCCATGGGGACGTTCGTGGGTCGTTTCGAGTTCTCACCCTCTAACGCCATGTTTTTGAGCCTAAGTCTAGAAATATGCACATTACCATCGTACTCTCAAATCGGGAGACCCGCGGCTGCGGGGTCAGTTCCTACGAGTTACATTGATCCCGTGGGAGGTGTTGGTGCCACCCACGGGGACGTTCAGGTGCTGTTTCGAGTTCTGACCCTCTTACGCCATGTTTTTAAGCCTAAGTCTAGAAATATGGAAATTATTGTCGTATTCTCATACCGGGAGTCCCGCGGCTGTGGGATCAGTTCCTACGAGTTATAATTGTCCCGTGCGAGGTGTTGGTGCTTCCCACGGGGCCGTTCGGGGGCTGTTTCGATTTTTCACCCTCTAACGCCAAGTTTTGCCTAAGTCTTGAAATATGCAAATTACCCTCATATTCTCAAACCAGAAGTCCCGTGAGAGCGGGGACCGTTCCTACGAGTTACATTGGGCCCGTGGGAGGTGTTGGTGCCACCCACGGGTCCGTTCGGGGTCTGTTTCGAGTTTTCACCCTCTAACGCCATGTTTTTAGGCCTAAGCCTAGAAATATGCAAATTATCATCGTATTATCAAACCGGGAGTCCCGCGGCAGCGAGGTCAGTTCCTACGAGTTACATTGGTCCCGTGGGAGGTGTTGGTGCCACCCACAAGGACTTTAGAGGTTTGTTTCGAGTTTTCACCATCTAACGCCGTGTTTTTGAGCCTAAGTCTAGAAATATTCAAATTACCGTCGTACTATCAAACCGGGAGATACGCGGCTGCGGGGTCAGTTCCTACGAGTAACATTGGTCTTGTGGGAGGTGTTGGTGCTACCCACGGAGACGTTCGGGGGATGTTTCTAGTTCTCACCCTCTAACGACATGTTTTTAAGCCTAAGTCTAGAAATAGGCATATTACCGTCGTACTCTCAAACCGGGAGTCCCGCGACTGCGGGGTCAGTTCCTACGAGTTACATTGGTCCCGTGGGAGGTGTTGGTGCCACCCACGGGGGCGTTCGGGGGCTATTTCTAGTTCTCACCCCCTAACGCCATGTTTTTAAGCCTAAGTCTAGAAATATGCAAATTACCATAGTACTCTCAAACCGGGAGACCCGCGGCTGCGGGGTCAGTTCCTACGAGTTACATTGGTCTCGTGGGAGGTGTTGGAGCCACCCACGGGGGCTATTTTGAGTTCTCACCCTCTAATGCAATGTTTTTAAGCCTAAGTCCAGAAATACGCAAATTACCATCGTACGCTCAAATCGAGAGACCCGCGACTGCGGAGTTAGTTCGTACGAGTTACATTGGTCCCGTGGGAGGTGTTGGTATCACCCACGGGGACGTTCGGGGGCTGTTTCGAGTTCTCACCCTCTAACGCCATGTTTTTAAGCATAAGTCCAGATATATGCAAATTACCGTCTTACTCTCAAACCGGGAGACCCGCGGATGCGGGGTCAGTTCCTACGAGTCACATTGGTCTCATGGGAGGTGTTGGTGCACCCACGGGGACGTTCGGGGGTTGTTTCTAGTTCTCACCCTCTAACACCATGTTTTTAAGCCTAAGTCTAGAAATATGTAAATTAATGTCGTACTCTCAAACCGGGAGTCCCGCGACTGCGGTGTGAGTTCCTACGTGTTACATTGGTCTTGTGGGAGGTGTTGGTGCCACCCACGGGGACGTTCGGGGCCTGTTTCGAGTTCTCACCCTCTAACGCAATGTTTTTAAGCCTAAGTCTAGAAATATGCAAATTACCGTCGTATTCTCAAACCGGGAGTCCCGCAGCTGCAGGAACAGTTCCTACGAGTTACATTGGTCCCGTGGGAGGAGTTGGTGCCACCCACGGGGTCGTTCGGAGGCTGTTTCGAGTTTTCACCCTCTAACGCCATGTTTTTAAGCCAAAGTCTAGAAATATATAAATTATCGTCCATATCTCAAACCGGGAGTCGCATGGCTGCGGGATCAGTTCCTACAAGTTACATTGGTCCCGTGAGAGGTGTTAGTGCCACCCACGGGGCCGTTAGAGGGCTGTTTCGAGTTTTCACCCTCTAACACCATATTTTTAATCTAGAAATATTCAAATTACCATCGTACTCTCAAACCGGGAGACCCGCGGCTGCGGGGTCAGTTCCTACGAGTCACATTTGTCTTGTGGGAGGTGTTGGTGCCACCCATCGGGACGTTCGGGGGTTGTATCTAGTTCTCACCCTCTAACACCATATTTTTAAGCCTAAGTCTAGAAATATGCAAATTACCGTCATACTCTCAAACCGGAAGTCCCGCGACTGCGGGATCTGTTCCTACGAGTTACATTGGTCCCGTGGGAGGTGTTGGTGCCACCCACGGGGACGTTCGGGGGCTATTTCTAGTTCTTACCCCCTAACGCCATGTTTTTAAGCCTAAGTCTAGAAATATGCAAATTACCATCGTACTCTCAAATCGGGAGACCCGCGGCTGCGGGGTCAGTTCATACGAGTTACATTGGTCCCGTGGGAGGTGTTGGTGCCACCCACGGGGACGTTCGGGGGATGTTTCGAGTTCTCACCCACTAACGCCATGTTTTTAAGCCTATGTACAAAAATACGCAAATTACCGTCGTACTCTCAAACCGAGAGACCCGCGACTGCGGGGTTAGTTCGTACGAGTTATATTGGTCCCGTGGGAGGTGTTGGTGCCACCCACGGCGACGTTCGGCGGCTATTTCGAGTTCTCACCCTCTAACGCCATGTTTTTAAGCATAAGTCCAGATATATGAAAATTACCGTCGTAATCTCAAACCGGGAGACCCGCGGTTGCGGGGTCAGTTCCTACGAGTCACATTGGGACGTTCGGGGGTTGTTTCTAGTTCTCACCATCTAACGCCATGTTTTTAAGCCTAAGTCTAGAAATATATAAATTTCCGTCGTACTCTCAAACCAGGAGTCCCGCGACTGCGGGGTCAGTTCCTACGAGTTACATTGGTCTCGTGGGAGGTGTTGGTGCCACCCATGGGGACGTTCGGGGGTTGTTTCTAGTTCTCACCCCCTAATGCCATGTTTTAAGCCTAAGTCTAGAAATATACAAATTACCGTCGTACTCTCAAACCTGGAGACCCGCGGCAGCGAGGTCAGTTCCTACGAGTTACATTGGTCCCGTGGGAGGTGTTGGTGCCACCCACAGGGACTTTAGAGGGTTGTTTCGAGTTTTCACCCTCTAACGCCGTGTTTTTTAGCCTAAGTCTAGAAATATTCAAATTACCGTCGTACTATCAAACCGGGAGACCCGCGGCTGCGGGGTCAGTTCCTACGAGTAACATTGGTCTTGTGGGAGGTGTTGGTGCCACCCACGGAGACGTTCGGGGGTTGTTTCTAGTTCTCACCCTCTAACGACATGTTTTTAAGCCTAAGTCTAGAAATAGGCAAATTACCATAGTACTCTCAAATCGGGAGACCCGCGGCTGCGGGGTCAGTTCCTACGAGTTACATTGGTCTCGTGGGAAGTGTTGGAGCCACCCACGGGGGCTGTTTCGAGTTCTCACCCCCTAACGCCATGTTTTGAAGCCTAAGTCTATAAATATATAAATTACCATAGTACTCTCGAATTGAGAGACCCGCGACTGCGGAGTTACTTCGTACGAGTTTCATTGGTCCCGTGGGAGGTGTTGGTGTCACCCACGGGGACGTTCGGGGGAAGTTTCGAGTTCTCACCCTCTAACGCCATGTTTTTAAGCATAAGTCCAGATATATGAAAATTACCATCTTACTCTCAAACCGGGAGACCCGCGGCTGCGGGGTCAGTTCCTACGAGTCACATTGGTCTCATGGGAGGTGTTGGTGCCCCCACGGGGACGTTCGGGGGTTATTTCTAGTTCTCACCCTCTAACGCCATGTTTTTAAGCCTAAGTCTAGAAATATGTAAATTACTGTCGTACTCTCAAATCGGGAGTCCCGCGACTGCGGGGTCAGTTCCTACGAGTTACATTGGTCCCGTGGGAGGTGTTGGTGCCACCCACGGGGACGTTCGGGGCCTGTTTCGAGTTCTCACCCTCTAACGCCATGTTTTTAAGCCGAAGTCTAGAAATATGTAAATTACCATCGTATTCTGAAACCGGGAGTCCCACGGCTGCAGGAACAGTTCCTACGAGTTACATTGGTCCCGTGGGAGGAGTTGGTGCCACCCACGGGGTCGTTCGGGGGCTGTTTTCGAGTTTTCACCCTCTAACGCCATGATTTTAAGCCAAAGTCTAGAAATATATAAATTATCATCGATATTTCAAACCGGGAGTCCCTTGGCTGAGGGATCTGTTCCTACGAGTTACATTGGTCCCGTGGGAGGTGTTGGTGCCATCCACGGGGCCGTTAGAGGGCTATTTCGAGTTTTTGCCCTCTAACGCCATGTTTTTAAGCCTAATTGTAGAAATATTCAAATTACCATCGTACTCTCAAATCGGGAGACCCGCGGCTGCGGGGTCAGTTCCTACGAGTCACATTGGTCTTGTGGGAGGTGTTGGTTCCACCCACGGGGACGTTCGGGGGTTGTTTCTAGTTCTCACCCTCTAACGCCATTGTTTTAAGCCTAAGTCTAGAAATATGGAAATTACCGTCGTACTCTCAAACCGGGAGTCCCGCGACTGCGGGGTCAGTTCCTACGAGTTACATTGGTCCCGTGGGAGGTGTTGGTACCACCCACGGGGACGTTCGGGGGCTATTTCTAGTTCTCACCCCCTAACGCCATGCTTTTAAGCCTAAGTCTAGAAATATGCAAATTACCATCGTACTCTCAAACCGGGAGACCCGCGGCTACGGGGTCAGTTCCTACGAGTAACATTGGTCCCGTGGGAGGTGTTGGTGCCACCCACGGGGACGTTCGGGGGTTGTTTCGAGTTCTCACCCTCTAACGCCATGTTTTTAAGCCTATTTCCAAAAATACGCAAATTACCGTCGTACTCTGAAACCGAGAGACCCGCGATTGCGGGGTTAGTTCGTACGAGTTACCTTGGTCCCGTGGGAGGTGTTGGTGCCACCCACGGCGACGTTCGGGGGATATTTTGAGTTCTCACCCTCTAACGCCATGTTTTTAAGCATACATCCAGATATATGCAAATTACCGTCGTACTCTCAAACCGGGAGACCCGCGGTTGCGGGGTCAGTTCCTACGAGTCACATTGGCTTCGTGGGTGGTGTTGGTGCACCCACGGGGACGTTCGGAGGATGTTTCTAGTTCTCACCCCCTAATGCCATGTTTTTAAGCCTAAGTCTAGAAATATGCAAATCACCGTCGTACTCTCAAACCGGGAGACCCGCAGCAGCGAGGTCAGTTCCTACGAGTTACATTGGTCCCGTGGGAGGTGTTGGTGCCACCCACAGGGACTTTAGAGGGTTGTTTCGAGTTTTCACCCTCTAACGCCGTGTTTTTGAGCCTAAGTCTAGAAATATTCAAATTACCGTCGTACTATAAAACCGGGAGACCCCGCGGCTGCGAGGTCAGTTCCTACGAGTAACATTGGTCTTGTGGGAGGTGTTGGTGCCACCCACGGAGACGTTCGGGGATTGTTTCTAGTTCTCACCCTCTAACGCCATGTTTTTAAGCCTAAGTCTAGAAATATGCAAATTGCCATCGTACTCTCAAACCGGGAGACCCGCGGTTGCGGGGTCATTTCCTACGAGTCACATTGGTCCCATGCGTGGTGTTGGTGCCAACCACGGGGACGTTCGGGGGCCGTTTCGAGTTCTCACCCTCTAACGCCATGTTTTTTAGCCTAAGTCTAGAAATATGCAAATTACCGTCGTACTCTCAAACCGGGAGACCCGCGGCTGCGGGGTCAGTTTCTACGAGTTACATTGATCCCGTGGGAGGTGTTGGTGCCACCCACGGGGACGTTCGGGGGCTGTTTCGAGTTCTTACCCTCTAACGCCATGTTTTTAAGCCTAAGTCTAGAAATATGCAAATTATCATCGTATTCTCAAACCAGGAGTCCCGCGGCTGTGGGATCAGTTCCTACAAGTTACAATTGTCCTGTGGGAGGTGTTGGTGCCTCCCACGGGGCCGTTCGGGGGCTGTTTTGAGTTTTCATCCTCTAACGTCAAGTTTTGCCTAAGTCTTGAAATATGAAAATTACCTTCATATTCTCAAACCTTGAGTCCCGCGGCAGCGGGGACCGTTCCTACGAGTTACATTGGTCCCGTGGGCGGTGTTGGTGCCACCCACGGGTACGTTCGGGGTCTTTTTCGAGTTTTCACCCTCTAACGCCATGTTATTAGGCCTAAGTCTAGAAATATGAAAATTACCGTCGTACTCTCAAACTGGGAGATACGCAGTTACGGGGTCAGTTCCTACGAGTAGCATTGGTTTCGTGGGAGGTGTTGGTGCACCCACGGAGACGTTCGGGGGTTGTTTCTAGTTCTCACCCTCTAACGCCATGTTTTTGAGCCTAAGTCTAGAAATAGGTAAATTACCGTCGCACATTCAAATCGGGAGTCCCGCGACTGCGGGGTCAGTTCCTACGAGTTACATTGGTCCCGTGGGAGGTGTTGGTGCCAACCACGGGGACGTTCGGGGGCCGTTTTGAGTTCTCACCCTCTAACGCCATGTTTTTTAGCCTAAGTCTAGGAATATGCAAATTACCGTGGTACTCTCAAACCGGGAGACCCGCGGCAGCGTAGTCAGTTCCTACGAGTTACATTGATCCCGTGGGACGTGTTGGTGCCACCCACGGGCACGTTCGGGGCCTGTTTCGAGTTCTCACCCTCTAACGCCATGTTTTTAAGCCTAAGTCTAGAAATATGAAAATTACCGTCGTATTCTCAAACCGAGAGTCCCGCGGCTGCAGGAACAGTTCCAACGAGTTACATTGGTCCCGTGGGAGGATTTGGTGCCACCCACGGGGTCGTTCGGGGGCTGTTTCGAGTTTTCACCCTCTAACGCCATGTTTTTAAGCCATAGTCTAGAAATATATAAATTATCATCGATATCTCAAACTGGGAGTCCCGTGGCTGCGGGATTAGTTCCTACGAGTTACATTGGTCCCGAGGGAGGTGTTGGTGCCACCCACGGTGCCGTTGGAGGCCTGTTTTGAGTTTTCACCCTCTAACGCCATGTTTTTAAGCCTAAGTCTAGAAATATTCAAATTACCATCGTACTCTCAAATCGGGAGACCCGCGACTGCGGGGTCAGTTCCTACGAATCACATTGGTCTTGTGGGAGGTGTTGGTGCACCCACGGGGACGTTCGGGGGTTGTTTCTAGTTCTCACCCTCTAACGCCATGTTTTTAAGCCTAAGTCTAGAAATAAGCAAATTACCATCGTACTCTCAAACCGGGAGTCCCGCGACTGCGGGGTCAGTTCCTACGAATTACATTGGTCCCATGGGAGGTGTTGGTGCCACCCACGGGGACGTTCGGGGACTATTTGTAGTTCTCACCCCCTAACGCTATGTTTTTAAGCCTAAGTCTAGAAATATGCAAATTACCGTCGTACTCTCAAACCGGGAGTCCCGTGACTGCGGGGTTAGTTCCTACGAGTTACATTGGTCCCGTGGGAGGTGTTGGTGCCACACATGGGGACGTTCGGGGGCTATTTCTTGTTCTCACCCCCTAACGCCATGTTTTTAAGCCTAAGTCTAGAAATATGCAAATTACCATCGTACTCTCAAATCGGAAGACCCGCGGCTGCGGGGTCAGTTCCTACGAGTTAGATTGGTCCCGTGGGAGGTGTTGGTGCCACCCACGGGGATGTTAGGGGGCTGTTTCGAGTTCTCACCCTCTAACGCCATGTTTTTAAGCCTATGTCAAAAAATACGCAAATTACCATCGTACTCTCAAACCGAGAGACCCGCGACTGCGGGGTTAGTACGTACGAGTTACATTGGTCCCGTTGGAGGTGTTGGTGCCACACACGGGGACGTTCGGGGGTTGTTTCTAGTTCTCACCCTCTAACGCCATGTTTTTAAGCCTAAGTCTAGAAATATGCAAATTACGATCGTACTCTCAAACCGAAAGACCCGCGGCTGCGGGGTCAGTTCCTACGAGTTACATTCGTCCCGTGGCAGGTGTTGGTGCCACACACGGGGACGTTCGGGGGCTATTTCTAGTTCTCACCCCCTAACGTCATGTTTTTAAGCCTAAGTCTAGAAATATACAAATTACCATCGTACTCTCAAACCGGAAGACCCGCGGCTGCGGGGTCAGTTCCTACGAGTCACATTGGTCTTGTGGGAGGTGTTGGTGCCACCCACGGGGACGTTCGGGGGTTGTTTCTATTTCTCACCCTCTAACTACAATTTTTTAAGCCTAAGTCTAGAAATATGCAAATTAACGTCGTACTCTCAAACCGGGAGTCCCGTGACTGCGGGGTCAGTTCCTACGAGTTACATTGGTCCCGTGGGAGGTGTTGGTGCCACACACGGGGACGTTCGGGGGCTATTTCTAGTTCTCACCACCTAACACCATGTTTTTAAGCCTAAGTCTAGAAATATGCAAATTACCATCGTACTCTCAAACCGGAAGACCCGCGGCTACGGGGTCAGTTCCTATGAGTTAGATTGGTCCCGTGGGAGGTGTTGGTGCCACCCACGGGGATGTTCGGGGGCTGTTTCGAGTTCTCACCCTCTAACGCCATGTTTTTAAGCCTATGTCGAAAAATATGCAAATTACCGTCGTACTCTCAAACCGAGAGACCCGCGACTGCGGGGTTAGTACGTACGAGTCACATTGGTCCCGTTGGAGGTGTTGGTGCCACACACGGGGACGTTCGGGGGCTATTTCTAGTTCTCACCCCCTAACGCCATGTTTTTAAGCCTAAGTCTAGAAATATGCAAATTACCATCGTACTCTCAAACCGGAAGACCCGCGGCTGCGGGGTCAGTTCCTACGAGTTACATTGGTCCCGTGGGAGGTGTTGGTGCCACACACGGGGACGTTCGGGGGCTATTTCTAGTTCTCACCCCCTAACGCCATGTTTTTAAGCCTAAGTCTAGAAATATGCAAATTACCATCGTACTCTCAAACCGGAAGACCCGCGGCTGCGGGGTCAGTTCCTACGAGTTAGATTGGTCCCGTGGGAGGTGTTGGTGCCACCCACGGGGATGTTCGGGGGCTATTTCGAGTTCTGACCCTCTAACGCCATGTTTTTAAGCATAAGTCCAGATATATGCAAATTACCGTCGTACTCTCAAGCCGGGAGACCCGCGGTTGCGGGGTCAGTTCCTACGAGTCACATTGGTTTCGTGGGAGGTGTTGGTGAACCCACGGAGACGTTCGGGGGTTGTTTCTAGTTCTCACCCTCTAACGCCATGTTTTTAAGCCTAAGTCTAGAAATAGTTAAATTACCGTCGTACTCTCAAACCGGGAGTCCCGCGACTGCGGGGTCAGTTCCTATGACTTACATTGGTCCCGTGGGAGGTGTTGGTGCCAACCACGGGGACGTTCGGGGGCCGTTCCGAGTTCTCACCCTCTAACGCCATGTTTTTTAGCCTAAGTCTAGAAATATGCAAATTACCATGGTACTCTCAAACCGGGAGACCCGCGGCTGCGGGGTCAGTTCCTACGAGTTACATTGATCCCGTGGGAGGTGTTGGTGCCACCCATGGGCACGTTCGGGGCCTGTTTCGAGTTCTCACCCTCTAACGCCATGTTTTTAAGCCTAAGTCTAGAAATATGCAAATTACCGTCGTATTCTCAAACCGAGAGTCCCGCGGCTGCAGGAACAGTTCCAACGAGTTACATTGGTCCCGTGGGAGGATTGTCAATTATTCAGTTTTAATGGCCATGTACACTGTAATACCCATACAGATAGTGTTATCAAATGTTTCCACCCGATGACATCACAGACAGATAATCTTGATTTCTGGAACAACGCCTTGTTTAGGGCACACCAGCGATAAACCAGCTGGGAAGGTACCACCCAAATATTTCCACCCGGTAGTCAAGGCCAATATAGTAAGAGAGTTTCCATAGGCCGAATCAATAATTTCAGAATTCAAATCAGATGTTTATATGGAGAGATATAAACAGATAACAAACGACGGAATCATCGGTATCAGATGCATTTGAGAATAAAAGCATTTAACAAAAATACATAGTTTGCATAATATAATATAATCAAAATACGCAAGAAATTGCATAGAGTACTCACCTAAAGTAGAGGTCGAAATTATAGATAACGAGTTTTCGATCGTACGTTAATCTAACAAATACGATAAAGGTTTAAGTATGTGTTCTAAACGAGGTCCAATCTATATATATTGTCATTTACTTTATATATATTACTTGAAATTCCTATCTCTATGTATATACCTTCTGTTCTAAATTGAATAGGTATCTATTTTCTGAAAACCTTGGAATATTTGGAGATTGAATCTCATTCGGCTTTTAGCTGATGTTGTATAAATAACCATTTTTCAGGAAATAATTAAGTTCGTGGATGGAACGAAAAAGGACTATGTTGAAGATTTAGCTTTTAAAGCTCTTTTTGTTACCTTAAGTAGAAGTTTGTTTAATTAGATAGAGCATGTTTAGCTCCTTGTGTCAAGTTGTAACTCGTTTATATTTTAATACAAATGAAGTTCCCTTTAGAAAGCTCTGATGATGTAATTCCTTCACTTTCAGTATTTTACGATTCATAACCAAGTGATTATACTTCCGCTACATATATTAAAAAAAAAAATTAAGGCCAGAATATTGGATGCCTTGGTGGCATGTCAAGGCACCTGTTCCCTACTATTTTTGGGTCGAGGTCGTGACAGAGGTGGCCACCCACGGGGTCGTTCGGGGGCTGTTTCGAGTTTTCACCCTCTAACGGCATGTTTTTAAGCCAAAGTCTAGAAATATATAAATTATCGTCGATATCTCAAACCGGGAGTTACATTGGTCCCGTGGGAGGAGTTGGTGCCACCCACGGGGCCATTTCGAGTTCTCACCCTCTAACGCCATGTTTTTTAGCCTAAGTTTAGAAATATGCAAATTACCGTGGTACTCTCAAACCGGGAGACCCGCGGCTGCGGGGTCAGTTCCTACGAGTTACATTGATCCCGTGGGAGGTGTTGGTGCCACCCACGGGCACGTTCGGGGCCTGTTTCGAGTTCTCACCCTCTAACGCCATGTTTTTAAGCATAAGTCCAGATATATGCAAATTATCGTCGTACTCTCAAACCTGGAGACCCACGGTTGCGGGGTCAGTTCCTAAGAGTCACATTGGTTTCGTGGGAGGTGTTGGTTCACCCACGGGGACGTTCGGGGGTTGTTTCTATTTCTCACCATCTAACGCCATGTTTTTAAGCCTAAGTCTAGAAATATGCAAATTACCGTCGTACTCCCAAACCGGGAGACCCGCAGCTGTGGGGTCAGTTCCTACGAGTTACATTGGTCCCGTGGGAGGTGTTGGTGCCACCTATGGGGACGTTCGGGGGCTGTTTCTAGTTCTCACCCCCTAATGCCATGTTTTTAAGCCTAAGTCTTGAAATATACAAATTACCATCGTACTCTTAAACCGAGAGACCCGCGGTTTCGGGGTCAGTTCCTACGAGTTACATTGATCCCGTGGGAGGTGTTGGTGCCACCCACGGGGACGTTCGGGGCCTGTTTCGAGTTCTCACCCTCTAACGCCATGTCTTTAAGCCTAAGTCTAGAAATATACAAATTACCGTCGTATTCTCAAATCGGGAGTCCCGCGGCTGCAGGAACAGTTCCTACGAGTTACATTAGTCCCGTGGGAGGAGTTGGTACCACCCACGGGGTCGTTCGGGGGCTGTTTCGAGTTTTCACCCTCTAACGCCAAGTTTTGCCTAAGTCTTGAAATATGCAAATTACCTTGATATTCTCAAACCTGGAGTCCCGCGGCAGTGGGGACCGTTCCTACGAGTTACATTGGTCCCGTGGGAGGTGTTGGTGCCACCCACGGGTACGTTCGGGGTCTGTTTCGAGTTTTCACCTCTAATGCCATGCTATTAGGCCTAAGTCTAGAAATATGCAAATTATCATCGTATTCTCAAACCGGGAGTCCCGCGGCTGCGGGATCAGTTCGTACGAGTTACATTGGTCCCGTGGGAGGTGTTGGTGCCCACAGGAAATTTAGAGGGCTATTTCGAGATTTCACCCTCTAATGTCGTGTTTTGTAGCCTAAGTCTAGAAATATGCAAATTACCGTCGTACTCACAAACCGGGAGACCCGCGGCTGCGGGGTCAGTTCCTACGAGTCACATTGGTCTTGTGGGTGGTGTTGGTGCCACCCACGGGACGGTCGGGTGTTGTTTCTAGTTCTCACCCTCTAACGCCATGTTTTTAAGCCTAAGTCTAGAAATAGGCAAATTACCGTCGTACTCTCAAACCGGGAGTCCCGCGACTGCGGGGTCAGTTCCTATGAGTTATATTGGTCCCGTGGGAGGTGTTGGTGCCAACCACGGGGACGTTCGGGGGCCGTTTCGAGTTCTCACCCTCTAACGCCATGTTTTTTAGCCTAAGTCTAGAAATATGCAAATTATCGTCGTACTCTCAAACTGGGAGACCCGCGGCTGCGGGGTCAGTTCCTACGAGTTACATTGATCCTGTGGGAGGTGTTGGTGCCACCCACGGGCACGTTCGGGGCCTGTTTCGAGTTCTCACCCTCTTACGTCATGTTTTTAAGCCTAAGTTTAAAAATCTGCAAATTACAGTCGTATTCTCAAACCGGGAGTCCCGCGGCTGCAGGAACAGTTCCTACGAGTTACATTGGTCCCGTGGGAGGAGTTGGTGCCACCCACGGGGTCGTTCGGGGGCTGTTTCGAGTTTTCACCCTCTAGCACCATGTTTTTAAGCCAAAGTCTAGAAATATATAAATTATCGTCGATATCTCAAATCGGGAGTCCCGTGGCTGCGGGATCAGTTCCTACGAGTTACAATGGTCCCATGGGAGGTGTTGCTGCCACCCACGGGGCCGTTAGATGGCTGTTTCGAGTTTTCACCCTCTAACGCTATGTTTTTAAGCCTAAGTCTAGAAATATTCAAATTACCATCGTACTCTCAAATCGGGAGACCCGCGGCTGCGGGGTCAGTTCCTACGAGTCACATTATTCTTGTGGGAGGTGTTGGTGCCACCCACGGGGACGTTCGGGGGTTATTTCTATTTCTCACCATCTAACGCCATGTTTTTAAGCCTAAGTCTAGAAATATGCAAATTACCATCGTACTCTCAACCGGGAGTCCCGTGACTGCGGGGTCAGTTCCTACGAGTTACATTGGTCCCGTGGGAGGTGTTGGTGCCACACACGGGGACGTTCGGGGGTTATTTCTAGTTTTCACTCCCTAACGCCATGTTTTTAAGCCTAAGTCTAGAACTATGCAAACTACCATCGTACTCTCAAACGGGGAGACCCGCAGCTGCGGGGTCAGTTCCTACGAGTTAGATTGGTCCCGTGGGAGGTGTTGGTGCCACCCACAGGGATGTTCGGGGGCTGTTTCGAGTTCTCACCCTCTAACGCCATGTTTTTAAGCCTATGTCCAAAAATATGCAAATTACCGTCGTACTCTCAAACCGAGAGACCCGCGACTATAGGGTTAGTTCGTACGAGTTACATTGGTCCTGTGGGAGGTGTTGGTGCCACCCACGGGGACGTTCGGGGGCTATTTCGAGTTCTCACCCTCAAACGCCATGTTTTTAAGCATAAGTCCAGATATATGCAAATTACCGTCGTACTCTCAAACCGGGAGACCCGCGGTTGCGGGGTCAGTTCCTACGAGTCACATTGGTTTCGTGGGAGGTGTTGGTGCCACCCACGGGGACGTTCGGGGGTTGTTTCTAGTTCTCACCATCTAACGCCATGTGTTGAAGCCTAAGTCTAGAAATATGTAAATTACCGTCGTACTCTCAAACCGAGAGTCCCGCGACTGCGGGGTCAGTTCCTACGAGTTACATTGGTCCTCTAGGAGGTGTTGGTGCCACTCATGGTGACGTTCGGGGGTTATTTCTAGTTCTCACCCCCTAATGCCATGTTTTTAAGCCTAAGTCTAGAAATATACAAATTACCGTCGTACTCTCAAACCGGGAGACCCGCGGCTGCGGGGTCAGTTCCTACGAGTTACATTGGTCCCGTGGGAGGTGTTGGTGCCACCCACGGGGACGTTCGGGGCCTGTTTTGAGTTCTCACCCTCTAACGCCATGTTTTTAAGCCTAAGTCTAAAAATATACAAATTACAGTCGTATTCTCAAACCTGGAGTCCCGCGACCGCGGGGTCAGTTCCTATTAGTTACAATTGTCCAGTGGGAGGTGTTGGTACCACCCACGGGGACGTTCGGGAGTTGTTTCGAGTTCTCACCCCCTAACGCCATATTTTTAACCCTAAGTCTAGAAATATGCAAATTACCATCGTACTCTCAAACCGGGAGACCCGCGGTTGCGGGGGCATTTCCTACGAGTTACATTGGTCCCGTGGGTGGTGTTGGTGCCAACCACGGGAACGTTCGGGGGTCGTTTCGAGTTCTCACCCTCTAACGCCATGTTTTTGAGCCTAAGTCTAGAAATATGCAAATTACCGTCGTACTCTCAAACCAGGAGACCCGCGGCTGCGGGGTCAGTTCCTACGAGTTACATTGATCCCGTGGGAGGTGTTGGTGCCACGCACGGGGACGTTCAGGGGCTGTTTCGAGTTCTTACGCTCTAACGCCATGTTTTTAAGCCTAAGTCTAGAAATATGCAAATTATCGTCGTATTCTCATACCGGGAGTCCTGCGGCTGCGGGATCAGTTTCTACAAGTTACAATTGTCCTGTGGGAGGTGTTGGTGCCTCCCACGGGGCCGTTCGGGGGCTATTTTGAGTTTTCACCCTCTAACGCCAAGTTTTGCCTAAGTCTTGAAATATGCAAATTACCTTCATATTCTCAAACCTGGAGTCCTGCGGCAGCGGGGACCGTTCCTACGAGTTACATTGGTCCCGTGGGAGGTGTTGGTGCCACCCACGGGTACGTTCGGGGTCTGTTTCTAGTTTTCACCCTCTAACGCCATGTTATTAGGCCTAAGTCTAGAAATATGCAAATTATCGTCGTATTCTCAAACCGGGAGTCCCGCGGCTGCGGGGTCAGTTCCTACGAGTTACATTGGTCCCGTGGGAGGTGTTGGTGCCACCCACAGGGACTTTAGAGGGCTGTTTCAAGTTTTCAACCTCTAACGCCGTGTTTTGTAGCCTAAGTCTAGAAATATGCAAATTACCGTCGTACTCTCAAATCGGGAGACCCGCGGCTGCGGGGTCAGTTCCTACGAGTCACATTGGTCTTGTGGGAGATGTTGGTGCCACCCACGGGGACGTTCGGGGGTTGTTTCTAGTTCTCACCCTCTAACGCCATATTTTTAAGCCTACGTCTAAAAGTAGGCAAATTACCGTCGTACTCTCAAACTGGGAGTCCCGCGACTGCGGGGTCAGTTCCTACGAGTTACATTGGTCCCCATGGGAGGTGTTGGTGCAAACCACGGGGACGTTCGGGGGACGTTTCGAATTCTCACCCTCTAACGCCATGTTTTTAAGCCTAAGTCTAAAAATATGAAAATTATCGTCGTATTCTCATACCGGGAGTCCCGCGGCTGTGGGATCAGTTCCTACATGTTATAATTGTCCTGTGAGGGGTGTTGGTGCCACCCACGGGGAAGTTCGGGAGTTGTTTCTAGTTCTCACCCTCTAACGCCATGTTTTTAAGCCTAAGTCTAGAAATAGGCAAATTACCGTCGTACTCTCAAACCGGGAGTCCCGCGACTGCGGGGTCAGTTCCTACGAGTTACATTGGTCCCATGGGAGGTGTTGGTGCCACCCACGGGGACGTTCGGGTGATGTTTCTAGTTCTCACCCCCTAACGCCATGTTTTTAAGCCTAAGTCTAGAAATATGCAAATTACCGTCGTACTCTCAAACCGGGAGTCCCGCGACTGCGCGGTCAGTTCCTACGAGTTACATTGGTCCTGTGGGAGGTGTTGGGGCCACCCACGGGGACGTTCGGGGGCTATTTCTAGTTCTCACCCCCTAACGCCATGTTTTTAAGCCTAAGTCTAGAAATATGCATATTACCATCGTACTCTCAAACCGGGAGACCCGCGGCTACGGGGTCAGTTCCTACGAGTCACATTGGTCACGTGGGAGCTGTTGGTGCACCCACGGGGACGTACGGGGGATGTTTCGAGTTCTCACCCTCTAACGCCATAAGCCTAAGTCTAGAAATATGTAAATTACCGTCATACTCTCAAACCGGGAGTCCCGCGACTGCGGGGTCAGTTCCTACGAGTTACATTGGTCCCATGGGAGGTGTTGGTGCCACCCATGGGGACGTTCGGGGGCTGTTTCTAGTTCTCACCCCCTAATGCCATGTTTTTAAGCCTAAGTCTAGAAATATTCAAATCACCATCGTACTCTCAAACCGGGAGACCCGCGGCTACGGGGTCAGTTCCTACGAGCCACATTAGTCTTGTGGGAGGTGTTGGTGCCACCCACGGGGACGCTCGGGGGTTGTTTCTAGTTCTCACCCTCTAACGCCATGTTTTTAAGCCTAAGTCTAAAAATATGTAAATTACCGTCGTACTCTCAAACCGGGAATCCCGCAACTGCGGGGTCAGTTCCTACGAGTTACATTGGTCTCGTGGGAGGTGTTGGTGCCACCCACGGGGACGTTCGGGGGCTGTTTCTAGTTCTCACCCCCTAATGCCAGGTTTTTAAGCCTAAGTCTAGAAATATGCAAATTAACATCGTACTCTCAAACCGGGAGACCCACGGCTGCGGGGTCAGTTCCTACGAGCTACATTGGTCCCGTGGGAGGTGTTGGTGCCACCCACGGGGACTTTCGGGGCCTGTTTCGAGTTCTCACCCTCTAACGCCATGTTTTCATGCCTAAGTCTTGAAATATGCAAATTACCGTCGTATTCTCAAACCGGGAGTCCCGCGGCTGAGGGAACAGCTCCTACGAGTTACATTGGTCCCGTGGGAGGAGTTGGTGCCACCCACGGGGACGTTCGGGGGCTGTTTCGAGTTTTCACCCTCTAACGCCATGTTTTTAAGCCAAAGTCTAGAAATATATAAATTATCATCGTATTCTCAAACCGAGAGTCTCGTGGCTGCGGGATCATTTCCTACGAGTTACATTGGTCCCGTGGGAGGTGTGGATGCCACCCACGGGGCCGTTACAGGGATGTTTCGAGTTTTCACCCTCTAACGCCATGTTTTTAAGCCTAAGTCTAGAAAAATTCAAATTACCGTCGTATTCTCAATCCGGGAGACCCGCGGCTGCGGGGTCAGTTCTTACGAGACACATTGGTCCCGTGGGAGGTGTTGGTGCCACCCACGAGGACGTTCGGGGGCTATTTCTTGTTCTCACCCTCTAACGCCATGTTTTTAAGTCTAATTTCTTGAAATATGAAAATTACAGTCGTTTTCTCAAACCGAGAATCCCGCGACTGCGGGGTCAGTTCCTACGAGTTACATTGGTCCCGTGGGAGGTGTTGGTGCCACCCATGGGGACGTTCGGGGGCTATTTCTAGTTTTCACCCCCTAACGCCATGTTTTTAAGCCTAAGTCTAGAATTAGGAAAATTTCCGTCGTACTCTAAAACCAGGAGACCCGCGGCGGTGGGTTCAGTTCGTACAAGTTACATTGGTGCCGTTGGAGGTGTTGGTGCCACCCACGGGGACGTTCGGGGGCTGTTTCGTGTTCTCACCCTCTAACGCCAAGTTTTTAAACCTAGGTCTAGAAATATGCAAATTACCTTCGTATTCTCAAACCTGGAGTCTCGCGGCTGCGAGGAGAGTTCCTACGAGTTACATTGGTCCCGTGGGAGGTGTTGGTGCCACCCATGGGGCCGTTCGGGGGCTGTTTCGAGTTTTCACCCTCTAACGCCATGTTTTTAAGCCTAAGTCTAGAAATATGCAAATTATCGTCGTATTCTCAAACCGGGAGCCCCGCGGTTGCGGGATCAGTTCCTACGAGTTACATTGGTCCCGTGGGAGGTGTTGGTGCCACCCACGGGGACTTTAGAGGGCTGTTTCGAGTTTTCACCCCCTAACGCCGTGTTTTTTAGCCTAAGTCTAGAAATATGCAAATTATCGTCGTACTCTCAAACCGGGAGACCCACGGCTGCGGGGTCAGTTCCTACGAGCCACATTGGTCTTGTGGGACGTGTTGGTGCCACCCACGGGGACGTTCGGGGGTTGTTTCTAATTCTCACCCTCTAACGCCATGTTTTTAAGCCTAAGTCTAGAAATATGCAAATTACCATCGTACTCTCAAACTGGGAGTCTCGCGACTGCGGGGTCAGATCCTACGAGTTACATTGGTCCTGTGGGAGGTGTTGGTGCCACCCACGGGGACTTTAGAGGGCTGTTTCGAGTTTTCACCCTCTAACGCCGTGTTTTTTAGCCTAAGTCTAGAAATATCCAAATTACCGTCGTACTCTCAAACAAGGAGACCCACGACTGCGAGGTCAGTTCCTACAAGTTATATTGGACCCGTGGGAGTTGTTGGTGCCACCCACGGGGACATTCGGGGGTTGTTTCGAGTTCTCACCCTCTAACGCCATGTTTTTAAGCCTAAGTCCAGAATTATACAAATTACCGTCGTACTCTCAAACCGAGAGACCCGCGACTGCGGGGTTAGTTCGTACGAGTTACATTGGTCCCATGGGAGGTGTTGGTGCCACCCACGGGGACGTTCGGGGGCTGTTTTGAGTTCTCACCCTCTAACGCCATGTTTTTAAGCATAAGTCCAGATATAGGCAAATTACCGTCGTACTCGCAAACCGGGAGACCCGCGGCTACGGGGTCAGTTCCTACGAGTCACATTGGTCTCGTGGGAGGTGTTGGTGCACCCACGGGGACGTTCGGGGGTTGTTTCTAGTTCTCACTCTCTAACGCCATGTTTTTAAATCTAAGTCTAGAAATATGTAAATTACCGTCGTACTCTCAAACCGGGAGTCCCGCGACTGCGGGGCCAGTTCCTACGAGTTACATTGGTCCCATGGGAGGTGTTGGTGCCACCCACGGGGACGTTCGGGGGCTGTTTCTAGTTCTCACCCCCTAATGCCATGTTTTTAAGCCTAAGTCTAGAAATATTCAAATTACCATCGTACTCTCAAACCGGGAGACCCGTGGCTGCGGGGTCAGTTCCTACGAGTCACATTAGTCTTGTGGGAGGTGTTGGTGCCACCCACGGGGACGTTCGGGGGTTGTTTCTAGTTCTCACCCTCTAACGCCATATTTTTAAGCCTAAGTCTAGAAATATGCAAATTACCGTCGTACTCTCAAACTGGGAGTCCCGCGACTGCGGGGTCAGTTCCTACGAGTTACATTGGTCCCGTGGGAGGTGTTGGTGCCACCCACGGGGACGTTCGGGGGATGTTTCTAGTTCTCACCCCCTAACTACATGTTTTTAAGACTAAGTCTAGAAATATACAAATTACCGTCGTAATCTCAAACCGGGAGACCCGCGGCTGCGGGGTCAGTTCCTTCAAGTTACATTGGTCCCGTGGGGGGTCTTGGTGCCACCCACGGGGACGTTCGGGGGTTGTTTCGAGTTCTTACCCTCTAACGCCATGCTTTTAAGCCCAAGTCCAGAAATATGCAAATTACCGTCGTACTCTCAATCCGAGAGACCCACGGCTGTGGGGTCAGTTCCTACGAGTCACATTGGTCCCGTGGGAGTTGTTGGTGCCACCCACGGGGCCGTTCGGGGGCTGTTTCGAGTTCTCACCCACTAACGCTATGTTTTTAAGCCTAAGTCTCGAAATATACAAATTACCGTCGTATTCTCAAACCGGGAGACCCGCGGTTGCGGGGTCAGTTCCTACAAGTTACATTGGTCCCGTGGGAGGTGTTGGTACCACCCACGGGGCCATTTGGGGGCTGTTTCTAGTTCTCACCCTCTAACGCCATATTTTTAAGCCTAAGTCTATGAATATGAAAATTACCATCGTATTCTCAAACCGGGAGTCCCGTGACCGCGGGGTCAGTTCCTACGAGTTACATTGATCCCGTGGGAGGTATTGGTGCCACCCACGTGAACGTTCTGGGGGAGTTTCTAGTTCTCACCCCCTAACGCCATGTTTGTAAGTCTAAGTCTAGAAATATGCAAATTACAGTCGTACTCTCAAACCGAGAGACCTGCGGCAACGGGTTACTTCGTACGAGTTACATTGGTCCCGTGGGAGGTGTTGGTGCCACCCACGTGAACGTTCAGGGGCAGTTTCTAGTTCTCACCCCCTAACGCCATGTTTTTAAGCCTAAGTCTAGAAATATACAAATTACAGTCGTACTCTCAAACCGGGAGACCTGCGGCGACGGGTTACTTCGTACGAGTTACATTGGTCCCGTGGGAGGTGTTGGTGCCACCCACGAGGACGTTCGGGGGCTGTTTCGAGTTCTCACCCTCTAACGCCTTGTTTTTAAGCCTAAGTCTAGAAATATGCAAATTACCGTCGTACTCTCAAACCGGGAGACCCGCAGCTGCGGGGTCAGTTCCTACGAGTTACATTGGTCCCGTGGGAGGTGTTGGTTCCACCCACGAGGCCGTTCGGGGGCTGTTTCGAGTTCTCAGCCTCTAACGCAATGTTTTTAATCCTAAGTCTAGAAATATGCAAATTACCGTCGTATTCTCAAACTGGGAGTCCCGCGGCTGCGGGGTCAGTTCCTACAAGTTACATTGGTCCCGTGGGAGGTGTTGGTACAACCCACGGGGCCGTTAGAGGGCTGTTTCGAGTTTTCACCCTCTAACGCCATGTTTTTAAGTGTAAGTCTAGAAATATGCAAATTACCGTCGTATTCTCAATCTGGAAGACCCGCGGCTGCGGGGTCAGTTCCTACGAGTCACATTGGTCCCGTGGGAGGTTTTGGTGCCACCCACGGGGACGTTCGGGGGATGTTTCTAGTTCTCACCCTCTAACGCCATGTTTTTAAGCCTAAGTCTAGAAATATGCAAATTACCGTCGTATTCTCAAACCGGGTGTCCCGCGACTGTGGGGTCAGTTCCTACGAGTTACATTAGTCCCATGGGAGGTGCTGGTGCCACCCACGGGGACGTTCGTGGGCTGTTTCTAGTTCTCACCCCCTAACGCCATGTTTTTAAGCCTAAGTCTGGAAATATGTAAATTACCGTCGTACTCTCAAAACGGGAGACCCGCGGCTACGGGGTCAGTTCCTACGAGTTAAATTGGTCCCGTGGGAGGTGTTGGTGCCACCCACGGGGACGTTCGGGGGCTGCTTCAAGTTCTTACCCTCTAAAGCCATGTTTTTAGGTCTTAGTCTAGAAATATGCAAATTATCGTCATACTCTCAAACCGGGAGTCCCGCGACTGCGGGGTCAGTTCCTACGAGTTACATTGGTCCCATGGGAGGTGTTGGTGCCACCCACGGGGACGTTCGGGGGCTGTTTCTAGTTCTCACCCCCTAATGCCATATTTTTAAGCCTAAGTCTAGAAATATTCAAATTACCATCGTACTCTCAAACCGGGAGACCCGCGGCTGCGGGGTCAGTTCCTACGAGTCACATTGGTCTTGTGGGAGGTGTTGGTGCCACCCACGGGGACGTTCGGGTGTTGTTTCTAGTTCTCACCCTCTAACGCCATGTTTTTAAGCCTAAGTCTAGAAATATGCAAATTACCGTCGTACTCTCAAACTGGGAGTCCCCCGACTGCGGGGTCAGTTCCTACGAGTTACATTGGTCCCGTGGGAGGTGTTGGTGCCTCCCACGGGGACGTTCGGGGGCTGTTTCTAGTTCTCACCCCCTAACTACATGTTTTTAAGACTAAGTCTAGAAATATACAAATTACCGTCGTAATCTCAAACCGGGAGACCCGCGGCTGCGGGGTCAGTTCCTTCAAGTTACATTGGTCCCGTGGGGGGTCTTGGTGCCACCCACGGGGACGTTCGGGGGTTGTTTCGAGTTCTCACCCTCTAACGCCATGTTTTTAAGCCCAAGTCCAGAAATATGCAAATTACCGTCGTACTCTCAATCCGAGAGACCCACGGCTGCGGGGTCAGTTCCTACGAGTCACATTGGTCCCGTGGGAGGTGTTGGTACCACCCACGGGGCCGTTTGGGGGCTGTTTCTAGTTCTCACCCTCTAACGCCATATTTTTAAGGCTAAGTCTATAAATATGAAAATTACCATCGTATTCTCAAACCGGGAGTCCCGTGACCGCGGGGTCAGTTCCTACGAGTTACATTGATCCTGTGGGAGGTGTTGGTGCCACCCACGTGAACGTTCAGGGGCAGTTTCTAGTTCTCACCCCCAAACGCCATGTTTTTAAGCCTAAGTCTAGAAATATGCAAATTACAGTCGTACTCTCAAACCGAGAGACCTGCGGCGAGGGGTTACTTCGTACGAGTTACATTGGTCCCGTGGGAGGTGTTGGTGCAACCCACAAGGACGTTCGGGGGCTGTTTCGTGTTCTCACCCTCTAACGCCATGTTTTTAAGCCTAAGTCTAGAAATATGCAAATTACCTTCGTACTCTCAAACCGGGAGACCCGCAGCTGCGGGGTCAGTTCCTACGAGTTACATTGGTCCCGTGGGAGGTGTTGGTTCCACCCACGAGGCCGTTCGGGGGCTGTTTCGAGTTCTCACCCTCTAACGAAATGTTTTTAATCCTAAGTCTAGAAATATGCAAATTACCGTCGTATTCTCAAACTGGGAGTCCCGCGGCTGCGGGGTCAGTTCCTACAAGTTACGTTGGCCCCGTGGGAGGTGTTGGTGCAACCCACGGGGCCGTTAGAGGGCTGTTTCGAGTTTTCACCCTCTAACGCCATGTTTTTAAGTCTAAGTCTAGAAATATGCAAATTACCGTCGTATTCTCAATCTGGAAGACCCGCGGCTGTGGGATCAGTTCCTACGAGTCACATTGGTCCCATGGGAGGTGTTGGTGCCACCCACGGGGACGTTTGGGGGATGTTTCTAGTTCTCACCCTCTAACGCCATGTTTTTGAGCCTAAGTCTAGAAATATGCAAATTACCGTCATATTCTCAAACCGGGTGTCCCGCGACTGTGGGGTCAGTTCCTACGAGTTACATTAGTCCCATGGGAGGTGTTGGTGCCACCCACGGGGACGTTCGTGGGCTATTTCTAGTTCTCACCCTCTAACGCCATGTTTTTAAGCCTAAGTCTGGAAATATGTAAATTACCATCGTACTCTCAAAACGGGAGACCCGCGGCTACGGGGTCAGTTCCTACGAGTTACATTGGTCCCGTGGGAGGTGTTGGTGCCACCCACGGGGACGTTCGGGGGCTGTTTCAAGTTCTCACCCTCTAATGCCATGTTTTTTGGTCTTAGTCTAGAAATATGCAAATTATCGTTGTACTCTCAAACCGGGAGACTCGCGGCTGCGGGGTGAGTTCCTATGAGTTACATTGGTCCCGTGGGAGGTGTTGGTGCCACCCACGGGGACGTCCGGGGGCTGTTTCGAGTTCTGACCCTCTAACGCCATGTTTTTAAGCCTAAGTCTAGAAATATGCAAATTATCATCGTATTCTCATACCGGGAGTCCCGCGGCTACGGAGTCAGTTCGTACGAGTTACATTGGTCCCGTGGGAGGTGTTGGTGCCACCTACGGGGAAGTTAGGGGGCTGTTTCAAGTTTTTACCCTCTAACGCCATGTTTTTAGGCCTAAGTCTAGAAATATGCAAATTACCGTCGTATGCTCAAACCGGGAGACCCGCGGTTGCGGGGTCAGATCCAACGAGTCATATTGGTCCCGTAGGAGGTGTTGGTACCACCCACGGGGATGTTCAGGGGCTGTTTCTAGTTCTCACCCTCTAACGCCATGTTTTTAAGCCTAAGTATAGAAATATGCAAATTACAGTCGTATTCTCAAATCGAGAGTCCCACGACTGTGGGGTCAGCTCCTACGAGTTACATTGGTCCCGTGGGAGGTGTTGGTGCCACCCACGGGGACGTTCGGGGGTTGTTTCGAGTTCTCACCCCCTAACGCCATGTTTTTAAGCCTAAGTCTAGAAATATGCAAATTATCATCGTACTCTCAAACCGGGAGACCCGCGGCTGCGGGGTCAGTTCCTACGAGTTACATTAGTCCCGTGGGAGGTGTTGGTGCCAACCACGGGGACGTTCGGGGGCTGTTTTGAGTTCTCACCCTCTAACGCCATATTTTTAAGCCTAAGTCTAGAAATATGCAAATTACCGTTGTACTCTCAAACCGGGAGACCCACGGCTGCGGGATTAGTTCCTTCGAGTTACATTGGTCCCGTGGGAGGTGTTGGTGCCACCCACGGGGACGTTCGGGGGCTGTTTCGAGTTCTCACCCTCTAACGCCATGTTTTTAAGCCTAAGTCTAGAAATATGCAAATTATCGTCGTATTCTCATACCAGTAGTCCCGCGGCTGCGGGGTCAGTTCCTACGAGTTACATTGGTCCCGTGGGAGGTGTTGGTGCCACCCACGGAACCGTTCGGGGGCTGTTTCGAGTTTTCACCCTCTAACGCCAAGTTTTGCGCATGTCTAGAAATATGAAAATTACCTTCGTATTCTCAAACCTGGAGTCCCGCGGCTGTGGGGACAGTTCCTACGACTTATATTGGTCCCGTGGGAGGAGTTGGTGCCACTCACGGGGCCATTCGGGGGCTGTTTCGAGTTTTCACCCTCTAACGCCATGTTTTTAAGCCTAAGTCTAAAAATATGCAAATTATCGTCGTATTCTCAAACCAGGAGTCGCGCGGCTGCGGGGTCAGTTCCTACGAGTCACATTGGTCCCGTGGGAGGTCTTGGTACCACCCACGGGGATGTTCGGTGGCTATTTCTTGTTCTCACCCTCTAACGCCATGTTTTTAAGACTATGTCTAGAAATATGAAAATTACATTCGGGGGCTGTTTCTAGTTCTCACCCTCTAACACCTTATTTTTAAGCCTAAGTCTAGAAATATGCAAATTATCGTCGTATTCTCAAACATGGAGTCCCGCGGCTGCGGAGTCCCGTGATCGTGTGGCCTATTCTTACGAGTTACATTGGTTCCGTGCAAGGTGTTGATGCCTCTAACGGGACCGTTTTGTGGATGTTTCGGGTTTCTCCCCTCTAAGGCCCTGGTTTTAGGCTTAATTCTACACATTTTCAAATTATCGTCGTTTTCTTAAACCAGGAGTCTAAAATATTTTCAACATATTATCTAATAATTATCCCCTACTCCTTCTAATTATCCCATACTCCTTCTAACATACTATCCAACAACAAGCAACAACCAATAATTATCCAACAGCCAAACCAAACAAAACCAATAATTATCCCGTACTCCTTCTATCATCTAAAAGATTTAATAGATAATGCATATCAATTATATAACTACTTTTGTTAAAGTAAAGCATAGCAGATCTAACCTGCAACAATAGAAATAGGGAATGTTCTTCTCCTTGATCCGAAACAACACATTGTCAATGTAGAACTGTGTTGGAGCATACATGGGAATGTTTTTTACTGTGCGTCTAGAATGCATAACACAAGATTTTTTAGAAATATAAATTGGAGCTATAGCACACTGATACTAAAATGAGTCCCAACAAAATATACAATATATTCCCGAGAAGCATACTTAGCTTTATTAAAAAAAATCTAACGGAATCCAAAAAAGCCATTCCAGTAAAACTACAATCTTGGTTGAATTAGGAACATAGCCATTCCGCAAAGTTCAAATTAGACTCACAACACTAAATCGAATAATTAGAAGAAGAATTATATAAAGACATGACATTTCGCGGACGAATCTGAATATGCTTAGAGAGAGTACCTAAGGTCATTTTCGCAGATGGTCCTGCATTTAAACCTGCATTTCCATTGGGATTTTGAAAACAAAAGCATTAAATAAGTAACATTCTTGGAAGAAGAAAAAAACACGAAAGAAAATTATACAAACACCGACTCGTCCTCTAGAACTGGCTCCTAGATATCCAAAAAGAAACCTGATAATCAATCCACCACTCACCTACGTTCTCCGCAAACTCTGATTCTGAAACAAAATATTATCAAATCTAAACAGATATAGTCATGAGAAATACAATACATATTCCCAGACACCTTAACATAATTCCTCGATGGGTGATTAAATAATAGCATACAGAAGTGGTGATATCAGCTCTAACTAAGTAGAATAGCTCGACTTTGGAGATCTTTATTTTTTACTGGTTATAGTTCCGAGTGGAATCAACTTTTGACAATATAAATGTCATTCTTTCTCACAGGTCCTATGTGTGTGTCGTTAAGTAACATAAGGTGACAAAAGGACGCCTTCAGGAGATATGAGAAGAGAGTTTGATAAGCTCATACGGCGAAAAAAGACGCAATATCCATATTCCATTGACATATAATGTTAAAGCTATCTGCCACTTACAATAATGGTCCTTTATTATTAAATGTCGCCCATATTCCAAATCCATCATCATTTTCTAAACTTTGTACAAAAAAAACTTTAGTAGTGCATTTGAGCATATATACAATTATTTCTTCAAATAATTATGGTTCCAAAAAAATTGTATCCAACAAATCAACACAACAACTCTTATGGACTAAGATAAGTATACTATCTATCCAATTCCAAACATCATTCTTTACACCTTAATTATTAGACATTAACATTTCTCAACCTACACATAGATGCACACAAAATACTACATCTGCAATTCGAAAAAAACACAGAAAACAAATCATTTTAATATATAACAAACAGAAAATTTTAGACCTAGAAAAAAAAATCAAAGCAAATTTGAGGAATCTCCACGTATCAAAGCAAAAATCATAGCATTACATATAACAAACACACACACACATATATGGATATATTACATATACAGATTGGGGAAGAACCTCCATATGGATTGGGGAAAAAATCTCCACGACTGCTACCAGCGTTTGGGGAAGAAATCTCCACCGTTTGGGGGGAACATCGCATCGCATCACCAGCTCCTCACTCCATCACCAACATCGCATCGTTTTGGGGGGGGGGGGGGGAACTAGACATCGCATCGTTTGGGGGGGAACCAGCGTTTGGGAAAGAAAAAAAATAAGATACGAGCGGGGTAATGAAAATATGAGGCACTTGAGTTTTGGTTAGGATTGACATTGGTCACGGCCTATAGCCGTGACCCACCTCGTGACCTATTAATGAAAGTAAGTCTCGTGTATGCAGTCTACTAGTCACGGCCCATGGCCGTGACCCACGCCCAAAAATTGGTCACGGTCCCCAGCCGTGACCCAATATGTGTGTGTATTGTGCTTCGTCATGCCTATGGTCACGGCCCAAGTCCGTGGCCCACGCCAAAAATGGTCACGGCCCCCAGCCATGACCCAGTATTTGTGTGTATTGTGCTTCGTTATGCCTATGGTCACGGCCCAAGTCCGTGACCCACGCCAAAAATTGGTCACGACCCTCACCCGTGACCCAATATTTGTGTGTATTCTGCATCGTCATGCCTATGGTCACGACCCAAGTTCGTGACCTATAGCCGACCAATTTTGGAGGGAATTTTGGCGCCAAGATGGTCACGACCTGGTCACGGCCCAAGTCCGTGACCCACAGTGGTCACGAATTTAGTCCGTGACCACTTCCAGAGCATCCATGATTTAGTGTGGTAATAAATATGGTCACGCCAAAATTGAGTTGGTCACGGCCCAACTGGGCGTGACCATTCACAGGATTTGGTTTAGTGCACCTATATACTAATACAGCACCCCAAAAGGCTAAACGTGTTGTGCACACATACTCTGCTATTAATCCCAGTACATCACGCACATAAGGACTACGAATTCCATATCACTCGGGAATCCTATCAACACATATCAAACACAATGGAGGAGAAAATAGTTCCTAGCCTCATGGGCTACTCACCCACGTGACTTCAAACTTATCAATTCAGAGATAAGTCTTTTCCAGACCTATGTCCTGAGGTAGCAATCTAAAATCCCCTCGAAGGGTCATCAAGATAAGATTGTCACCTTCTAATACCTCCCGTGATATCAAGTACGGTAGGTTTGTTATACACATAAGGATTCATACAATAGGTACACACAACCCATATAATTTATAGCATCACTCCACCTATATATTCCATATTTGTACGAATTTTTATTCTTTACAATATTCACGATGTTCCCAATTGCGACTATTCACTCTATCGTAACACACTACTTATAATGGATATCTCTAAGGAGTCCCTATTATCCTTATATACTTTTACACTCCATGTTACTAGCTCAAGAAATGTGGTTGTCCTACATAACCTTAAGTCGTTCATTACTCTCGAATTATTTTCACCAAATTCCAGCTCGTCCCGTAAATTTCCAAAAATCCAAAATCTTGTTCCAAGTGCCCAGAATCTCGTTCGATCAAAACTTCGAACTAACTTCACTCCGAAATCTCGCTAGTATGTCGTTCAAACGAGTTCGTTTGAACGAACTAAACTCTGATTTTTTGTTGGATTTCTAGTTCGAACGAGGTCATTCAAACGACATTCCAGTTCCCCAGGTCGTTCGAACGATCTTTGCCCTGTTCGCCTCCTACCTTAGGAAACCTGTGTTTTTGCCCATTTTTGCTCACCCAATTCACATCAAACTTTACCCAACTCACAATTAATAGTCCTAAAGCCATTTTACATACATATCGATGACCCCTAACATCTTTTAACCATCAAACCTCATTAATCTCATATATGGGTGAATGAATTTAATCAAATGTCAAAAACCCTAGTTTTACATCATCAATAATTTTGTCCACCCAAAACCCAAAATTAAATTCGTTCTTCTTCACATACAAACCCATATTCATAGCCTCTACATATGGTAATTCATCTATATTCAATTTCTTACCCAAAAGTTTGATTAACAATTCAATTTCAATAGAGATTTCATCATATCATGTGTATATCATCAATTCTACACTAACATGTATAATATATGCACTAATTAAAGCAAAATAATCAATTGTCTTGTTGGGAAGGTCTGAATCGTTGAATGAAAGTAGTATAGATGCGTTCCTCTCCTCCCGATCTACACATTGATGGTATTCTTGGTGAAAGATGGGTGGGTTTGTTCTTGGAGCTCCTAGGAATCTCTTCTCCTTCTTCCTCTTGGACTCTCTCTTTTCTTATGCACATAAAAACCTAACTTCTTCCACTACATGCAGATATAATTATCCAATTTTTTTTCATTAATTAGCCTCAATTTTTAAAAGACAAAAATACCCCTTCGGGGTGTCGGTTTGGCCTAAAACTATCTCGAAACCCAAACTAAACCATCGGGTAGACTTTTCTGACTATTTCTATCCTTCCGGATACGTTGACGCACTCGAAATGACCATTTGAAAAATGTATAACTATTTTACTTTTTATTCTATTAATTTAATCCGGACACGACTCATACGCGCGTCCCGACTTAAATTCCATAATTTTCGTATTTCTCTCTCATGATAATTTTCATAAATTCATAATCACATTCAGAATTATATATTACTTTATTCGCTCAGTAATATTCAATGTAATTCCCAATAATAAATATTAACTCTTATCTCACTAGTTAATATTTATTTTATTCCGGATTAATTATTAATTAATTCTTCTCACATTTAATTCAATTAATCTCACAATTAAAATGAGTAAAATGGGGTATTACAACTCTTTTGCTCCATTACCTGACCTTACTGTCTACAGATCTTTTGTTAGACTTCAACACCTTACTTTCACCATACCAGACATCACCCATGCAGTTAATACCACGCGTCAGTCCATGCATGCTCCTACACTATCCCATCTTCATCAAGTTAAGAGATTACTAAAATATTTTAAAGGCTCCTTTATGTATGTGTTATTGATTCTATCCTAATCTTCTCCCCTTTTATTATTTTTTTATGTGGATTAGGTCACTAACATTAAACAATCTACTTACGGATTTTGCAGAGTTCTTGGATCTCATTATATGGTCCGTTAAGAAACAACCCATTGTTGCATGTTCCAGTTGTGAAGTTGAGTATAGCGCCCAAGAAACAACCATAACTGAATTAACTTGGTTAACTTATATGATTAAGGACATTGTTATCACACTTCCTGCTCCTCCTATACTTTACTTTGATAATTTGAGTGCCATTTACATGTTTGTCAATCCATTCATATATGTATGCCTGCACATAACATATGCAACTTTATAATCATTTTGTACGACAAAAAATGGCTGAAAATCTTATTATCACTCAATTTGTTTGCTCCTTTAATAAGGTAGTTGACATCTTCACTGAATCACTTTCTACTCCACAATCAATTACTTATGTTTCAAGCTTGGTGTGTGTTTCTCTCCCCATATTCGTTTGAGGGGGAGTGTTCAAGAACTAGTCCTACATCTTACAGCATATGATAATGTTAAATTAGTAAGACCCCATTTGGTTGTCCCCAAAATTATAAATTGTCTCATTAATAAATTGGCCCATTTACAAATTGATCCATTAATTGTATTTGGTTTCATTAATGAAATCATTCATTAATTGTCCAATTTTAGCTCATGTATAAAATCTGAAATTAGATCATGTCTTAAAAAATATGAAATCCATTCATTTAAAATAGAAATCACATAAAGTGCATGCTCATCTTTCTCTTTCTTACCCCCCCCCCCCCCCCCTTCTTCCCTCTCCCTTAATTTCTTTTTATCTTTTTTCCTCATAGACCTTAATATCAATTTTATATTACTAAACATTGAGTAAAATTGGATTTAAACTCATATGAAATCCGCTCATTTACAATTCACTAATTCACAATGAACTAATTTATATAATCAAACAATTTGCGCAACTAAACAGGGCCTAAGTCAATCACTCCATAATCTAACTCCTTGATATTAGGAACTTAGCTTATCATATCATTGTGTAACCCATATTTTTAGTTTCTAACAACCAAAGACTGTATAAATAAGAAATATACGAGACAAAGAATGTATTGAGAAACCCTAAAATCCTTCTCAATTAGTCAATAAATTTCCCGTGCCCTTTCTTCTAGTGAATCTAGATAGAGTAATGTTGTACGTGCCAAGTTTTTTTTTTTTATTAAATTTGTATTTCAAGTGCAAAAAAATGATTATATTTACATTTAGGGTACTACTATTTAATGCTATTTAGAACACAAAACTTCATTAAAAATAAAAAATAAAAATTTGTACACATCCGTGCATAATGTTCCCTCCGCACAAACTTTATTACTTAAAGATCCCCACACACAACTAACACATTTATAGCACATCACTATGTCAGTGTCAAAAATGGTGTCAGACTACGTTTACTTAGTTGATAGATAATACTGCCGGAGTAGTTGATATTTGATGAAATTAGATAAGTTATAAATGAAGAAATATTCATTTATTACACCATGAATTACCAAGATATATCATAACAACATAGCATTCATAAATCTAATTCCAGAAAAAATCGAAGTTTATCATCCTTCACATGCACATTCTAATTTTATAAAAGCCAGCAAATGGAAAGTATAGGCTATAGCACCAAACTCTTCCTCTCCTCATCTCAAATTAAGAATCATTATTTAAAAACTAAATGCTTTATGATAACACTACTACGTACTTTTAGTGCAATAAAATTTATTTAATGATTGTGACATTGGTACATAAATTCTTAACAAAGACGTAATTCTCAATTTGAGTCCAAGTAATTAAGTAAGCTGACATGCATATAAGAAAGTGTCGTGCATATACTAAGTAATCAACCATAAGAAAAACTAATTAAAATTCATAATTGTAAGTTTTATCTTAACATTAACAACATTTTTCAGACACATATATATTAACTGTCTTAAAGAAGCAAACTCGATAACTATATCCCCTCTCTTTTTGGGTTTATAACTCAAGAACTATTTCCAACCGCAATTGTGGTAAAACGATCTTCCTATGCAACTTTGTAACGGGTGATTATCATCACTTTGATTCATCATATGCAAGCCTCTCACTGAGTATCCTAACTCCCATGTATCTGCACCAAAGTAAAACCAGAATCCCTTAACATAGCATCTTAATAATCATTACGAAAATGCGAACAATTATAATATTCATCATTTACATAGAAAAATGTATATGCATATTTTGCGACATATGGTAGACCATTCTTAAATTTGACAAAGCATGAACAAGAGTTCCTTAATTTTGAAAAATTATCCACAAATTTGCCTTACTTAGTTTTAGACAAATGTTACACAACATAATTCAAAATTAAAAATTAAAATAAAAATTAAAATATTCTAAAATTAAAATTAAAATTGAGAAAATTTAAGATAATTAATTTCATTATAAAGCGTTTTCCTCAATCAACAGGGATCAGTAAGAATAATATCTCTCTCTGTAAATTTTAAATTATATTTAATCAGAAACTATATATTTTATTATATAGAGGCTTAAAATTTCTAAATATTTACTAAAAATCAAATGGGGCCAATCCTATTATACAAAACAAAATTTGACTTTTAGACCCTCAATATTCTATGAAATTAGAAACTTGTACTTTTTCTAATATTTTTAGGCCTCGGTACTTTTTGTGTTTTGAAACCTTGGGAAAGAAATTCTCTGTGTAAAAGAAGAACATAAAGATTACCTTCCGAGCATCATAACAGTGGCTTGAGGATTAGTCCCGGGAGAGTAATTAAAAGTGGATCCATCAATAACCCTAAGAGCATCCACACCAAGAACCCTATATTCATGATCAACCACTCTCCCCACTTGGCACCCTCCATGATAATGCCATATAGTCATAACAGTATCCTTACAAAATTGCTCCAAGGAACTCGCGGTATTCGAATGCTTGGGCAGCAAGTTAACCGGAGAATTCGCTGTCATGTTGAGAAGTGTTGGGACCGAAATGTAGCTGAATTTCGAGAACGCTTTGGATTCAATCACGGTCTCAATTATTCTCATTCCTTCGACGCATCGGCGTAGGTCTTCGGGTTCTTTGAAGTAGTTGAAAGTGACAGAAGGGTTGCGATTAGGGTTTCGAGTAACGAGTTCGAGGTGGCCGGTGGAAAGAGGGCCCATGATTTTCTCGAGGATGAAGCCACCAGTGAATGCGCGTGGGTCTAGGGCCTCCATGGCTTCCACTGCTTTGGCAATGGCTTCTGTTGTTCTTTGTTTTGGTGGAACGGTTGAGAGTTGGCCAATCTGCATTTGTGAATTAAGAAAATTAAGAATGTTACAACCTTGTGTGTGTAGGTAACTTTTTTTTATATGAACTTCTGTGACAGTTTCTCACATGATGTATTAAAATATATTTATGTCTTAATTCTACTATCTCAGTGTCATGTTAGTTTATATAAAAAAAAATATAAGTAATTTTATGATTATATTTGGTTATTTTAGGGTTACTCGTACCAATGTTTTTTGTGTAGCACACCTACTCTGCTTAGTGCACAGCTAATTTTGTGACTGAATTCGATCCATAGTGATAGAGAGGTTTAAACATAAATTAATATTTTGAAAACAAAACTCAATATTTTGCAACCCTTCTAAGTAATTTAAGAAATGAAATTAATTGAAAAGTCCAGAATTTATTTTTATGAATTCTGATTTTAATAAATTTTTAATAATTTTCAAAAAACAAATTATGTACACAAACTTTAAAATTTGGCAAAAAAAAATCGATCCACTTTAAAAGGAAATTAAAACATTCTATAAACAAATTTACAAACCTACCCATGCTCCTCATTTGGATAAATTATATCTGTAAGATGCCTAAAATAATCTCAACAGAGAGTCACAATTTTGTATCATTACACGGTATACTTTTAAGGGTTTTTTACTGATTAGTCTCATTTACTAAGTATAAAGTTCAATAGTCCTAAAAAAAAAATTTGCTCCATCAAGTCCTATGAAAACAAAAATCTTCCAATAGGTCCCAGAGATGAAGCTACACAGGGACAGAGGGGGGCTATGGCCCCCTCCAAGATTTCTGAAGTCTCTTTGCAAATACTAATACCCCTTATCTCTTATTTACCTATTTCTTAATTGTACCCCTTTCCTCCCGTATGCCATATTTTCCCATACATATTATGGATGCATTGATTCTTAAACATTCTAAATTATTCAAAACTTTATTAATGATACTGAACCTATTAAAATATGTATATGGAAGCTTTACCCTTACAACTTAAAGAGGACACTAATTACTCGTGTCCAGAAAGAATGAATTTGGGGTAAATTTTAATGGTATCAATAATTTAAGAATGTTCATATTGGTCCATTTAAAAAACCAGTCCACACGGGGAAGTTCAAAGGAATCGTTCGTGTGGAGATTCAAGATTATTAAAAAAAAAACAGTCCATTTTTGTCCAAAAAATGGATGTCTGTTTAAGAGAAGGCTTAATATGTATATATAAATTCTCTTAAACGGACGTCGGTTTTTTGGACTAAAAACGGATCAAAATGGACTGATTTTTTAAAATAGTAAAATGCATTTTTTTGAGTTGATTTTTTTCTTAGATATATAGACATCCATGGATACCCTTAAACAACAAATAAGCTCAAAATGAACTTTTTTGCAATGTAAAAAAAAATCGGTCAATACATGTCAGTTTTTTGTTGGCGCAAACCCAAATATATATTGATCGATTTTTTTAAAATAGCAAAAAAAATCATTTTGAGGTGTTTTTGTTTTTAGGGGTACCCATGGATGTCTATATATCTCAAAAAAAATTAACTAAAAAAAATGCATCTTACTAATTTTAAAAAATCAGTCAATTTTGGTTTGTTTTTAGTCCCAAAAATGGACCTCCGTTTAAGAGAAGACATATATATATATATATATATATATATATATATATATATATATATATATATATATATATATATTAAGAAAATTGATATATTAAAAAATATTTTTACAGTTCACAAGGGATATTATTTTGTGTGCACCATGACCTTTTAATTTTATCATGGACCTCAATATTTAATCCCAAATATCATATCGTGGAGGGTTTACAAATGTGCCAATCTAGCCCCCTCTAAGTTTAAGTTCTGGTTTCGTCCCTGGATCTTATATGTGAATATATAATAAATATTCACTATATGTATAAATATGACCTATTAAAAAAAATCTCATATAAACATAACTTATTTGTCGAGTTTCCTACTTTTAATCTGCATGCTAAGCATATAATAGTCGAAGGACTAGATTCGTGGTAAGACACAAATATTCATGTTCCACAAAGGCACATGTTATTAACATCTCGCAATTTTATCAAAAATAAAATGTAAATAACAAACCTTAGGAGAAAACATCCCAAAGTCTCTAGTAGAACTTTGACCGGCGAAGTTTTCACCGCTAGCGGCCTCAATGTAGGTTCCCGTTCCGGTGATGCCAACGACTTGGATTAGAGACACCTCGACGGGGATCGGAGAAGGTACAAAGACGGCATTCATGGGGTTATCCATCATCTCTTGGCCCACCATAGGCTGGTCCAACACCACCGTGATGTTATGGGCCTTAAGGTGCTCCGATGGCCCTACCCCACTCAACATCAATATTTGTGGGCTACCCAATGCTCCTGCCGATACGATAACCTCATTCATTGGCCCATTTTTTAAGTATGCTTTGTGCTTCATCCCGGATGCATCTCTAAAAATGACTCCATGGGCAAGTGGCCTTGATCTTCCTGTTAGATTAACCAAAAGGAAAACACACACACGGACCAACATAATATGTGTATGTACGTATAAACACACATTATGTGAATTATATATATTAGAAAATATTGTTGCTGAGGGTGTATATATATATATATTTTTTTTTTAATATGTAAATTACGTAATTTAGTTTCAATACCCTATTAGTGATAGGGGAAAGTACTCTTAGGTCCCTCACAAATAAATTTTAAACGTTAAAGGAATTTTGACAAATTTTAAAAACTTAGGTCCACTAATTCTCTTCTTGTACAAGTCCACGCTAGTGGCATAACAAGTGGACCTAATTGTAAATTGTCCTTAAATGTTAAAAAATTGTTATCAAGGGAGCTAATTGTAAATTGCCCTTAGTGATATTAGTTCCACTTGGGTGCATGTTTATTTATCTTTAAAGCATAAACATTTTTTGGGTTAAAACCCCATATCATTTAATGGAATATCAATTGTTGTCATCGCATTACATTTTTGCTACTAAAGTTTTTGTAATCGGTAACTTTAACATTGATTTTACAAAAGGTACTTAGATTCTAAAAAAAATTAAAACTTATAAAATGATTTAATCAAAGATAATTAAGTTTAAAAAAATCATAGAGAGAAGAAGTGAATAACAGTACCTTTAGTTCTAAACAATATCTTGTGAACAGTAGCATGTAAAAGAACCGTGAGGCCACTAGGGTTAGCATACCGAAGCAAATCAGCAGCCGTATGCCTATTTCCTTCACGGTCAAATATGGTCCCACCAACCTTAGTCCCAGTGATATGATCATAAGTGAACCCATTGTAAGGCAAAACACCAGCTTCCACAAGCCCATCTCTTACAGCCGACTGCCACTGCCTCATAGGCGGCTGAAATGCCACCACCTTCTCCACCCACGCATATGACTCGTTCGCCAATTTTCCATCCCATCCGGCGCTGCTAACGTAGGTTGTGGCAGCGCGTGAGTAGAAACCCGCGTTGAGGCAACTACCCCCACCGAGGATACGCGCGCGTGAACTTATAACACCGTCTTCGGAGATGAAGCGCTGGGAAGGGGAGGTTGGGGACAGGTCAGAGAGTGTGTTGCCGAAGGCCGATAGAAGGGTGATGTTGGGGTTTCCATAAGGGGAGCCACCACGCTCTAGGAGGAGGACGCTAGCATTTTGAGATAGAGTGGCGGCTAATGGACAGCCTGCGGTGCCTCCACCTACGATTATGTAATCGTAATATGTTATGGCTGGTACAGAGCTCGCTTCATGCACAAAACTGTAGTTTGGAGCTGTAAAAGCCAAATTCAGTTAGTGTAATATTTATTTTACTTTACAAAATAGTTTTTTTTTTTTTTCATTTCTATGATGTCCCATAAGCTAAATGGCAATTCGTGATTGAACGGCAAATATTTCTAATTTCAAAATAGTTACAATGAAAGCGGTGCATATGTTATGATGGTGCATTACTCATATATTTTCTTGCGAAGCATATATATTTACGTACCTGATTTTTTTTTTTTTTTATTATAGATCATATACCAAATAATTTTTTAAACTTCTTTTATTATAGGGGTTTTGAGAAAAGTTCCTCGTAATGCTCAAAATATATAAAAATAGGACACCCCATATAATTTTATAAATTTAGTCCCTGTACTAAAAATGCCATGAAAAATGGTAAAAAATAGTGCCACTGGCACGAACCAAAAAAATAAAGGTTATTGTACCACAGAGACTAGATTTATAAATGCTATTGTACCACAGAGACTAGATTTCTAAACTTGAAAAGCATTGTCCTAAAAATCCAAATATATAAAAGAACATGACATTTACCTTATTCTCTATTTAATATATGTATAGTTTAAGTCTTTTTATTTTGTACTAAAAAATCATTCATCGTGCCAAAAAAATAACACCATGCTGCTGACGTGGAACTTTATAAATAAGAGAATAAATTTTTTTTGAATATAATATAAAAAACTTAAATTAAATATATATTAAAAAATATTCAATGCACTTTTTAGTATTTGATGATTTATTATATCTTGAAATTGATCGAGATTGAAAGACATATAATTGAAAGACATATAATGTGTCTATGTATATACAATTATTGGGAGAACGCGAAACAATCACAAAGTCATTTGAGTGTAAGGCATGTAAGACTGCAGGTGGTTATTGACACTCCTATGTGTCTCGCACTCATTGGTGTGGATGCACGATATATTTTTTGCTGGTCAGGAGTATAATGTGGAAGTGTTGTACGTTTGTCATAATTTATTAAAACTAAATTTATTTTAAAATAATGTTATAAATTGAATTACAGACATCATCTTTTTAGTAAATTATCTTGAGCGACAATAAATTGTCAAGAGACATTTTTTTGGTGACAATAATTTTGGCGTCCACTATGTGCCAAAGCCCCTTATTATAAAAAATAATATTAAAGTGACCTGATTCAGTAAAATGCTATGGGAATACGGACATTGTATTTTATGATAATTAGTAATTTTATAGCGAAAAAAAAAATTGAGATGTAAAGCACCACTGCCTTGTATTTTTTAATTTGTATTTGTGATTAAGGAGAAATAGTATTATTGATTGGTATTTAGCATTTATCAGTGGTGCTTTCAATGCATGATATTTTTCTCCTAATTAAGGACTTTTGTAAAAGCTAGTGGTTGTATTAATAAACTATGGGAAGTTGAAGAATTAATGACTTCCTCTTAAAGAAAGTAGTTGGATAGCATTAAATTAACAATGCAGGCGGTGCATTATTATGCATGTAACCGTATTTGTTTCTTCAAACACTGGTAGGTAAGCTACAACAAAGAGAAATTGAAGGGGGTAAAACAACATAGGACGGTCAAACATGTATATATTGAAGACTTTTTTACTGCCTCTCTGCTCCAACTATGTGTGGCAATAAGCTATAATTATATTTTTATTATATTATATTTGGGTGTGGCTATCTTCAGACCCAAAAATGCCTCCCCACACTCTTTAAACATATCCAACATGCGAGGATCAAAATATCCTCTCCTCTTTCATTAAAACATAACATCATTTTAAGTATTTAAATATAATAAAATTTTAAACATAAATAAATAGATTTTAAAAATAGTTTTGAATGAAAAATAAATAATTTTTAAAAATAAATAGTTTCTAACAAAATAAAAACAGTTTTAATGAAAAAAAAATTTAACAAATAAAAATTATATAAAAAAAATAATTTCCAACAAAACAAAACAGCTTTTAACAAAATAAAATCATTTTATAACAAACAAACAATATCTTTAAAAAAACAGTTTTTAATGAATAAAAATATGATTTGTAGAAAAATAAAAACATTTCAGTGAAAAAAAGAGTTTTTCAAAAAAAATTAATAAAATAACAAATTGTATTAATACTAAAAACTTTCTGTACAGAAATTTTAATATTTAGCAACAATAAATATACTAAAGTATAATAAACTAACTTATTTGTAATAAAGTCTAAAGAAATAGTAATGGATTAAAGTGTTTCTGTTTTTTTTTTAACAAAATAAAAACTGTTTTTTTTATATTTAAATAAAAACTGTTTTTTAAACAAAATAAACTGACTAATTTGTAATATAAACAGTTTTTAACAAAATAAAAACAGTTTATATGAAATAAAAACAGTTTTGTTCTGTTAGAATTTTTTAAACTATTTTTTTTTATTATAAACAGTTTTTATTTTGTTAAAAAAACAGTTTTTATTACAATTTTTTAAAAAACAGTTCTATTTTGTTTAGAAAAAACAGTTTATAATACAAATTAGTCAGTTTATTTTGTTTAAAAAACAGTTTTTATTTAAATATTAAAAACAAATTTTATTTTGTTAAAAAAAACAGAAACACTTTAACCCATTACTATTTTTTTTAGACTTTATAACAAATTTGTCAGTTTATATACTTTTGTATATTTTTCATTACTAAATATGAAAACTTCTCTACATAAAGTTTTTAGTATTCATACTGCTTTTTATTTTATTAATATTTTTTTAATTTCATATTTTTATTCTATAAAAACTGATTTTTTTTAAAGATATTGTTTGTTTGTTATAAAATGATTTTATTTTATTAAAAACTGTTTTGTTTTGTTAGAAATTATTTTTTTTTATATAGTTTTTATTTTGTTAACAGAAGTTTTTTCATTAAAATTGTTTTTATTTTGTTGAAAACTATTTATTTTTAAAAAAAAATTGTTAGAAATTGTTTTTTTTCTTCTTTTTTTATATAGTTTTTATTTTGAAAACTAGTCTGAAAAACTATTTATTTATGTTTTAAAATTTTATTATATTTAAATACTTAAAATGATGTTATGTTTTAATAAAAAAGGAGAGGGCATTTTGATCCGTATATGTTGAATTGGTTAAAGAGGTGTGGGGGAGGCATTTTAAAGTGTAGGGATAGCCAAATAATCAATATTATTTTAATTCCTAAAACTACATAATCTATATTTTGTAATAGGGACAAATACTAAAAACTTCAATTATATATTTTAAGGTTTCGTCTTTAGTTAAATGAATAAAAAGTATTTTAATAGTTCGTCAAAACAACTGAAAAAATAAATATATTTTCCTGTCGCTTCATATAGGACTAAGACTCCGCAAGTAACCGTCAAATGCCATTGAAATTCTACAATGAGTCTCTCTTGCCTGATTATCTTTGGAGAAAACAGAAACTAGATAAATTTAGAAGAAATTTAGGTGTATAATTATGTGTGTGTGTGCGCGCCATTTGGTAGCTATATGATTTTTTATTCAAACATTAATTTGGAAGGAATTAACCACACTCATGAGCAATATGAAATGTACAACCAATGAAAAGGACGACATTTGCTATTGCTTCATTCGTACGACATTTTATACTATATTTCACAGGAGTACATGGACGGTAAACACCAAGCAAATATCAATTGGGAGGATTTTAATACCTTCTTCAGAGAAACAGAAACCCTGAAACAAGAGAATTCCAGCAAGTGCAGCAGCAACCAATCTCCACCATCCACAATCCATCATATATTTTAGTCTAATTGCTGTTGCTGTTGTTTTGTTTGTGAGAGATGGAAAAAGAGAGGTTGAATGTGTGTTGTACAAAGGAAATGTACTTAATCTTCCTTATATACACTCAAAAGCCAACGATCTGGACGGCAATAAGTTTGGAAGTACAAAGATTACTGTATGTAGAGCAAAAGACTTGTATCAAACTCTGGTAGTGCAAAAGGCTTAAGAATCAAGAAATGAAGGAAATGTGATATACCCACAAGCTTATAGCTTTAAAACGGTGTCGAATTTAAAGCCGAAGAAAACCAAGACTGGGTAGCTTTAGTGATGTCCCATACGTAAATAACTGTGAACCCACAAAATAAATTTTCGTCTCCTTACTGTTATTGGCTGACCTAGTTGTAATATTGTCTCCCTTGCACTCTATATGTTTAGTGTGTGTGTGTGTACGTGAGAGAGAGAGACAGAGAGAGAGGTTTGCTAGCTGGGCTGGTATTTATTAGGCTACTTAATATCTGCACATGTTGGCTGTTGGAGTAGCCGTGTTGTGAACATTATTTGCCTTATCATCGAATGTCGATTTCAAATTTTGCTAAAAAGAATTGAGGTTGGTTGTTGGTGGAAATTTCTAGGTTTTTATAATTACAACCATACTGATGAAGTTTGACTTAATGACATATACTACGTACCACAAAATCTAGATCTATAATTTTTATTTAAGTGTCTCAGGTTCCTTCCGTTCAAACAATGTACTCTAGTATTTCATTATTCTCCAATTGGAGACGACTCTATCTAATTTATGTTGTAACTAGTGTGCAACCTATGTCATGCGTGAGTGCATTTTAGTCAAATTTTAATACTTGTATGAGCTATTAAAATTATTATGTTTTTCTCATAATATGAAGTAAATTATTTTTAAAATTAAATTTAATAAAATATTTTATAAAATAATTTGAATGAGATTATTTGTAAGTTGATCTACAATCAACCAATTTATAAAAACAAGGAAATAAAAAAAGCATTTAAAAGTTGAATTACATAATCGGACATACAATGAAATAGGCATTGAGGAGAGGTGAGAGTATGAGACTATTTCTATATGTGATGTAACAACCCTCGCTTTTAGGAGGCTAATTTTATATTAATTTACCGTATGAGGTAATTATATAACATGTTGGAATTGGAGTAAATATTAATTTGATAAGTTGAAGATTAATATTTACAGGGTTATTTAATATTTACTACATGAGAAAGTAAATATCATTCGGTTGTGTGTTTTATGGTGTCATATGATTTAAATGACATTATGGTTTAATTGAAACCGGAACTTAAAATATTTTATAAAATTTCCGGATGCCATTTTAGAGGGTGTAGTTAGTCCCGGAAGGTGCGAGACAGTCAGAATAAGTGCCGTATTGTATTTTTGTATTTCGGGCACTTTTACCTGGTTTTAGCCTAAATGCGTATTTGCGAGTCATTTTAATGTGGTATTAACCACTTATGTTAAGCCTCGATTTTATTCTTCCAAATCCCCTAATTATCCCATTTTATGTCTTAAACATAGAGAGAAAAAGGAGGGAAAGAGAAAGGAAGAGAAAAGTGGAGAAAGAAGAGAGAAAATGGAGATTGAAGATGGATTGTTGCTACTATACAAAGAAATCTGAAATTTCAACTCTATGGTAGGTTTTCTACTTGCTAATATATGTTTTAAGATGAATAAATTGTGTGATATTTATGTATATATATATTTGGAGATCAAAAATGAAAATTATGGTATTTAAACCTAGATTTGGTTTTGATGATAAAAATTGTGGATGATAATGGTTATAAATCATGTAGGATAAATTTTTGGCAGAAAATTGTTGTTGGTTGTAGTTAACATGGAAGAGATTTGAGGTTTGGGAAAAATAGGGTTCATAACTCTTAAGACAAAATTAGGCAAATCTGCAGAACCGAATCGATTCCGCCTGGCCGAATCGATTCGCCTTGAGACAGTTTCCAGGTCTCGGTCGACTGAATCGATTCGGATGCTCCGAATCGATTCGGCAATTATGCAGAAGTCAGACTTTCCTGACTGAATCGATTCGGATGGTCCGAATCGATTCGCTTTCCTGAACCCAAATCGATTCGGCTAGGCCGAATCGATTCGGAAGCCCTGCACTTTTGAGTGATATTTTTTTTTAGCTTAAATCCAACTCTTTTTCTTTAAGTTTAGGACTTAAGAACCTTCTTGTATGAAGTAAATTTAGGGTCCTAGAGTCCTAGATGAGTTGAGGGATTTCCCTATGTTAGGAATGTGTTATGTGGGGGTTTTTCGGGGATATGCCAATTGATGTTAGGGCATTCTTTCTTCTAGTTGATTTCTATGAAACTAGGAGTTATAGTGTTGTGTTTGGGAGATTATAGAAGCTCGGTGGAGCTATTTTAACCTTGATGGTTTATAATAACACCATAAACGAATGTTGGGAGAATAAAATTGAAAGTTATTCATTCCCTTAAGGTATGCTAGTCTTGGGGTTGTAAAGTAATACCCTGAAATGTTTGGAGGTTATTAAGAGTTTATCTACTCCTTTAATGTTGTAGTAACGATAAAATTTATCGTATGGCTCCGGATAATGAGGTGAATTATTTACAAAATGTAAATGATTATGGTTTCGAATAAAAAGAAACATACAACGTAAATTGGAATTGAAAATGAAATGGAAATGGTAATGATGATGGTAAATGATAATTTACTAAATCATGAATATGATAAATGCTAATTTACTTGAACACACCTTTCTAAATGACATCATAAGGGAAGTTTAAACGCTTGGTGATGCCCCCTGGCTAGTGAATGCAGGGTGGATATAGTCCATAAGCCATATGAGCGATTATATTATATTTTCTGCGCTCGTGAGGAGATTTCGGGTGTGGTCTTGACTCTCCCGCGGGCATATGGCCGCTTTTCGACGTATTGCGTTGTAGGTGCCCAGGTTGTCTTGTATAGATAGGCCCTGGAAGATGATGGTCATTTAGGGGCGCGCCCAGTGGGAAAACTCGGAGGGGCGGTCTTAGAATCGTTACATGTAAATAAATATAACTATTCATAATCAAGTGGGACTTGATGTATGAGATATTCCATAAAGAGCATGATGAAGTGCCATAAAGAGCACAATGAAATGCCACAAAGAGCATTTGTTGATGTTAATATTCGTGCTAAGGAATGGAATGTCGGGAAGGGCATGTAATTGAGATAAAAGCCATAAAGAGCTTAAAACTTTGACTATATTTCCCTGTTAAGGAATGGACTATAAAATGGAACAAGATTTTGATGTAAGTTTTTAATTTAAATGTTAATTATTCTCCTGCATAATTAAATTGTCTTAGCTTATGCAAAATTATGTAGCTAGATTCTCATTATTTACTCATGATTATTATTCATAGCTGTCATACTCTTTATTCATCTGGTAATCATATAGAATCGAGCCCTGACCCGTTTATATTTCTTGTTGTACTTGCATTTTTTATCTTCTCAGGTACTCCGCCGCAAGGATGCCTGTTCTGACCTTCTTATTCCGGTGGTTTTTGACGAGCCGTGATGCTTTGCGGGTATTACGGGTTATATTGTATAGCCACTTTCATTTTTGCATTCTAGTTAAGATCAAGTCTTTTATTCGGGCGAGAGGCCCAAGATTTTGTAAATGTCTAATGTAATGTATTATATAAATTATTGAATTGGTTTAATACTCTTGTAGATTCTGTGGACCGACAGCATATTCGGTCCATTTTATTGTATACTTGTTGTTATTATATATACAAATCTTGGGGTTCTCACTTTTTCTTTTTAGCATCGGGCTGCTTAATTTCTTTCTTTAACTTCAAAACAAAATTTTTGGCAACCTGTTTTCTGAAATATTGGGTGGTTATCCTGGATACTCTATATTTTATTGTGATGCTGAGAGTGATTGCATTCGGGACTCCTGTTATATTGGAGTATTAGGCTGGCCACCCCTTATTTTGGTGAGCGGGTTGTCACAGATGGTATCAGAGCATCAGGTTCTAGAGTCCTTAGGAATCTGTGTGGACGCCTTAAGTTTTCAGCGTTGCTTTTGATTTGACATAGAGCTTTAGGATTAAGATCGTTGAACTCCCTTGTGAGATTTCATTTTTCTTCCATAAGGTAGGACCCATAGAATCTTTTACGCATTCGTGTGAGATTCGTAGGTCGATTGAAGAAGGACACCAGAGAAGGTCGTTGTGAAGGTGTCATGAGATGGGACTACTAGAAACTGTAAATTGTGGTCAGAGATGAGGACTGCCTTGGTGGTCGCTTTCTTTTTGTGGCATTTTCTTATCTTGCTATTGCGACTACCAATTACAGTGGATGTAGTTTTCCCAGTATCGCTAGAAGTAGAGAGTGGTACTAAGCTTGGGACTCCAAGTGACATTAATTGAAGTGGAAAGGAGCCACGAGAAGGGCCAAGTGTGAAGGAAGTTTGGCCCGTGGAGAAGCCCGGGGGACCCTTGCAACAGAGAGTTTCTCTGGGATAACGGGGTTGATGAGAAGGTAGATTCTCAAACGTTCACACGAGGTTCGGTCAGAGGCCGACAGTGAATAAGGAGTTATACGAAAAGGGGAGGCCGATAGCGTGCTCTCTTTTGTTGAAGAAGAAAAAGGGACTGGGTGGGTAATTGTTTCTCAGCCAGAGTTGGAATAATGGCTATGACGTGGGGTGTAGAATCACTCTTATTGATTTTGTTCATTGGGGAACAAGGGCAATGATAGATTGCCTAGTCGGGAGTTGATGGAAGGAATATTGGTTCGGATATGACCCGAGTACGGTGTCTGAGAACCATTAGTATTGCCCGGAGTGATTTAGCAAGAATATTGGTGGGAATTCCACCTTAGTAGTGGGTGGTGCATCCCCCAGAAAGTGATAGGGTATAATTGTGGTTGCCCTTGATTCCGGTATGTATATAGAGTTTGCGGTAGTATTGACGCTATTATAAATAGAGTAAATATATGACTTCCGTAGTAGGGAAGTCTTATATTTTCTTCACTCGTCATGAAGCGAGCGATGATATTTTAAAATGTATGTGTGTCATACGTGTTACTTGCATTATGTGTTACTTGGTTTGAGTGTTCTATTGTTTGTTTGCATTGTATGCGGATATTATGACTTATCTCCACGACCAACAAAGTTAAGTAGTAATGCATAGGAGGGGTTCCTTGTTTGGATTTTGCTTTTGCGGGACGCTCCACGCTTGAACCTTAACGACGTTGGGAGTGGAGAGATGCCACTTTTCCTTTCTCTTATTTTCTGTATAATATGCGAGTAAAGATATTTTGGCTTGGTTGGGGTGATAGCAGGCAAATAAATTGCAAGGCTATCTCACTTCTAGTTTCAGAATGGAACTAGTTATTCTATAATTTCTCTCTTGGATACAGGTTGAGGTTTATAGAGGTGGATCGAGGTAGGTATGAGATTTTCGTTAATTGTTTAGTTATCTTGCGTGAGTGTTTGATTGTTTGTCTGCCTTGCTTGTTGTGCTTGTTACGCTTTATCTTCATGACCAACTAGTTAAGTAGGCATGTGTCGGAGGGGTTCCTTATTTGGATTTCGCTTTGCGAGACACTCCGCCGCATGAACACTTAACGATGTTGTGAGCGGAGAGGCGCTATTATTTTCTTTTTCTTTTATTTATTTTTTGTTGTTAGAAGTTGGGTTGAAAGGTTTAGCCGAGAATCACGTAATAGAGTGATTAAGGGCTACTAAAGTGCAAGATAAAAGCACTAGATATAATTCTCTCCTCTAACCGATACGAGGGAGACTGTGATATGAAGTCGAATTGAGACTTCTGGATTATGCCTTGATAAGAAGGCCATGTTTACAAAATGGAATATATATTTGAAAGACTTTACAGAAAGTAAATGTCCGATTTGTTGAAATTCTAAATTTTAGTACGGTAAGACATAGAAGTAAAATTTTATTAGTAAGGCTGTAAATTAGAATTTACCGGTCCCGGTTATGTGTCTTAGACCTTGATATCTTGATGATCGACGATGCGAGGTAATAGTGTAACAGGAGGGTTCCTTGTTTGGATTTCACTTCGGCGAGACGTCCCACGCATGAAACCAAGCGAATATCAAAAGTCGAGAGAGGTCTTGGGCACTAGGGATATGCTTAGTATTTTACGTCTATGAATTAGATAGGATAGATATAGATCGACCTTAGGTTTATTAGGATGTAAGGCCTTTAGGGCATGTGACGATTAATTTAGAAAGGCTATAGGGAGTTAACCACGGTTAGGTTGTGGGTTAACTCTAAGAGGGATTAGGTCCCCATGAGCGAGTATTATGAAATCTCGAGAGGTTTGAAAGGTTAGGCCGAAGGAGATGAGGCCCTTTTTAGAAAGAGTGTTACGTTGGTAACTTAACTCGCGGGGAGTTGAAAGGATAAGTTGACTTGTGCTCCTGAACCCATGTTGTTAAACTCGTGGGTAGATTAGATGAATCAGTCTCTGCCAGGAATGGAGAGTAATAGTACTGGAGCATGGACCCATTGTCTATGCGTCTCGCAAGCTTAAATTTTGTGGGAAGTATTACTCCACGCTTGAATTGAAATTCATTGCGGTAGAAATCGCCTTAAAGAAATAAGGCACTACATCCTGGGTAGGAAATCTGGTCTTTCTCACGAGCGACAAGTTATTGCAATGTGTAGTAGGAGGAATTGAGTTGGTGTATAAAGTTCATAAAGGACTATCGATTGGAAATTTCCTTTCGCTAAGGGAATGCGATTGGGATAGTAGACACGTCAAGTAGAAAACCAGTTGGAAATTTGTGAAGGCATGAAAGCCAATTAGAACATCCATAACTCGGAAGACTTTGTCGCAAAAGATTTATGTCTATAATTGACCGTTTCACCTACTCGTGCAAAAGAGAGTAGTGGTGGAACGGAGAAGGGAATATTCATAGATATTTTCTTTGAATTGCCGGCACCAAACTGATCGTGATCCTAATTGAGAAAATTGTTGATCGTTCGACCAAAACGTTGCTTTTCGGCCTTTTTGGGTGGACTATGGATAGAAGAGTACACCCCGCTCTATATGAAAGAATGGTGGAACCGTATGAGGTGCCTATCACAGATGATGGGCTGAGACTAGATATCCACATCGAAGGTCTAGTAAAGTTTCCATGAAGGAAATAGGAACTGTGTGGAAATGGAGTGTATCTTACCACCCTGAAGTGGATGGATAGATGGAAGAAGTTAACTTAATGCTGAAAGGCATATATTGAATGTCCACCTTAGGCTAAATGGACGGATGGGAGTAGAAATTTCTATGGATGAAATTTCCCGTGCAATAATTCAAATCCTTTCCTAAGGTATGGCACCGTGAGTGGATTAGTTGGATGGAACCAAAGGGTAATATGGTTTTGATTTGGAGTGGTCTCAGGATCGGGTTGTTTAATTTCTTTCTTTAACTTCAAAACAAAATTTTTGACAATCCGTTTTCTGAAATATTGAGTGGTTATCCTGGATACTCTATATTTTATTGTGATGCTGAGAGTGATTCCATCCGGGACTCCTGTTATATTGGAGTATTGGGCTGGTCACCCGTTATTTTGGTGAGCGGGTTGTCACATGTGAAAACTAACATGGATGACTAATTATTGGGTGTGGAATTGTTTAAAATTATGTTATTAACGAAGAAATAGGGCTCCAATGGAGAGTGATAGATCAACAACCCAAAAGATGTCTTTATTAATTGAAGTTTTTTTTATATAAAAGGTAAAATATTAGAACAGGCCAAAGTGCAAAAGAATTACAGACTAGAAAAAATCGGAACAAACCGGCTAGAACACAACAAACCAAAGAAAACACCATGCCCACAAAACAAAAACCAACCCAACCTATTAATAAGAAACACAAGCCCACTCAAATCTCTGGCCTAAACAAACACCAAAGCCGAGAAGGCTCAGGAACACTCAAAAACCATAAAACGCGTCAACACACAAGCCACGCGACAGAGGAAAATAAAACTATTAACCAAAATCAAAACCACTCAGACCGATTCCAAGAGACACCAAACAAAATAGCATAAACACAAAACAAAACCACACATATCCACAACCTTCCATTCAAAACTGATTGACACGTGAAGGAAATACCAACCCAAAAATCCACAAAACACCATCAAAGCAGAGAGAAAGCAGGATCCATCAGATAGAGGAGATGATCAGCTCCAGAACACCAACAACCACAACCAAAACATACACCTCTCAAGAATGGAGAAATTAAACAATTAGAACCCCAGATCTGCCAAAGGCTCACCCACTGAAACCACAACTAAGCAACCCAGCCTCAAGAAGCTACAACCCAAAGAAAGAACAAATAAAACTCAGACCTCAATCGACATCAGGGAAAAAATGCCTAGAAAACCTCAAAGAAACTAGAGACCCACACTAGGATAGATTGATAACAAACAAAGATGATTCCAGGAGGCCCAAAGCCCAACATGAAGAAACGAAGGAGCACCACACCAGAAAGAAAGAAAATCAGAAGACCATATCCAGAATAGGCAACTCGAGTCCCGAAATGATAAGGAATACACCTTACCACCACTTTTAGATCAACAAGTGGCCACAAACTAACTCATATTTCACTGATTCCAGACAACCCGAAGCAAGCAAGGGACCAGGAGAAATCCATAACAAGCCATAAGATGAAATTGGGAGTTATTCAATAATACTTTCAAATAAAAGTTCTCTTAACTTTAGGCCATCTGCATGTTGAATTAAAAATCGAATTTCCAATATCCTCCACACAGTTCCCTATTTGCCTACTAATAGTATCAAAAATCACGTTATTCCTTTCCTTCCAAATGAAATAGTCCACAATAGATAATATGAGTTTCATGGCTTTATTATGAAAATTATGTTGCTAGTTGATTATAAACCTGGCTTTCTCAATGACCGTACTAGGTGTGACACTCCGCTTATTAAAATAAGAGGTGGACAGTCCGTTACTCTAATAAAAATAGGAATTATAATTGTTTTATTCTTAGCATCACCGTCGCATAATAATAGTACGAGACAACCATCAAGTATTTTAGAAAACGGATGTCATATAATTCTAAGTTTGATAAAAATAATTTCGACAATCTAATTTATAACATGAGGTGGATATAAATAAAGTCATGTAATAGTTTAATAACCAATCTACAAAACATAATCGAATAAGTTGTCGGTTAACAGACTAATAAAAAAAGTTATACCAAGTATTTTAATAGGTACAAGTAAACTGGAACAACACGTCCGAATGTACAGACAGATCATAACTAGATTATCCAAAAGATTGATGCGTCTAATACAAAAATCCTACAACATTCGTAAAAATGTTGTAGCTCCTTGACACTGGGAAGAAGAGATCATAGCGGGAGCCCTTGTGACGGAGCACCTGAGCATAAATAAGAACCACACAAGAAAGAGAAATATAAACGGATCATAGCTCGGTTTGATATGATGTACGTGTGAATAAAATGCATAACACTTATGAATGCTAACATCGTAAACAGGTGAAGTTCACTCTTCAATGTAAGAATCATTCTTACCTCTCATCTAAGTGCACATCCTAACGCTATACCATTTATTAAGTTAAACTACCCATCCAATTAAGAGGAATAACTTAACTCTATTAACATGCTTAATTTGCCAACTCATAAAATATCTTCACAAGTCAATTTATCATTGGGAATCATATGCCATAAGGGTGATTGATAGATCCATTAACTTATTCATGTGAAATGTCATAACTGAGAGAACAATTACAATCATAATATAACGGTTCTAAGACCATCCTTCCGGGAGCCACCCCACTGGATGCGCCCCTAAATGTTATCATCTTCTAGGGCCTATAATCAAGACCACCCGGGTATCTTAAATCGTGATGCGTGGGAAGCGGCCATATACCTTCGACAGTGAGTAATAACCATACCCGAAATTACCTCACTTCGAATAAAATAATCATACAATATAAACCATCGGTCCTATAGCTCGAGGACTATATTCTCCCTACATACTAGCCAAGGGATTTACCTCATTCGCGTAACTTCCCTTATGATAGCATTTAGAGAGATATGTATGCTTGCCATAATCACAAAATATGCCAATTAAAATTTACATTTCTTATTTTCGAAACCGTATGTGGATAACGATACAAGCTATAAAGTATAAGTACCCTTATACTAGCCCCCGAAAGTCCAAAACGATACTGCCTAACTCTACCCTAGTCCTAGAATCATTTACAAAATGAAATGAGACATTAACTTCTACTAAGTAGTCCCCGAAGTAAGCCTGAACACCCCCTTACTAACCTAGGGTATTAATCCCCCTTATGTGAGACCTCAATACTCTTTATTACTTCATATAAGAAGGTTCCAAAACCTCAAACCTAAAATAAAAGGAAAAGAAACCAAGTTGAATTTTTTTTATAAAATAGTAAGATTTCGAATCGATTCACCCTTGAAAGCGAATCGATTCGCTCAAAAAGAGAATCGGTTTGGCAGAGAAAACTAACCTTCTGTCTAGTCCCGAATTGATTCAGCCTTAACCCGAATCGATTCGGTTCCTCAGACCTGTATCCACAATTTTTAGCAAATCAATTCGCTGAGGAGGGCAAATCGATTCGCCCTGATCGAGGAGCCCAAGTATGGCTACAGGTTATTTATACCCTAAATACCAAAATCTTTCTTTCTTCCATCTAAAACCCAATACCATCAATCAACATCACCTACAAATCCTTTCACTAGACATTTAACTATTACAACCTATTCAATCAAGTCTAAACCCTAAACTTAAATATTTAAACAACAAAATCATCAAAATCCATAAATGTTTCAAACTCAAGAACACCAACTATAAATACAAATTATTCACACTCAATCACACATTTATGCAAGTTAGAAACTTGCCTCAAGATTTTAGCCTCGGATTATCTTCTCGTTGTAATGATTCTAAGCCCAAATCACCAAACTCTTTCTTTTCTCTTATTTCTTAAGCTCTCTCTTCTCTCTAACTCTCTAGGTTAAAGACAAATGACTTTAAATGCTCTTGTAAAAGTAAATACCCAAAATGTCTCAAATACATTAAGTCCAACCTATAAATGTTACTACATACTTAAAATGACTCGTAACATTATATTTAAGTTATAACTAGTTAAAAGTACCCCGAAACCCAAAAACACAACTGACACTTATTTTGACTATCTCAACCATTTCCAAACTAACCGTGCCCTCTAAACCGTCATCCGGGATAACGTACACTATTTCATGTTCCAACGTCATATAACTTTTTAATATTAACCCGATTGGAATATTAGTCATAACCGTTGCTTAAAGCACAACGGTGCAACAAAATATAATGTTACACTATTTACATTCGCTTAATAGTAAATATGCAAAACTCAACAAATATTATCTCTTAAATCACTTGAAGAAATATTTACTTAAACTTCCATTATTTTATAAAATTAACCCACAAGTCAATTAAATATAAAAATAATTACTCATAAATAAGGGGTATTACATACTCCCCTCCATAGAAGGGAATTTTGCCCTCAAGATTTAGGCGCACCTGGTAAAAAGAGGTGGGGGTTCTCTCGAATATCGTCCTCTCGTTCCCAAGTTGATTCCTCGACATTGTGGTGTCCCCACTGGACTCGGACCAAGGGCACCACTTTCGACCTTAGTCTACGAACTCCGTGGTCTAAATTGGCAATCGGTTGTTCCTCATATGAAATATCGGGTTGTAACTCGATATCATCCAATGGAATGTGCCAATAAGCTCCCTCACATCTTTTATACTTCTTTAGAGATGAAACATGGAGCACGTCATGAATTTGTTGTAGACGTTCCTGCAAAGCAAGTTGGTATGTTACGGGGCCTACCTTTGCAATAACGGGAAAAGGGCCTACATAGCACGACGCGAGTTTGTCTTTCTTCCTGAATCACATTACACCCATCATCGGGGATACCCTTACTAAAACTTGATCCCCCACTTCCAATTCCACATGCCTCTGATTCGTGTTGGCATAGCTCTTCTGGCGATCTTATGCAATTCGTATGGATTTTGAATAAGTTCAATCTTCGAAGAGGTATCTTAGATTATTTCAGGTCCAAGGAGTTTATTGTCTCCTACTTCCAACCAATAAATAGGTGATCAACATGGGCGTCCATGCAATGCCTCATACGGTGCCATACCTATTGTGAATTGGTACGAATTATTGTATGCAAATTTGACCAACGCAAGGTAATGTTCCCATCCTCCTTTAAAGTCAAGCACGCACATTCGAAACATATGCTCCAACATTTGGTTGAATCTCTCTATTTGCCCATCAGTTTGTGGATGGTATGATGTGCTCAACCGCAATTCAGTTTTCATCGCTTCTTAGAAACTTTGCCAAAAATGGGATATAAAAATTTTGTCTCGATCCGACCCTATATTGATAGGAACCCCATGAAGTTTCATAACTTTCGTAATAAAGAGCCGGGCATAATGTGTCGTATTATAATCCGTCTGTACCGATAGGAAGTGTGACGATTTGGTCAAACGATCGACGATAACCAAAATAGAATCATGACTGATTTGCGACGTTGGCAACCCAATGATAAAATCTATAGAGATACTCTCTCATTTCCACACCGGTGTTTCTAACGATTGCAACAATCCAGTCGGTCGCTGGTGGTCCACCTTCACTAATTGACAAGTGGCGTATTTGGAAACAAATTCAGAAATGTCCCTTTTCATACCCGCCCACCAATACTGATGGCGCATATCTTAGTACATTTTCTCTCCACCTGGGTGTACTACAAATCTTGATCCATGGGATTTCTTCATAACAGCACGTCTCAAGTCTCCCTCGTCCGTGACTATAAGTCCTCCATGGAAACGTAACCCACCCTCAGAACTAATAGAGTAGGACTCCACTCCCTAAGTTAACAATTGACATACTCGGTCTTGATAATATTTATCCCCTCCTTGTGCTTTTACGACTCATATCATAATAGCAGGCGTAACGGTCAGCACCGACATGCGTGCCCTTGCTACATCATCATCCTGGCTAAGTTCTTTCCCCTTGGCTTTCCACACTTTCCCTAGTTTCCCTATGGCTTTACGACTCAGCGCGTCAGCTACTACATTTGCCTTGCCGGAGTGGTAGTGAATATTGAATTGATAGTCCTTTACGAATTCCAACCACCGACATTGCCGCATATCTAGATCTTTCTGCAAGAACAAGTATTGTAACGACTTGTGGTATGTGAAAAGGCTAAATTTTCACCGAGGAGATAATGCCTCCATATCTTTGAGGCGAACACTACCGCGGCAAGCTCCAAATCATGTGTGGGATAATTATTCTCATGGGGATTAAGTTTGTGAGACGCATAAGCAATGGCCTTATGCTCTGGTTGCAACACACACACCCCAATCCTTATGGATATGCGTATGTGAAAACTAAATAGTCTACTCCCGACCTTGACAACGCGAGTACAGGAGCAAAAGTTAACTTGTCCTTCAGCTCATCAAAAACTAGCTGACAGGAATCATCCCAAATAAATCGCACTCCTTTTCGAGTCAAATTCGTTAAAGGGCTAGTGATTTTAGAAAAAACCTTAATGAAACGACGATAATAACCCACTAAACCTAGAAAGCTACGGATCTCCGTTGGTGTCATAGTTTGACCCCATTCCCTTATCGTGATAACTATGCTTGGGTCTACGAAAATACCCTTAGCTGTCACAATATGCCCTAAAAATTGCACTTCTTGTTACCATAAATCACATTTCTCGAACTTGGCATAAAGTTGATGATCCCGTAGTGTCTGTAGGACCAATAGTAAGTGTTTGGCATGATCAACTTCAGTTCGAGAATAAACTAGTATGTCATGAATGAACACCATGACAAACTGGTCGAGGAAGTCCTGATATACTCGATTCATAAGGTCCATAAATACGGTAGGAGCATTGGTTAGCCCAAAAGGCATAACCAAAAACTCATAAGATCCATACCTGGTCAAGAATGCGGTTTTTGACACGTCCTGCTCTCGAATTCATAGTTGATGGTAGCCAGTTCTCAAATCTATTTTAGATAAGTACGACGATCCTCTTAATTGATCAAACAAATCGTCAATTCGAGGTAATGACTATTTGTTACTGATGGTTACCTTATTCAATTCACGGTAATCGATACATAACCGGAGGGAACCATCTCTCTTCCTCACAAATAACACAGGAGCACCCCATGGTGACGTGCTATGCCGAATGAACCCTTGTCCTACGAATTGCTGAATCTGATCCCTTAACTCCCTCATTTCCAAAGGATCCATACGGTATGGAGTTCTCGTAATCGGTCGAGTTCTCGACACTAAATTAATTATGAACTCAATCTCACTGCTTGGAGGTAAGCCCGGGATTTCCTAGAAGACATCTTCAAATTCTCTAACATTAGGAATTAATTCTAGGGGAACAACTACTTCTCGTAAAGTCTCCCCCTCAATACAATACAAGTTCATGCTCGAACCTCCCTCCGAAAGAGGCATAGCCACTAAAAACATCTATTTCCCTGGAATGGTAAAGACTATAATCCTCTCATAACAATTTACCAAAGCTCGGTATTTTACTAGTCAGCCCATGCCCAAAATAACATCATACCCGACCATTTCCAGGATGAGCAAATCGGCCACAAAGCGTTATATACTAAGGTCTATTCCTACCCCTTTACAAATAAAAAGTATAAGTGAACCATTACCCATGACAGACACCACACTAGTAAAAGTACTATCGGTAGATTTAAACAACCCCATCGAATAAGAAAAGTGCCTAGCGATAAATGAGTGCGTTGCGCTCGTGTCAAATAACACTCGACCCACATACAAAGTGTCACCTCGGCCCAGAGACATCAACCTCGGCCGAGGGCATGGCCGACGTTGGAAAGGCCTTGAATCAGTGACTCGCCGCCTCAGCCGTATTAGGGTCGGACCTGACCGACACCACTACCAACCTCTTCAAGGGGTCAGCAGTTCATCAACTCAATCGGGAATGGAAACCTTAGACGGGGGAAGGCCGAGGCTACAAGGAGACATACCACTACCAAGGTCAACCCCACCTGTGAATCGGCCAATGTTCCAAGCATATGCAAACCTAACCTCGACCCAGGTCGACCTTAAGGCCTTACCTCGGCTTCACTTAAGCTGAGACCATGATGGCTCATCTCCGATAGGATGGGCAGCTAGACCTTAACAACCTCGGACTCTTCTAGGATGAGGTTATGACCTAGCGCGAAGGCCGATCACTTATTGACATGTGTGGACAAGGACACATGGACACAATTCAGTTATAACAAATCATTCCCCTCACGTGGGGGGAATATTTCATCATCATTCTCTACATGTGACAGTGACAGATGTCTTCATCAGATTGGCTAGATCAACACACACATGCCCATTGCATGCATGGGGGGTACATTACACCCCCCAGATACTATATATAGAGGTCATCCTCTACCTTGCAAAGGATCCAAATTTGGCAACCCTAGCTAAAACTCTATTTAAATACACAGTTGAGAGAGAAAGCTTGACAGATTGTATCCATGGCCATTAGAGCCCTCATATAGTGGTATACATCGTACACTTTCACAATGGACGTAGGCCAGATTGGCTGAACCACTTATATTCCGGTGTGAATCCTCTTTTCCTCATCTCCTTCTACTATATGTGTATGTACTCTTATCCTGCCATTGTTAACATTGAATTGAGCTCACAAACACCTTGGAGGGTGTTGTTGTTTCCAACATCATCATTTTGGCACTGTCTGTGGGAAAAGAGAAGCTGTCTCTTCCTCATTTTTTGCTTAATCTCACTGGAGACTCTGGTGGTGAACCAGGCACCACCCCTTGCATGGATCTGCTTCACCATTGAAAGAGGCCCTTTTAGGTATTAAGCTCATCTGCTACTCAAGCTCTTTAGTGTTAGCATATGGCACCAGAGTTACCATCGCCTCTTTCGCCACCTAGAGCAGGAGGACCTAGTTCTAGCCAGGCACCGTCCCAGTCCTAAATGGCGGAGGTGGCTGCAGCCTTGAGGTCTTTGGTTGCAATGCAATAAGCTATACAGGAGCAGTTTGCACAGCTCAGCCAAACTATGATGAGGCCACCTGGAGTTTCACCAAAAATGATCACTCCGGTGGCTGCCCAGCCTCATCTTGACGCCAGAGGACCACCCCAGGCACCAATAAAGGACCAACATGTGCCCCAGCAGAGGAGGTACATTGCTGACCCTAGGCGCTTATGCCTGGGGAGGCAAGGAAACCCTTGCCCGGAGGACAGGTATGATGACCTAGAGGCGGAAGATGTGCCGAAAGAATGTTGGGATACGTATGAGGTTTCGAATAATACGGTACGTCCTCTTCGGTAGAGCCGATGTTATGGCGATAGAAGAGGTGAAGAGGCCCAATAGCGAGGATCAGCTTTTGATCGATTGAGTAGAGGGTCAGCCTTTGAGAGGCTGGTCCCAGTAAATGACCTAAGACAGAGGTTATCAAGGTCGAGAAGTGCAGCTGGCTCGCAGACAGGAGACGGTCAAGGTCGGCCTCACCAAGGCCGACCCCGTACGGGAAGAGGCAGAGATCAGGAAGAGGTCAACAGCAGACATTGTGCTGCGGCTGGGGAACCCTCAGTCCATCCCTTAGAGGTGGCTGGGGATAACCTCGTCCAGGCCGACGGTAGGAGACCATGGAATAACTCTATCCAACGTCTTGAGGAGAAAATAGGAGACCTCATTAAGAGACGAGACCCATTGCAAAGAGGTTTCTTAGATGGCTCTCCATTTGTGGCTAAGATAGTGAGCTTCCCGACCCCTGCTAAGTTCAAACCACCTGTGGTGTCTCCCAAGTATGATGGTAGCACCAATCCTGTACATCACATTGAGATGTATAAGTTAGCAGCGGACATCTACTCGATACCTGATGAGATGAAGTGTAGGGCCTTCTCTGGGGCTCTAACAAGAGCAGCACACAACTGGTTTACTTATCTTCCGAAGAATTCAATTGAGAACTTTAAGGGTTTGGCCGAACGGTTCATTTACAACTTCTGCTTTGGGGTAAGACCTCAAAAGAAGACCACTCATCTACTGTATGTCAAGCAAGGCAAGGACGAGAGCCTAAGGGACTACATCGCCAGGTTTAATAAAGAGAAACTTGAGGTTGAATATTACGAAGAGAATATAGCCATAACCTCCCTCATAGGAGGTCTTCAGAAAGGGAAGTTGTTGTGGAAACTTGCGGAAGATCCTCCCAAGTCCATGGCAGAGCTACTGGAAACTGCGGGAAAAGTCATGAATGCCGAAGAGGTAATGGCCGCCAAGTATGAGGATGAGAACCGCGGTAGTAGCGGTAAGTCCCAAAGAAAGAAAGATGGAAAGAAGAGGTCACCCGATGATAAGTTCGCTCACTATACTCCTTTAACCGTGAGCTGTGAGCATATCCTCAACGAGATCAAGAATGATAGGACTTTAGGATGGCCAGAGAAACTGAAGACCCCTCTGCATAAGAGGAACAAAAACTTATGGTGTGAGTTCCACCAGGACCATTGCCATGTTACAGACAGATGCTTAGCCTTGAAGGATGAGATTGAGAAGATGTTAAAATTCGAAAAGCTGAGGAAGTATGTTGATGGAAAATCTCCTAAAGGGGGAAGAGATGACCCTAAGAAAAGGAGAAACGACAGATGCCGTGACGATGCCCCAGTTAGAAGAGGTAATAACTCGAAAGATGATGATGAAGGCGATTCGAACCTTCTGCCGAAAGATGACAACACCCCGGTGAAGAGGGTTAGCATGATCTCCTTTAGTGTTGACACCATATGCGGAGGACTTACGGGAGGTGGCTCTGAAGTGGCTAACAGGAAAGCTCATGTGGCAGAGGCTAAGTCAGTGGCCAAACTTGAAGTTGTAAATCTAAAGTCTTCTGATACAGCACAGAAGATAAAAAAGGTGGACATGGACGCTCTTATAGTTGGGTTCTCCAGGATCGACTTCAAAGGTATCTTAGCCCCGCATGATGACCCTTTGGTAATAACAATAAGGGTGCATGGATGCGAGGTGCAGAGGATCCTCGTGGATGGGGGAGTTCAGTAGACGTGATGTTTTGACCTTACTTTAAGAGCCTAGGTATTAACAGAGCTAGGCTGGTACCCTATCATCATCATTTAATGGGCTTCAACGGCGAAAAGGTCCACCCATTGGGCATGTATGAGATGGACGTACGGATGGGTGACGAGTGGCCTAAGAGGTTGACCCGAAAGATAATTTTTTTTATAATGGAAGAAAACGTCTTCTCGGCCTATAACCTCATCATAGGAAGAGTGGCCCTCAAGGATTTTAAAGTTGTGCCATCGACGGTCCTCCAGATGCTAAAATTCTCGACCCCCTATGGGGTAGGGTAAGTGCAGGGTGACCAGACTATAGCACGAGAATGTTACTTCAACTCGACCGAAGAGAGAGAGGCGCATAAGAGGGAAACCACCACTTATAGCATTGATACATTAGACCCAAGAGATGAAACAAAGTTGAATAAGGGAGAGGCCGCGAAAGAGGTAGAATCCATCGTCCTCAATGAGGACGAATCGAAAAAAACCGTCCAGGTCAGAAAAGCCCTAAAGACAGAAATTAAGGAAGAGCTGATAAACTTCCTGAGGAAGAAGTAGAGTGTCTTCGCTTGGAGTCACGCAGACATGCCCGACATCAACCCTGAGGTTATGAGTTACAAGCTCAACGTGGCCAAAGATGCCAGGCCTATCAAACAAAGGTGAAAAGTTTACTCCAGGGAGAAGTACGACATCATCCGGGAAGAAGTTAAAAAATTGGAAGAGTCTCAGTTTATAAGAGAAGTCATATATCCGGAGTGGTTATCGAATGCAGTCATCGTTGCCAGAGCCAATGGGAAGTAGAGAATGTGCGTTGATTTCACTGACTTGAAAAGGTCTTACCCAACAGACATCTATCCCTTACCTAGGATAGATCAGATGGTAGATGTTACTGCGGGTCATGAGCTCATGAGATTTATGGATGCGTATTAAGGATACAATCAGATATTCATGGATACAGAGGACTCAGAGAAGATAGACTTCATTATCGATAAAGGGACGTACTGCTACAAAGTAATTCCCTTCAGTCTGAAAAATGTGGGGGCAACATACAAACGTCTTGTGAATAAGATGTTCGAAGAGAAAATAGGCAAGATTATGGAGGTGTATATAGATGATATGCTGACGAAGAGCTTAAAAGCCTGCACTCATGTGGCAGACCTTGAAAAGACCTTCGATACTATGGACTTGTACAAAATGAAACTCAACCCCGCGAAGTGTGTCTTCGGGGTAAGAGCTGGTAAGTTCCTTGGATTTATCGTCAATCAAAGAGGAATCGAAGCAAACCCTGAAAAAATCAAGGCTTTGCTTGATATGAAGACACCAAGGAGCATCAAGGACATCCAAAGACTCACGGGGAGAGTGGCCACACTCAACAGGTTTATTTCCAGAGCAATGGATTAGTGTCTTCCATTCTTTAAAGTGCTTAGAAAGGCCTTCCAGTGGGACGAAGAGTGCGAAAAAGCTTTTAACCAGCTCAAGTCTTACCTTGGGTCTCCCTTGTTATTATCTCGGCCCATAGTAGGAGATAAATTATACGTGTATCTAGAGGTCTCCGAATCGGCAATCAGTGCAGCCATAGTGCGGGAAGACGTTGGAACCCAAAGGCCTGTGTATTTCAACAGTAGAAGGCTTCAAGGGTCTGAGCAAAATTACCCTCGTATGGAAAAGTTGGCGTATGCCTTGATACATGCCTCAAGGAAGATGAAGCCCTACTTCCAAGCCTATTCCATTATCGTCCTCACCCATTCCCCACTAAGACAGGTTCTACATAAACCTAAGAAGTCTGTAAGATTGATGACCCGGGCCATTGAGTTGGGAGAGAATTACCTTGCTTATCAACCTAGGGTAGCCATCAAAGGGCAGGCTCTCACAGACTTTGTTGCTGAGTTAACATGGGAAAAGGCCGAGGCAGAGAATGACCTAGAGGATGCTGAAGGGTCAAACAACAAGGTCTTCTGAGAACTGGAAGAGGTTACACCAAACGTCTTCCAAAACCAGGAAGAGGCCGTATCCAAGAAATAAGGAGTGGAGTAGCAGAGAACGAGGAGGATAGGTACCTCTTCAAACAAGGAATCATGTCAGAAGGGGCCTTCTCATCGGATATAGACATTTGGAATCTCTTTGTTAATGGTTCTTCCTATGACAATGGAAGAGGTGCAGAGCTGATTCTTTCAGCCCCAGATGGTGCCAACATTGAATATGCTCTGAGATTCAACTTCCAGGCATCTAACAACGAGTCAGAATATGAGGCCATGATAGCAGGTCTCTCATTGGCAAAGACTTTGGGAGTAAGACGACTCCTACTTCATAGCAACTCAAGGCTGGTTATCAATCAAGTATTAGGAGTTTATGAGGCCAAAGATGAAAGGATGGCTAAGTATCTTAAGAGGGTGAGAACGATGTTAGGATATTTCAAAGAGACAAAACTGAAGAGAGTAACTCGACAAGGTAACAGCCATGCAGATGCATTAGCAAGGTTGACCTCGTTAACGAAGACAGACGTCAGAAGGACAGTACTGGTCGAGGTCTTAGGAAAAGAGACCATTGAGTAAGAAGAGGTATGCAACCCTTGTCTCAATTTGAACCTAGGAGACTCATGGGTGGACCCCCTCATTAGATATATAAAAGAGGGAGAGCTACCCAAATCCAAGCTAGAGAGGAGGAAATTGAGATATAGGGCTGCCAAGTTCTCCATAGTAGGAGACGTCATGTACAACAAGGGATTTCTGTTACCTCTCCTCAGATGTGTGCATCCCACTCAAGTTCCACGCATCTTACAGGAAGTTCATGAGGGATCTTGATCCAGTCACATAGGAGGAAGAACCTTGGCCAAGATAATTATTACCCAGAATTATTGGTGGCCAACCTTGGCTAAAGATGCCGCAACATACTTGAAGAGGAGCGATAAATGTCAGAGATTCTCCACTATTCCTCATCAACCTCATCAACCTATGACGTCAATCACCTCTCCATGGCCATTTGTAGTATGGGGAATTGACTTAGTAGGACCCCTACCAAGAGATGCCAACAGTTACTGGTTCCTGATAGTAACCATTGACTACTTCTCGAAGTGGGTGGAAGCAGAGCCGATGATAACGATCACAGAACAGAAGACCTTCCAATTTATTTGGAGGAACATCATATGCAGACATGGCCTCCCAAACACTCTCATCTCAGATAATGGAACCCAGTTTAAGAACTCCTCTTTAGAAAAGTATTGCGTAAGAGTTGGGATAAAGCAGTTCTTCTCATCTCCTGGCCGACCTCAGGCAAATGGTCAGACCGAAGTCATAAACAGAACAATCCTCGACGGAATCAGGAAGAGGTTAGAAGAAGTGAAGGGAATATGGACTAAAGAGGTTTATGCTGTGTTATGGGCCTATAGAACCATGGCAAGAACACCAACAGGAGAAACCCCGTTCATACTAGCCCACGGCTCAGAGGCAGTCATACCAACAGAAGTGGGACTACCTACTTATAGGGTTCAGACCTATGACCCTGATAAAAATGGGGAAGAGAGGAGACTAAACCTAGATCTTATTGAAGAGAGAAGAGAAGACGCAGAAATCAAACAAGCAGCTTACCAGCAGAGAGCAGTAAAATTCTACAATCAGAGGGTGAAGGCAAGACCCATTGCCGTGGGAGACTTGGTACTGAAGAAGATCTTACAGAAAATAAACAAACTCCACCCAAACTGGCATGGCCCCTACAAAGTGACGAAAGAGGTTGTACCCGGGACCTACAGGCTAGAAAACCTAGAAGGGGAACCTTTTGCTAACCCATGGAATGCTGATCACCTAAAGAAGTATTACATATGATGTTGTAAAAAGTTATGTAAATGTACCATCTTATGAAGAGGTTATAAAAAAAAAGATCATTTTCCATGTCGATTCTTGCTTCATTATGCTCTAATGGTAGAAAGTATGAGGGTAACATCTAAGCGATGACCTCAGACCTTATAACATCATTAAGTGGTGAAAACGACTGAGGTCAGACACTATACTTGGATGACCTCAGGCCTTTAACATCATTAATTTGGTGAAGAATTAATGAGGATAACATCTTAGGTGATGACCTGAGACCTTATAACATCATTAGTTGGTGACAAGGTCTAAGGTCAGACACCATACTTGGATGACCTCAGACCCTTAACATCATTAATTTGGTGAAGAATTAATGAGGATAACATCTTAGGTGATGACCTCAGACCTTATAACATCATTAAGTGATGAGAAGGTCTGAGGTCAGACGCCATACTTGGAGGACCTCAGACCCTTAACATCATTAATCTGGTGAAGAATTAATGAGGATAACATCGTAGGTGATGACCCCGGACCTTATAACATCATTAAGTGGTGACAAGGTCTGAGGTCAGATACCACACTCGGATGACCTCAGACCCTTAACATCATTAATTTGGTGAAGAATTAATGAGGATAACATATTAGTTGATGACCTCCGCCCCTTATAACATCATTATATGGTGACAAGGACTGAGGCAAGACTATTAAATTAGTTTAAACAGAAACATTGCAACAAGACTTCAGAACTAAAACATCACATGGCAAACAAGCATTCAACAGAATAAAATAAGTGAAAATCCTCCTCAGAGGTTGTCATACAATTATAAGATTCAAAAAATATGAGTTAACGATGTTCTTCAGAGATTACAAACCGTCAGGGTTTACAAAATAAATCTTCACAATTAAGCCTAAGGATTAATAGGAAGAGTGCTGGCATCCTCGGCCTGATTTTCTTGGCCAATATTTTTCACCTCGGCCTCATCATCTCCCTGTCTCTGTACCATCCAGGGGCACAGTATCTACATGGGCAATGACCTCCTCTTCAACCTCGTGAAGTGTTTTGGCAAACTGAGGGTCAGCAAAACCCAGACCTACGAAGTTAGAGGACTTCAGACTCCCTGCCTCCTTCTCCTTAGTAGCCACCCATTTGACAGTATCCTTGATAACTCTTTTAAGGTATTTGAAGCCAAAGCTCATGAACTCGTCTGAGACTTTGTAGTCTGCCAAAATCCCCTCAGAGGCATTTTCAAGGGCTTCCTTCACTGCAGAGTCGACCTTTTGCTGGAGAAAATCATCCTTGGCCTTCAGAGCCACAGCATGGTCCTTTTTAATCTTGGAGATCTCTTTCTCCAGATCCTTCAACTTCTTGTCAGACCCATCAAATGCATACTTCAGGTGGTCGACCTCTGCATTCAGAGAGTTTTGCACCTTCTCTCGCCTCTTGACCCTTCTGGATGAGGGGTAACTTCCTCAGAGTCCAATTGGCGATATGATGCATGACATCCAGGCCCTGTAAATAATGTGGTCATATATATGAGTTAAAATTTAAATAAGAGGTTACACTTTGAAGCTATAAAGAAATCTGAAGTCATACCTGAATAGACCTGTGGAGGCCGAACTCAATCAGCAGAGGTGTGTCCATAGACCTGCAAAAACGTTTCTCAGCCTCGATCATGTCAGAGCCAATGGCATCCAGCGCCTGCAGACTGTGGCCTATGATGATGTCATTGATCTTCAATTGCTTTATACGAGCCGCCAAAGCATCTGCAGAGGATATGGGGATGGCGGAATCCCCGCCTTTCTTCTTCTGCCTCTGATCTTTAGGGGCTGGATCGGTAGAACCTCTCTTTTTTGTGGCCTGAGACTTTGAGGTTGAAGGAGGACGAGGAGGAGGAGCATTCAGACCTGCCTTCTTAGCAAACTTCGTCAAAATCGGTGCAGCCATCTCCCAAAGCTCGTCTGATATCCCCTTTGCGCGCTCTGCAAAATAGAAAGGTCTGAGTTAGAGAGTCAGACATGCATGAACTCAGAGGTATAACTTGAATAAAAAACACTTACCAAACTCTGTAAGAGGACTTCCCCCTAAACCAGTCTCAGAGAGGTAGTGGGGGGTCATCAGGTGTTCAAATTTAATGAGCAAACCATGCATCCCTTGATCCTGAAGGTCTTTGACCTTCTGAAGGTTTTGCAGGCTTAGACCAGGGTCGGCCTTGGCAGACATTGTGTCCTTACCCCATCTTATGGGCATTCGTGGCTCTAGTGTGGAAAAGGGGGCACATGGACCAAATTCCCATGGCCCTGAGGCAAAGAAATAACGAGGCTTCCAGTTGTGATTAGAAGTCTGAGTTATCTGGAGCATGTTCTTCTCAGGTTTTCGAGCTACAAAGTGGTAATAGCTCGGATGATTTTTGGCAGATGAAGGGATATAGCAACCCACAAAGACCTGGACTGGAAGGTCTAAGTGGTGAACATCCCTCCATAAGACGATGGCCCCAATTATTACCCTCCAAGCACTAGGTGACAACTGGGAGGGGGACAAGTTGATGTAGGCTAGTATAGACCTAAGGATGGTGTGGATGGGAAAACGAAAGCCCAACTTAAACATCTTCTTGTAGAAACAGATCTCACCTTCTCGGCCGTGGTAGGCCATCTTCCCTCATAGGTCTCCTGAGCTTTATGGAGGGGCTGATGGAGTATAGGTATCTGAAGTAAAGAAGGTCGACCTCACTAACTGTACTCTCAATCTCGGTCGCCTCAGAGACGTCGACATCACTCTCAATATCATCATCATCATTGTCTAACTCAGCGTCGTCCTAAGCAGACGTTGGGGGATTACTTTGGAATCTCTGAGCGAACTCAGCCCCTGTGACGGCCGACAGGGGAATGGCATCGAGTATTGGTGGAATAGACATGCTTGGTTTGACAATCTCAAACTATAAGGAAGAGGACGATGTGTTTGAATTTTTATGAGACGAGACCCGACTCGAGACCTCTGCTTGATCAGGGACCTGATCTTATTGATTTGAGAAGTCCATGGCCTCTTGGAAAGAGTCCACAGACATAGGGTCTGATGTGGAAGACTCGGACTCAGACATTGGTGAGGGTTCAGCAGGTACCTTGGCTTGGTTAGCGGGTTCTGATGGTTCAGGGTATACTAACTTCAGAGGTGGGGGAAAGATAGGTCTGAGGGGGAATTCCTCTGACCTACGAGCTTCCTCCAGCGCTTTTTTTATTTGCCTAATTTTCTCTAAAGTCTTCTCTCTGAGAGAAGGGAACTCCTCTAAGAGTTGGTAGAGGGGTATGAGTATAAGAGGCAGAACCTACACTTACAACTCTCCTAAAACTACAAACATGACTGGTTAATGGAATGATGCAACCTAAGGATCAAACTATCAAACCTAGAGCAAGAACAGTTCGCCTGAAAGTATGGAGACCTCGCTGGAAATCTCCAAAACTCACCAAAAAACACAAAAGTAAAGGGAAAACAGGGAAAATGAAGAGAAAAGAATGGCAGAGGATACCTGAAGACAAAATAATAGTAGAGAAGGAACAGATTACAAGGAATCACCACCAAAACGCTTCGAATCAAAGCTTTTCTAGAGAGAGAAAGTGCTACTGAAATAAATCGCGCCAGGAAAGAGAAGTGAGGAAAAAGGAGGGAAAATGGAGGTTTAAACCCTCAAATATGGGTGCACACTTCCCAAGGCCCATCATTGCCTTGAGATCCCCAAAGGATGGCTGACATCACATGCTTGTCAGGCACGCCTCACTTCAGCAATGGACAAGTGTCAAATGAGCATTGGCACAGAGAAAAAAGACCTCGGAGGTGAAGAGATCCCACAGTCACCTGCTCTCACATGTAACTAAGGGCTGGGGGGTGATTGATATGCCCTAAGTGTCACCTCAGCCCAAAGACATAAACCTTGGTCGAGGTCATGGCCGACGTTGGAAAGGCCTTGAATCAGTGACTCGTCGCCTCGACCGTATTAAGGTCGGCCCTGGCCGACACCACTACCGATCTCTTCAAGGGGTTAGCAGTTCATCAACTCAATCGGGAATGGAAACCTCGGCCGGGGGAAGGTCGAGGCTACAAGGAGACATACCACTACCAAGGTCAACCCCACCTGTGAATCGGCCAATGTTCCAAGCATATGCCAACCTAACCCTAGCCAAGGCCGACCTTAAGGCCTTACCCCGGCTTCACTTAAGTCGAGACCATGATGGCTCATCTCGGATAGGATGGGAAGCTAGAACTTAACAACCTCAAACTCTTCCAGGCCGAGGTCATGACCCAGCACGAAGGCCGAGCACTTATTGACATGTGTGGACAAGGACACGTGGACACAATTTAATTATAACAAATCATTCCCCTCACGTGGGGGGAATATTTCATCATCATTCTCTACATGTGACAGTGGCAGATGTCTTCATCAGATTGGCTATATCAACACACATATGCCCATTGCATGCATGGGGGGTACATTACACCCACCAGGTACTATATATAGAGGTTATCCTCTAGCTTGCAAAGGATCCAAATTTGGCAACCCTAGATAAAAGTCTATTCAAATACAGAGTAGAGAGAGAAAGCTTGAGAGATTATATCCATGGCCATTAGAGCCCTCATACAGTGGTACATATCATACACTTTCACAGTAGATGTAGGACAGATTGGCTGAACCACTTATATTCCGGTGTGAATCCTCTTTTCCTCACCTCCTTCTACTATATGTGTATGTACTCTTATCCTGCCATTGTTAACATTGAATTGAGCTCACAAACACCTTGAAGGGTGGCGCTATTTACAACATCATTAATACCCATGAATGGAAAACTTACCCTCAATAGCTGGCGGTGCAGGCGGTGCTGGAGGAAACAAAATATCCTGAATGTTATACACATGACCATACTGAAGTTGTCCCTGTTGTAGAGGGACGATTGGAATAGGTGCTGGGGGTTGGGGATGTGTATGCATATTCTGAGGGCCTCGAGGCAACTGTCCCCCGTTCAACTGTGGACAAGCTCTCCTCATGTGACCCTGTTCACCTCACTGAAAACAACGACCCTCAAAATTTTCCAAATGTTAGCCCCGATTGTTGTTACGAAACTGCCCTGCACCTTGGCCCTGATGGACTCAACCTCCATTATTCCCTTTGCATGCTTAGCCCTATTGGACTAACTGTTGCTGCTACTGAGCACCCTGACCGTGCTTAAAACCACCTCTGCTAAAGTTGTAACCCCCAAAGCGTTATTTCTTAGACGAGTCCCATTTGCTGGGGGTCCCACTCTTTCTGCTTATTCCCAAACTGTTATGGTAGTGGTAGTGCTCCACCGGCACCATTTCCTCCTTGTTTACTAGCTTGACCAAAATCTCTAATCTTCTTACTCCCCTTTAAATGCTGGCGGTGATCCTAGGAAGGAGTAAAGTTACATTCATCACATCGCCAAATGTTTGCAAAGCTGGGTTCCCCAATAGGTGCTGCCTTATCCTCCAATTTAAACCCTCGATAAATTTTGAAATCCTCATTTCCTCCTGAATTACTTCATCCGGCACAAAGTTTGCTAAACGAGTAAATTCCTCTTCCTATTCTACCACTGATCGCTCCCATTGAACAACATCCTGAAGCTTCCTCCTCATCTCCATCTGGATTGCTGGAGGAAAATAATTTCGATCACACAGAACCCAAAATTCCGAGATGTTAATGACATCCCTTTGTTCCGGAGTTGTCACCGACTCCCACCATTGTAGGTTGAATCCTACAAGTTTAAAAGTGGTGAGAATCTATTTTCGTTCCCCACTACATTCCACCATTCGAAGATGGCATTGGATATCTTTCTTCCATTGATTCGTTACAATCACATCAGCGCCACCCTGAAATTCTGGAGGGTGAACTTTTAAGAAGGATTCCCTAACTCTTTCCCATGTGGAGGCTCCCGTATGGGCTTGAACCACCGGTGCGGCCTCTTGTTGGGCTTGTGGAAGCTGTTATGCCATAGCAGTCATTGCAGCGTTGACTGCCTGGGCAACAATATTAGCAACCTCCATCGCATTCATCGTTCCCTACAGTGGTGGGATCTCTACGTCCTCTACAACTCGATTTACCCTTGTGGGTGACCTCTTCTAGGCGGCATCTGAGATAAAAAGTAACTAAATCAAAATACAACTAAAATAACTTATCCTTGTAGAATATTGCAAACATACACAAACAAAACAGTCATAGTAATAGGGATCTACATTAAATAATGCTACGGTAGAATGCGATAAGTCCGCATAGATCCTAAGGACTCTATAACCTAATGCTCTGATACCATCTGTGACACCCCGCTTATTAAAATAAGAGGTGGCCAGTCTGTTACTCCAATAAAAATAGAAATCATAAATGGTCCATTCTTAGCATCACTGTCGCATAATAATAGTACGAGACAACCACCAAGTATTTTAAAAAACGGATGTCATATAAAAATTTCAACAATCTAATTTATAACAAAAGGTGGATATAAATAAATTCCTGTAATTGTTTAATAACCATTCTACAAAACATAATCGAATAGGTTGTCGGTTAACAAACTAATACAAAAGGTTACATTAAGTATTATAATAGATAAAAGTAAACTGGGGCAACACGCCAGAATGTACAGACAGGTCATAAATAGATTATACAAAAGATTGATGCGTCTAATACAAAAATCCTACAACATTCGCAAAAATGATATAGCTCCTTGACACTAGGAAGGAAAGACATAGCGGGAGCCCTTGCGGCGGAGCCCCTAAACATAAATAATAACCACACAAGAAAGAGAAATATAAACAGGTCAAGGCCCGATTTGATATGATATACGTGTAATTAAAAAGCATAAAATTTATGAAAGCTAACATAATAAATATGTGAAGTTCACTCTTCAATGTAAGAATCATTCTAACCTCTCATCTAAGTGAACATACTAACGCCATACCATTTATTATGTTAAACTACCCATCGAATTAAGAGGAATAACTTAACTCTATTAACATGCTTAATTTACCAATTCATAAAATATCTTCACAAGTCAATTTATCATTGGGAATCATATGCCATAACGTTGATTGATAGATTCATTAACTCACTCATGTGAAATGCCATAACCGAAAGAGCAATTACAATCATAATATAACGGTTCTAAGACTATCCTTTCGGGAGTCTTCCCACTGGATGCGCCCCTAAATGCTATCATCATCCAGGGCCTATAATCAAGACCACCTGGGTAACAAAAATCGCGACGCGTGGGAAGCAGCCATATACCTTCGACAGTGAGTCATAACCATACTCGGAATTACCTCACTTCGAATAAAATAATCATACAATATAACCACCGGTCCTATAGCCTGAGGACTATATTCTTCCTGCATCACTAGCTAGGGCATTTACCTCATTCGCATAACTTCCCTTATGATTGAATTTAAAGAGGTATGTATGCTTGCCATAATCACAAAATATGCCAATTAAAATTTACATTTCTTATTTCTGAAACCATATGTGAATAACAATACAAGCTACAAAGAATAATTACCCTTATACTAGCCCCCAAAAGTCCAAAATGATACTACCCAACTCTACCCTAGTCCTAGACAGATTTTCTAGATGAAATGAGATATTAAGTTCTACTAAGTAGTCCCCGAAGTAAGCCTGAATGCCCCTTACTAACACAGGGTATTAATCCCCCTTATATGAGACCCCAATACTCTTTATTACTTCATATAAGAAGGTTCCTAAGTCTCAAACCTAAAAGAAAAGGAATAGAAACCAAGTTGGATTTTTTTTTATAAAACAATAAGATTTCGAATCGATTCGCATAAGGGCCGAATCGATTTACCCATGAAGGCGAATTTATTCACTCAAAAAGTGAATCGATTTGGAGGGAGAAAACCAACATTCTGTCTTGCCCGAATTGATTCGGCCTTAACCCGAATCAATTCGGTTCCTAAGACCTGTAAACACCATTTTTATCGAATCGATTCACCCTGGTCGAGGATCCCATGTATGGCTACGGTTTATATAAACCCTAAATTCCCAAACCTTACTTTCTTTCATCTAAAACCCAATACCATCAACCAACATCACCTACAAACCCTTCCATAAAACTTTTAACTACTACAACCCATTCAATCATGTATAGACCCTAAACTTTTAGATTTAAACAACAAAATCATGAAAATCCATAAATGGTTCTAACTCAAGAACACAAACTATAAATACAAATTATTTACACTCAATCATACATTTATGAAAGTTAGAAACTTGCCCTAAAATTGTAGCCTCAGATTATTTTCTCGTTGCAACGATTCCAAGCCCAAATTACTAAACTCTCTCTTTTCTCTTCTTTCTCAAGCTCTCTCTTCTCTCTAACTCTCTAGGTTAAACACAAATGATCTTAAATGCTCTTGCAAGAGTAAATATCGAAAATGTCTCAAATACATTCACTCCAACCTTTAAATGTTACTATATACTTAAAATGACTCGTAACATCATATTTGAATTATAACTAGTCAAAAGTACCCCGAAACCCAAAAACACAACTGACACTTATTTTGACTATCTCAACCATTTTCGGACTAACCCTGCCCTCTAAACTGGCATCCGAGATAACTTACATTATTTCATGTTCCAACGTCATATAACTCTTTAATATTAACCCGATTGGAATATAAGTCATAACCGCCGCTTAAAGCACAATGACGCAACAAAATATAATGTTACACTATTTACATTCGCTTAACAGTAAATATGCAAAACCAACAAATATTATCTCTTATATCACTTGAAGAAATATTTACTTCAACTTCCATTATTTTATATAATTAACACATAAGGAAATTAAATATAAAAATAATTAAATAAGGGGTATTATAGTAGTTTGTCTTCCCACCCCAAGCTTGATGAAGCTTGTATCCCACACTTAATTAGAAAAAGAACAGAAAAAGAACATATGATCTATAGATTCTACTTCTTTGTTGCACAACACACACATGTTTGAATCAATGTACCCCCGTTTATGAAGTTTATCTGTAGTCCAAAGTCCATCCCAACAAATAATTGACATTAAGAAAACATATTTAGGGACACTACCTTTGAATGACACATGCTTTTACGAATCCACTTTATTCTTCTTATCTTTAATTCAATCATAAGTATTAAGGACACTAAATAAACCCTTAGGCCCAACTTTCTAGGAGATCCAGTCTTTTTTTATCTCTATTAGGAACAATAATAGTCTTTTCTAAATCAATAAGGGCTTCACAAATAAGATAAGGAAATTTCCACTCAAAATTCAAGATGTACTCACCAGTCTTACAATTTATGTTAATAATGGCAACACAGATCACCCTATCACCATAAGCTTCCACTAAAGCACCCTTTTCATGCCATCTGTCAACCCCAAAGAAAGTATTTTCTACATCCCCTACATAATAAGTAATAAGGTTCTTGGCTTCATTTATGATTTTTAAGCATTTTCCTCACAATTCCTGAATATTCTGGCTTCCCTTTAACTCTCCAAATGCTATCACTTTAAGGATAATTATATAAATCCACTTTACCCATAAAGAGTCTTTTTTTCGAAAATATCTCAAATATTCCTCATCATACAAGATCTATTCTAAAAGTATAGGTTTTTAATACCCAATCCTCCTTCACTAAGAGGAAAACAAACATCCTTCGGAGAAATTTCCGCACCATGGTTCTTCAAATCCACTCTAAACTAAATAACGTGGTTAATGATTTGATCTACCTCCTTAATAATTTTTTTAGGAAGAACAAACTAATTAATACAGTAACTTTGTATGGTTCTAAGTACATGAGATGGAAAGTTGGACTCTACCAGCATATGAAAGCCATCTATTAGTCTAAGATTTAACATTTCCCATAATTTTCTCAATCAGCTTAGGCACTCCTAAATATTTTTCATAGAGGATACCTTTCTTCATGATCATAATGTTACACAATTGGTCTTTCACATGGTCTTCAATTCTAACCAAAAAAAAATCTCACATTTAGGTTTACTATGCCCCAAACTAGACATGGTCTTAAATTCTCTCGGAGTATTGTTAACGATCTTTAGGGTCTTCTCATTAGTTCTAGCTAGGATGAATAGGTCATTAGTAAAAAGGATGTGGGATAGATTTAACTAATTATGCTTAGGATGAAAGTTAAACTCCTCTCCCTTAGAAGCTTCATCCATTAACTAAGAGAAAGATTCCATAACTAAGATAAAAAACATTGGGAGATATGGGGTTCCCTTATCTCAAACCATTTGATCTTCTCAAGTACCCATTCATACCACCATTGATATTGATAGAAAATGAAGCAGACTGCACCTATTCATTATCCAATTAATTATGATTGTAGGGAAGTTCATAGAAATCATGACATCTTTTAAGAAACTCCACCTGACACAGCCATAATCCTTCATGATATCAATCTGCATAGCACATCTAGGAGTCCCGCCCCCCTTTTTATGGAAAGCCCTAATAATTTCCTATATAAGGACATTATCTAAAATGTTTATACCTTTGACAAAAGTTGATTGTTTATTACTAACCAGAGAAGGCATAACAACCTTTAGTCTTTTCACTATGACCTTTGAAATAACTTTTTACATGGTATTGCAACAACTAGTGGGTCTGAAATCTTTCATGGTGCTAGGATTATGAACTTTAAGAATAAGACTGATAATGGTTCTATTGCATTCTTTAAGAATTTTTCATTTAATAAAGAAATTTAGAATAGCATATGATATCATCTCCCATAACCTCCCAATTATCTTTGAAGAAACCAACACTATGTCCATCAGGCACATGAGCGTTTTTAGAGCAAATCTAAAATATGGCATCATTGACTTCTAACTTGGAAATAGGCATAACTAAATTTTTCTTTTGATCTTCAGACAACCAACTTCATTTAATGTTCATTAAATAGTTAGAATAACTAGGATAGTTTTGACAATCTTTATTGAGGAGACTTGAAAAGAATTTTACATATTCCTTTTGAACTTCCATGTGTCCCTCAAAAAGAACATCATTCCATCTTTTATACTCAATATCATGTTCCTTACTACATGGATTTTAACCGTCTTATGGAAGTAGGCAATATTTTTATAAGAATTTTAACCTTCTTATGGAAGTAGGCAGTATTTTTATTACCCAATTCTAGCCAATAGATCCTGAATTTCTATCTGTAAAAAATTCCTCAGCCTCCCTTAGCACCAAATATTCCATTTTGATTCTTTTCCTCGTAGCATTTAGCTTAGGATTCTTACTATATGATATTCTTTGTCTTTGAATATCATCAAACTCCTCTTTTTTCTTCAAAACTCTTCTAAAAATATCTGAATAATTTTTTTTATTTAACTTTTTGAAATCTTGCTTTAACTATTTTAACTTTTTAACCATTTTAAACATGTTACTGCCAGTAACTTCAGTATCCTACTCATTCTTTAAAATCTTTATAAACTTTATATCCTTCATCCAAATATCAAAGAATTTGAAAGGCGTTAATTTTTACCTTCCCAAAGATGAGATTTAGGATCAAAGGGGTATGATAAAAAAATCCTTGGCAGCTTAACCTAAGGTCAAACAGATATTATTAAAATATGTTGTCATTTGCAAACAGTCTGTCTATCCTGCTCTGAATATTAGCATTTCTATCCCTCCCATTATTCAAAATAAACCAGTAATTATGGCCATTAAGCTCCTCAGTCTGAATACTATTAATTCAGTCATTAAAATCATTAATATTATTCCAGTCAACTCCAGCACCTCCATCTCTTTCACTATCGCTCCTAAGAGTATTGAATTCCCCTCCCGAAAACTAATTTTCATTATTGAATTTAGCAGCAACACTTTTAATATGATTCCAAATAATTTTCCTTTGGCCTCTTTTATTAGCACCATAAATCCTAGAAAACACAAAAGATTTATTATTATCCATGATTTTAATTCTGACTAGTAAGCCTTAAGAAGTACTACAAATATTGTCCACCTCGTAGCTATTAGACTCTCAAGCAATCCAAATCCTTCCAGTCCCATTTTTTTTAGAGAATAGGGAAATGATCCCCAATCATATTATTAATTTGGGAGAAAGAGCCCCTCCCAGGTGGCAACTTATAAGCAGAATGGAAGATCCTAAAACTTAACAAAAACATTCAAAATCTCAAATAGAAGCACCCTATCTTGTCCAGCCTTATGGACCCTCTAGCCATGGGAGGAAGATCCATAAGGTTAGTGAAAGTGAGGAGGGAATTGGAGTTAATAGAAAAATTTGCAAGAATATCTTCCACCATGTTCGATTCCCTGAAACAATGATTGAGTGAGTAGTTGAGGTTGGAGAGAAAACCTTTGATATCATTAACACACTGACTAAGATTCCAAGGAGGTTTCCAATTCTTGTTTATAAGGTTCACTACATAAGAAGAGTCTGAGTCAAACTCCACATATGAAATTCTAGGCCCATTTGGGGGACTATTATAGATAAGATTCCAATTACGAATGAATTTGTCTCTAATACTATTGATATTTCCCCTTCTCACCTTAACTTCAACAAGACAAGTCAAAGAAATGTTATTTTCAATGATCAACTTCCTTGCTTATCTATGCTTTTAATAGGCATTACAAGTGCTAATATTCTAAACAACCATTTTTATGGTTAAAAAAAAATTCCTACCTTTTACCCTTCCTCTACTCTACTTAGAATTGGAGCCATTTTTCCTCCCATTGAATACACCTGTCCCTTTATTTTTCAATAAATTCCCTTAAATAATATCAATTTCCACATTAATAGGAATTTCAATAATGTTTTTCTCAATATCTGTATCTTCTTCTTCTTGAAAAGTTTGTAGAATATTAAATATATAGTCACTAGAAATATTTGGATTCACCTTTTGTTTCCTAGTTGTAGGATTCGTACCTTGTGTATTAGCAGATAGCATCTTCATTACTTGAGTAGAATTTTCTTCATTAACATTATTATATCCACATGTACACTATTTTCCTTCCATATTTAGAGTTTCATCATTCTTTACCCCCATTCTTCTTTTATCTGCAGGCAAAACTTCATTCTATTTATTATTTTCCATAAAATTTCCACCCTCGATTCTTCTGAATAGGGTCTTCATTAACATATTTAATCTCTTTTTTATTGACTTGTTGCCAAAATTTCTTCATGTTAACTATCTTACAGTATTCATCCTTATGCCCAAAAGAGTTGCATAGTTTGCATTTGACATGGAAACATTCATATTCAATAGATTATCTAATTATAGTTCCACCAGTCACACAGATTGGGACTTCACTAGGCAGTGTGATTTCAAGGTCAATTTTTAGACGAACTCTAGCATAGGTTAGCCTTTCTTTATTAGTAGTCATCTTATCAATAAATAAAGGATTCCCAATTACATTTGAATTTTTGTTGAGAGCAGAGCCAACCCAAAGATGAAGCATCAAACCTGAAAATCTGACCCAAATGGGGATCCTAATCATTCCATCCTTCTCTAAACTCACTTTAGTTGACCAGGGTTTAATAATTAGAGGCGTTCTATCAAAAAACCAATGTCCCATTTCTATAATGTGGCTTTAAATCTCAGTATTTTTAAAAGAAATTATGAAAACTCCATATTTTAGAAAGAACACCTCAATCATTCCATATTTCCCCCATTTCCTCATTAGAAAGACTTTCATTACATTGTAAGAAACATTTGATCCCAAGACATACGCTACAATGGCATTTCTCCATTTGTGAATTTCATCTTCCACATCTAGCTTGTTTATCATTATACAATCTCTACCTTCATCATCTTTACTAGCTTGCATGAATTTAAGTTTATGTCCCACAAATTTGTCTCTATTAGGTGTTATTATATTCACCCATAATTTTTCTTTATTGATATTTTGTTCCCTAATATGCTTTTCTTTATCTTGGATTTGCAGTTCAAGAAATGACTCTTCATTCTACATCATGATAAAACCACCATCATCCTTTGAAGATCCACTAGAAGAAGCCCGAATTAATTCTTCTTTCGAAAATTTATCTCCTCTGATTTCCTATTGATAACCTCCTTTAGTCCAATAGTTTGATCTAAGATCTCTAATTAATGCAAAGACATAGATTTGGCTCCATTTATTCTGATTATACTCCATATTTTGTTTGGATTAGAGTCCTCTTTAACAAATGAAAGTTAAAATTTTCTCTCTTCCATATTTCCACAATTACTTTCGTCCAAAGCAGATTTCCTTATTAAATTCCTTTTATCTCCTACAAACTCTTTTGCCCCATTTGGTTGTTCCAAAATTATAAATTGGATCATTAATAAATTGATCCATTTACAAATTGACCAATTAGTTGTGTTTGGTTTCATTAATGAAGGATTCATTAATTGCCCCATTTTAGCTCATGTACAAAATCTGAAATTGGATCATTTCATAAAAAACGTGAAATGAATCCATTTGAAATAGGAGTCACATAAAGTGCATGTCCCATCTCCTTCTACCTCTCCCCCTCTATTTTCCCTCCCTCTCTCTCTCTCGATATGTTTTTACCTTTTTTTTCATAGAATCTTAACATCAATTTCAAATTACCAAACATCGTGTAAAATTGGATTTAACTCATTTCAAATTCACTCATTTACAATTCAATAATTCACAATGAACCAATTTACATAATCAAATAATTTGCGCAACCAAACTAGGCCTTTGTAAATTAATCAATTTGGGTCCCTCTAACCTTAAATGAGCGTATCATATCATGATATGGTTGATTAAAGCAATCGCAAATGGTGTTTGTAAAGGAAGGACACAAAGAGAAAAATCGCGAGTATTAGAGAGAAAATCTTAGAGAGAGAAAGTCATATTTATCTCGTATAAGTAAGGCAATTGAAGAGATTTTCCATTGTATATGGGTGAAAGAAAAGACGGTTTTTACATTAGCATTTATGAAGTTTAGGGAGGGAGGTAAAAAAAGGGAGACTGGTAAAGAGGGGTAATTATTATTAAATGGGACTTCCTATTTCCATGTGTTGTTGATTTGTTCAAAATTATGTTATCAATAACGAAATAAGGACGGATAGAAGAGCGATAGACCAACAAACAAAAAGATTATTTTTATCAATTGAAGAGTTTTTCCATCTTATGTGAGTGAAGTTTTTTTCATTAGCATTTATGAAGTTTAGGTGGGAGAGTAAAAAAGGGAGATTGGTATAAAGGGCTAATTATTATTAAGGAGGGTTTCCTATTGTCATGTGGTAATACAAATAAAGTCTATACAATATTTTATATAGATACTAGCATTCAGCCCCACACGAAGTGAAGGCGATTTAAATAAATGGAATGAAAAAATGTGAATAAAAGATTATTTTTAAAAAAATCAGCATAAATTAAAAGTAATGCATGGAAATAATCATTTGGCGTAAAAATAGATATATATTAATGGAGAAAATTTGAGAGAGATAAGTGTGAGTAATCAAATTGGAGATATATATAAATGCAGAGAAAAATAAATATAAATGAAATGAGAGATGGATGAGAATAGTAAAAGTGGATGCCTTAAAAAATTTCGAGGTGGCAGAATGAGAGGGTTCTAAAACACTTCATTTTACTATATTGTATATATATGTTTGGGTGAATTACATCAAATAACCATGATCCTTGTATCGCTAACTAGCATACACTTTATCGATTACTTGCCCCGTAAGTAAATGGCTCACTACGTGTTTGCTTAATTTGTTAGGGATTTGTCCATATTTAATCAAAAATAGGGCCATGTTATGAGACTCTCATGTTAATTTTACTTTAATAATAAATAACCCCTTTCACAATTAATATTTATTTATAACCTAATCAACAATAAATTGACATTTTAATTTATAATAAATGAAAATAACTCATCTACCATCCACCATCATCACCACTAGTCACTATCGCCGAATAAAAAATATTAAAAATCAACGGTCAAACAATGAAAATTCAAACCCAAATTCAAAGATCTAACCAAAACACTCCAAGAAAATCCAAATTGCGCTTGAATTGGGAAAAGACAAAATTAAAGATTAAGGAATTTAAATAGCAATCAAATTCGCAAACAAAATTCAAAGGAAGCTAAAAATAATTCATTTGAATAAAACACTAGTCACAAAATTAAAGAAAAATTAAAAAAAAAAACTTATTTAGTGGTATCTACCAAACCCGTATCTTAAAATCACAATTTTACGAATCCCCTTAATGCTTCAAACAAGTGTGTATTTTAACGCACAGAAAAATTGTGTTTGTATATATACACAAAATCAAAATAGAAATCTCCTTGATTTTCCACAAGAGAGAAGGGGGAGGTGGTGATGGGTGGGGTGTGACACGACACGGGGTGGTGACGATGATGATGTATTGGAACTATATATATATATATATATATATATATATATGTGTGTGTGTGTGTGTGTGTGTGTGTGTGTGTGTGTGTGTGTGTGTGTGAGAGAGAGAGAGAGAGAGAGAGAGAGAGAGAGAGAGAGAGAGAGAGAGAGAGAGAGTGAGAGAGAGAGATTGAGTATGTATATAAGAAAGAGAGAGAGAAAATCCAAACTAAGCTTGAATCGGGAAAACACCAAATTAAAAATTATTGAATTCAAATCACAATCATATTCGCAGTAAAAAATTCAAAGAAAGATAAAAAAAATCATTTGGAACAACCTAAGCACTTGTCACAAATTAAAAAAAATAAAACAAAAATAGATTTAGTGATATCTACCAAAACACCATCTTAAAGTCGTACAACAAAATAAATAATTTATAAATCTCTTTAAGTCTTTGACTGAGTGTGTATTTAAATGCACATAATCTTTATGTTTATATATACACACAAAATAAAATTAAAAATCACGTTGGTTTTCCACGATTGAGGGAGATATAGAGGTAGTGACACAAGATGGTGATGGGCGAGGATGTGACGCAACGTGGGATAGTGGTGTTAGTGGTGATGTTGTGGAATTATGTGTGAAAGTTATATATATATATACACACACACACACACACATATTGTAGACACCACCTTCTAGGATCGTCTAAGTCTATCTTTAGGTCCCTAGAACCTACCTATTTCACTATAAACCCTAGGTCGCACTCTGAGTACTGATCTAGAGGCCATCGGACGCTCCCGTGCCCCGTTTGACTTCTGTCAACTCTATCATTAGAGAAAAATCTCTTTGAATATTTTAATGGATCTAAATTACCTTTCCAACGGTCCTCCCTGTACTCAAATCGGCATAACGGTTCAAACGAACGAAGCATTTTATTATCGAAAATCCATTCGGAGGCTACAGGGCGCTCCCGAGCCCCGATTTGACCCCAATCAACTTCACCGTGAGATAAAAATACTTTTGAATATTTAAAAGTAATTAAAACCCCTTTCCACAGCCCACTTCATGCATGAAACAGCATAACCTTTCGGATGAACGACCAATTTTCCTCAAAAAATCGATCTGAATGCTACCAGACGCTCCCAGGCTCCATTTGACCAAGGTCAAATCTTAAGATTGAATGAGACTTAATGAATCTACAAATGGCACTAAATAACCTTTCTAATGGTTCACCCCATGAGTGATTCTGACCTACGGTACGGATGAACGATCCGTTTTACTCCGAAAGGTCACCTGGTGCTTCCGAGCCCCGATTGACCAAGGTCAAATTTCCGAACCAAGCAAAACTCTTTCGAATTCGAAGTACATATCCTAAACTTTCCAATGATCCGCCCTGTACGTGATTCTAACTTACCACATGGACGCACGATCCGTTTTTGTCCAATAATCTCCCGTCCAAAGGACCGACGTGTTCTTTCGAGCCATATTTGACCCAAAGTCAACTCCTAGACCGGGGAATTACCCAAAGGAATCTTGAAGGTATCTGAAGTACCTTTCTAATGGTGTACCCCATGAACGATTCGGATCAAAGAATTACATTCTATGACCATTATTTTGGAAAAATCTGCCCGAAACTGCCAATTGGTCGGTTTAGATCCATGCCTATCGGCAGTGTGTCTAGGGTCACCTGTCGATAGGTAGGACAAGGGAAGTGTCGATTGATAACCCCATGACCCTATAAAATGAGGGAATGACCTAACTACCAAAGGATCCAACACCAGTGATCCATCAGCATCAGTGATCTCACCAACATTCTCACTAAATCAATGAAGTTCCCTATGTGAAGTTCCATTCAAGATTAAAGTCCCATGATTTTCATACCCAATTAGGCAAAATCATATTCTCTCTCATCCAACACCTATATCACATTCAAGGGAGTTCATCCAATATCAAAGATCAAGCTTCAAAGAAGTCTAATTTCTTCCCTCTCTCGTTAAATTACTTCTTTTTGCATAAATTTCATTAGATTCATAATCTAGTTCCTACTTTAGTTCATAAACATTAATATCTATATTTTTATTAGAATATTTCACATACTTTATTTTTTATAAAAAGAAGAGGGTTACAACCATAAATTCCGAACGAAATTATCCATCATGCTTTTTCAAAACCAAAAACACATTTTCTACACACACACATCAAATTTCGTTTGGATCTTGGGGATAAACCCACCCCCATGCCACATTTGAACTACGTAGACTTTGATGCCTTCATAGTATACTTAGGAATTTTGGATTAAAGTCCGAGACTCGAGTCCGATTTTCCTATTTTCCAATTTTTCAACTTCCCAAATTCTAGTTTTCTAATTTTCACAAATTCTCCAATCTCCCATTTTCGCATTGATAATATTCTTGCATTAAATAGTATGCTTGTGTGTGTTTCATCCAATACATATTATCGTTTCATAATAACGATTAATATCACGATGAATGCACAAATCTTATTTTCAATATATATTATTTTGGGAGCATTCCTATGGATGACCTCACTCTACCTTTTCCATGGTATGAGTTGAAAAATTTTGATCTCCATTATATATACATGTGCACACACGGAGAAATAAAGGAAAACAATAACACTAGCCCATGAGAGATCAAAATGGCAGGATTGGTGCCTAACACCTTCCCATTCTGTAACTTAGCCCTCGAACCTTCGATCTATTGGTTTCATATGCATCAGTTTCTCCTTAATACCAGTCTTTCGAAGTGGCAACATGCTCTTTTGACTTTTTTTTTGTGAAAAATAGGTTGGCGACTCCATCTCTTTATATTTACCCCATACCGACGATGGCCAAAGTTCCCCGACAAAGGGCGTGAGACCGCTATCTTTTTAGGGTTTCCTCCACCCCCTTCCCCTCGAAGATTTTTTTAAATGGACACAGTGGCGACTCTGGTGGGGATGATTTTTCATAAGAGGGATAGACTTTGTTTACATGGGTGTTTTTGTTTTCTTATGTACGTATACCCCCATTTGTATGTTCCCCTTTTCTCTCCTTATTTCCTATACATACACACCTCATGCTTATGACACTACTAATGCACTAGTAGAAATTCCCCATATACACTTCACACCACTTGCACCTAGGGTCACACACACCACTTAGAAACCCATTATTAGGTGTCACTAACACACACCTCCACTTTTATATATCCATGATCACTTACACTTATCACACACCACTTGTAGTTGATCCATTCTTAGGTTCACTACCACACACTCACTTATAGATGATCACACACCACTCACTCTCACATATCCGTGCTTAGTATTGATTTATTTCTTGTACATCATCCCCCTTCTTGGCAAGATGATAACCAATAAAGATACTCTCTCCATAAAATACTAATCGAGAATAATGCATGATATACACAACATCACTAAAGGGCATCGCTATTGGCCAAATTTTATCCCGTAACTGGGGTGTCACTTCGTGATGGGCACTAGTCCGACAGGTCATAGTTAGCCTAAGCGATATGACTCTCACCTTCCATTGGCCAAGTACCTTCAACGTATATCGAATGGTTCCCCGCATCATACCCCTTGACCGAAGTCATGACGGGAGGTATATCACAGGGAACTCATTCACGTACATCGAGTTTATTGAGTTCGTTCTCTCACGTACTATCCCCACGAGGTATATATTGAGACAATTCACGTACACTCAGGTATATCAAATAGCTTGTCCACACATACCGATTGCCCTCAAAACTAAGATGTATATCGTAGAAGTCATGCTAAAGAGGGCAACCCTTACAATTAACCCAACATCTCCATACTTACATATAGGTGTCAAACCTAGGAAAAACATATTTAGTTTTTCGATTTTAACCCAAAACTCTACCAAAATTTTTGGTCGGAATGCCGCCCAAATTTTTACGCTATTTTTAAAACGGGACCTTGCCCACGAGCCTGGTAATAAATCCAACCATATTTTTTTTACATATTCTTTAAACCCAATATTTTCCAGGCTCGAGTCCCGTCTGAAATTTCTCCTTTTGCATTTAGGTAAACCTAATAAGTGAGAACCTAATAAATATAATAATTATTATACTGAGACCCGTCTCTGGCTTTTCCTTCTTTCCTTTTCCAAAAAGTGTCCAAAAGCATTTTTTCTCTTTTATCAAAAATACCAAAAATATTTTTCATTCCCTGTTTCAAAAACATTTTGCCTTTATCTTTTCCAAAATGTCAAAAACATTTTTCCTCCTTTTCAAAATAGCAGTTTCCCCTTTTTTCCTTTCCAAAAATAAATCCCAAATTTTCTCCTTCTCAGGTCGATCGCATACCTTTGGCCTGGCTCCCTATAGGATTCGATCTTCAGTCGAACGGCCCCGAAGCTCCATCAGTCCGCTCGCTTCCTTTGAGTTCGAAATTCATCTAACTTCCATGGAGAACACCGGTCAAGTACCGAATGTGCACCCAGATTTGTTAACAGTTCTAGCTCAACTCACTGCCAAAATTAACAACCTTCAAACAGAAGTTCATGAGATGCAACAAAATTGGGTCCCTATTCCCAAAGATCCCTATGTCCTCTTCCCTCGCGATATGGGTTCGCCTGCAGCCGAGCCTATTTGGGTTCCCGAGGAATACCAGTATCCTCCACATGTTCCTCCTGCTAATGGGTTGTCACCAGCCTAACTCCCTATACCGAACCTTGCCTAGCCAATGGCTAACTTACCCATGACCATTGAAGAATTGAACAAAGTCAAGGAAGACCTCAATATGTTGACCAAGAAATTCGACCAAGTCAGACTCTATGGGAATTACATGGACTACACCCACATGTCTCCATATCCTAAAGTCGAGTTACCAAAAAAGTTTAATATGCCTAACATCGAGAAATTCGAGGGTAGTGGACCTCCAATTGTTCATCTCCATAGTTATCACCGAGCCATGACTCTCCTAGGGGCCTCCGAGGAAATAATGGCCCAAATGTTCCAACAGACCTTGAAGGATAACGTTCTCTATTATTTCATATCTATCGAAGAGTTCAGAATTCACATTTGGGAAGATGTTGCTTGCGAGTTCATGTCACAGTATAAGTACAACAAGGAGTTAGAGGTTACCTACCATGATTTAGAGTTTCTCAAGTAGAATACTAGGGAGTCACTCAGTAACTTCACAATAAGGTGGAGAGAGAAAGCAGCCACTATGACCATTCGACCTTCTAAAGAGGAAAAAGCCAGAATCTTGAAAAAGAACTTCTTACCCCATGTCCAAGCAACGATGGGAACATAATATTACCTTTGTTTTTTAGCCCTACGAGAAGTAGGAGTGGAAATCTAAGAAGGCTTGGCCAAGACAGAGGCCGAACCAAAGAAAAGATTTGGACAATTCACTCCTAGAAAGCTTGAAAAACCTGCCATCACCGTAGTTTCCACCATCAATAACATCTCTGAGACTGCTACTTCATGGGCACCGAAAAGCTGGTCTAACCCAGTCCGAAATGAATACACCAATCTTCACGTTCCCCTCTCCAATGTTTACCTTACCCTCTTAATCCGAAATCTTATCAAGCCCTTAGACCCTCGTCCATTACCAAACTCGCTTCTTAGAAATTTTATGCCAAATGCCCATTGTGACTTCCATCACACCGTCGGCCATACCACTGACCAATGTTTTGACCTCTGAAATGTGATCCAAGGCCTGATTCATCGGGGTATCATCGCTCCACCATCCAATCTGAAACCAAACACTACCCATAATCCCCTCCTGAATCATACAAATGCCATCTTCCTAGAAGAAACCCAGAATTTGACCCATCTACCCAGATTATACCAAGTAAATCACCAATCATGCCCATATACTCTCCCACACCACTCCAAATATGACCATACTTTCTCTTACACCCTACTAGCTTTGCCAATCAGGCCTTATCACTCTTCACCAGAGCAAGCATCGATGTCTGCACCCGTTCTGGAGGTAAAGACATGGAACTGTCAAAAGTTTTGAACCAACTCCTAGAGTTTGGGATGAAATTTCCCCTAAATGACCGTCGACTGTCATAGATTCAGTATGTTGTTCTTAGAATCTAAAAAATTGTCCCGAGAGTCCGAAAATTGGGTGGTATCAACTGATAAAGTCAGTTTAGATGATATAGTCCAGATTATGGTGGATTTATTCCAACATACCGATTTTATTTGTAGTATATTTGGGCTACTAGATGCTTTGAAAGTACAAGGGCGTCTAGTCCCTTCACTTTCACATCTCCCCGCTGAATGGGAGGTATATGAAGAGGACGTTAAAGTCATGGAATGTATCATTTTTTTATGGAAAAATAATATCGTTGCCACTGGGTAAGGGAACGAATTCGATGATTCAGATGAAGAGCATAGTTCAGAAAAGAATAGTCTGATAGTCAGTATGTGTGGGATGATATCATTTGAGGAGTTACTAGGAGAGATCAATAGGGTGGATGAACAACCCGATATCGATGAAGAAATACGATTTCTATTTTTCCCTCGTTTTGTAAACCACATGACCAGGATAGGAAGACATTACTAAATCCCAAGCCTACAACCATCAGTGAGCAATAAAGGGAGGGGTGTAGAGAATCTTCCTATGCTATAAATGACCCTCGAGGAAAGCAAGATCCTCGACCAGTTAAAGAAAACCCAAGCTAACATCACCCTATGGGGACTTTTTATGTCTTCCCAGCTGCACCAAAATGCTCTGAACAAGCGACTCACAAGACCCACAACTCCTGCCTCACCCATGCCAGAAGAAGCACTGAATCTCTGTCGAAGTCACGGGGAAAATTGTCACACTCTTTTTTTTTTTATAATGGATCAACTATTAATATTTGCCTATTGAGGACCCTTAATTGTTTGGGATTGAAAGTGAGAGACCTTGATCCAACATCTATCGCCGTACATGCCTATGATAATACCCCTCGAGAGGTAATGGAATCTATAAATCTTCCTATAAGGTTTGTCCCTATAAATCCTGTTACTGAATTACAAGTCATCGATATCCCAGCCTATTTTAATCTGCTGCTCGGACGATCGTGGCTGCATAGCCTCAAGGGGGTGTCTTCTTCCCTTCATCATAAACTAAAATTCTTCGCCAATGGGAAGGTCATCACCATCTTGGGTGATGATGACAACACCAAGAATGAAAGCACCAGTAATCCAGTACTTGAAATACAATACAGGACAAATGATATGCTTTTGTCAAGTTTTCGGGTTGAACCACTTCTACTCCCAACAAGGGATGATTTCAAAGATAAGGTTCATCCAGAATATGAACCCCATGGAAGAAGCTGATGTCTGGATATCTGGGTTCCCAGATGAGAATATCCTCGGTACCTCATAATAAGACCTTCGATGGCACTACCAACAAGAAATGGTATGGCATTGGGGTACTCCTAATTACCCTTAATGGCTCTCATACTCCTGTTGCCATCAAGATGGATTTTCCTTGCACTAACAACATGATTGAATATGAGTCATGCATGGTAGGTCTCAAATTTTCCTCAAGAAAGGAATTTGATTTCTTGATGTCTACGGGGATTTAGCCCTCATTGTCGATCAAGTACTCAAAAAATGAAAAGTCAAGGATGAGAAAATCTTACCCTTCCATGCCCACCTCGAAGAGCTAGCTTCCCAATTACAAGAAATAACCTTCCACTACCTACCCCAAGAAAATAATAACCTAGACGATACCCTTACTATCTTAGCCTCCATAATTGACATGCCCAAAGAAATAATCATGGCCCCTTTCTTTGTCCAAAAGCAAGATAAACCAACCCACTGCCACCACATTGAGCTCATCACAGAAGAACATCCTAAGATAACCAACTGTTGGTACTATGACATTTGGTGCCTCCTCAATCATGGTAGGTATCCCCAAGGTTCTGACAAGAAAGACCAAGAAACCCTCCGTAGACTAGCGGCCTAGTACATTGTCTGCAATAAAGTATTGTTCAAAAGAAACTTCAATGGAACCCATTTTCATTGCATCGTAGGGGATGACATTGAAGAAATGATGTAGAAAAACCACATCGGGGAATGCGTACCCCACGTGAATGGATATATGGTCGCCAAAAAAATCATCTAATAAGGATATTATTGGACTACCTTGGTTCAGGATTTCACAGCCTACATTCGAAGATGCCTTAAATTCCAGTAGTTTTCCAACCTACAACACTTTCCCCCACGGGAATTATATAACATGACGTCTTCCTGGCCATTCTCCACATGGGGCATTGACATCATAGGGAAGGTTACACCTCAAGCTTCTAACGGGAAAGAATTCATCCTAGTAACCATTGACTACTTCACTGCATGGGTCAAAGCTGAGTCATACGCAGTCTTGAATGCCAAGAAAGTGGATAAGTTCATAAAGAAAAATATTATTTACAGATATGGGGTTCAACGTGAGATAGTATCAGACAACAGGTTACACTTCGAGGCAGAAGTTACAGAGGTGGTCGAAGAATATGGAATTCAGAGGCACAAATCTTCTCCATACATAACCCAAACTAATGGAGCAGTCGAAGCAGTCAATAAGAACCTCAAAACCATCATCTGCAAAATGATCGACAATTTTTGAGATTGGGCTGACAGGACTTCAGTTCGAACCTCTACTGGGGATACCCCTTACTTTCTAGTCTAAAGCATGGAAGTAGTCCTACCCAGGGAGCTAAAAATCCCTTCTCTATGCCTCATTCTTGAAAGAAAAGTCAGCGAGGAAGATTAGCACCAAAGTCGTTTCGACGAGTTATCCCTCTTGGACGAAAGGAAGCTGAAAGCTCTATATCACATACAAGGTTATCATTTTCGTATAGTGCAATCATTCAACAAGAGAGTCAAGAACCGCAGTGTCCGAGAGGCAGAATTATCCCTCAAAGAAATAGTAGAGCCCGTCAGGGACCCCATAGGGAAATTCAAGCTCAATTAGAGAGCCCCCTACATTGTGAAGAAGATCATGTCCGACGGCACCGCTAAGCTCACTGTAACACCTCACAATTCGGGGATTTTTAATTTAATTATTTCTAGGAAAAATAATATTTTTGGTAGAAATTGAATTTATGATTTTTAGTAAATTATTTGATTTGGAGAAATTATTTTAAATCGGAGGTTTATTTAAATTGTCAAATTGAGGTTTAATTGCTCAGATTATTTTTGGTGTTGTAATTTTTAGGTTAAAAATTGGAGAATGTTATAAATTAATTCAGATGGAAATTATGGAGTTCACAGTTGAGTCTGGATCGGCCGAAATAGTTGGAAAAGAGTATCGAAGGGTAGTAAATGCATCTCGGGGTATTTTTAGGCATATTTGAGCCCATGTAAGAGTGTTTGGGGCCTTTTTATAACCCAAAAGCCTACAAATGGGATAGAGTTATTAAACACTAAATGTGAGATGGTCTGGCCACCATAACACATTTTTAGAAAACCCAAATGAGAGAGAGAATAGTGGGTGCAAGTGGGAGAATCCATGGAAGCCAAAAATCAAGAACTAGTGTGTGGATTTGTTATCAAATCATCACCAACATCAAAGGATTCAGACTCTACGAACCCTAAACCAAGTGGTTAAACTTGCTTTTGATTAATTGTATTTTTATTGTTCATATCATAGTGGGTGTAAAAGGAATGTAAATGTTAGGGTTAATATAATAAGTAAATTAAGGATTTTATGATTTCTGATTAAGAATCTGTAGAGGATGTAAAGATGTGTTTTATTAACCCCAATCTGTGTGAATTTTGAGTTTATATTGAGGGTTTTGAATTGGTAGTTTTAGTGAAAATCTTGGTGGGTTTCATGGGAGAAAATCAGAATAGTTAAGGGGGTTGATGTTAGTAATGGCGGATAGGTTTCTAGGTTGAATATGGAGAAGAGAGAGAACCAGGGTCATTTGAACGACCTGGTTTGTGGTTCAAATGATAGCCATAGTCGTTCAAATGACAAACCAAGTCGTTCGAATGACAGTGCTTTTTATGGCAGCATTTCTTCCTCCCCTGTTTCTGGGATGGGAGTTTAATTCTCAGGGGAGTACTGTTTTGGACGATTTAGAAGATGGGCTACAATAATGGTTGATTTGTTAGATTTATTAATGGATTATGAGGTTTAAATCCAAAAAGGAAACTAAGGATTAATGTGAGTGAATTAAGAACCCTAAAGAAATAAGTGTGCAATCCTATTAGAAAGAATTTTAAATAATAAATTCGGCATACTCTATTTTTGGGCCAAGCGAGTGAGTTTGGGTATATTGGTTGAGTAACGCCAAGACAATCTAATGATTAATACGTGGCTAATTAAATTTGAGTCGGTAAATTGACTCGTGTATAATTTTGGGGCTAGTGCTACGAGGGCTTAGACACAGATTTAGCCAAATTAATTTATTGGAGAACTATATAATAAATTATAGAATATGCATAAGAAAAGGGTGTTAACCTTAATATGTGGGATTTGAGGAATAAGTTCTACAAGATGAGAATTTCGGACCGAAGGGGCCAATTCGGTTAATTTAGTTAGGTGACATAACTTGAGTGATAAATAAAAAAAATTGCAAAAATTATCTAAATAACAAGTCGGTATATTTATTTGAAATCATTAGGATAGTGTTAAGGTAATTGTGCACAGGTAGTCGGGATTTAATTAAATATATATATAAGGTGATGTGTAGTATATATATTTGTGTAATTTCTAAATATTTGTGTGAATAATATTTATACGAATACATACCCATCTAGTGGTATCCTGGGAGGTTGCGCGATGTGGGTGAATCCTTTGGCTTGAAGAGTAGGGTTAGTACAGTCCCCAGGTTATAGCATTCGAAATCAAGAATGAGACTCTTTGAGTATGATTTGGTCTCATTCCGTGGGAAACTATGAGCGCCTCCAATGCGTTTATTTATTTTTACTGATTCAGGGAGCTAACCGTGTCAGGGTGACCGGGTGGATGAGTATACCTGGAAAGAATAACATTTTAGAGAACATCCGGTGAATGCCTACTAGAGAGGATGGTTATATATTTGCAACAGGTGTGTGAATATTGTAACATATTGATAAGTATGTATGGTGCAAATATTTATATATGGATAAAATACGTGGTGTGAGTTGTATTAATTATGCATATAACGCGTGAAAATGTTATGTGGTCTCAAATGAAAATAATGATTAGTTAAATGAATGTGATATATAACTTAAAAATCATATATTAAACATACTCGGGTTAGAAAGTGTGACGGGAAGGATATCATCGAGAACTAGTTACAGGGTAGTTGACTAGGTGGGTTATATAGAAAAGAGTTAGGTGTGCACAATAGTTGAGGGGTGAGACGGTCCTCATGGGAGTGCGACACTAGCTTAAATATGAAAAGCATTCATGAATTTTAATTTACTACAATTTAATTCACTTGCTAAATATTTTCAAAATGTTTTGGGTTCTAACCCTTGCTATAAAAATATTTTCAAAACCTTTTAGGTGTCTATTCACGGGGACGTCGGAATGGTTCTATTTTAGGGTTACGCAGCTGCGACATATGTGGATGTTGTAGGATTTTTACTTAGCCGCTTCAGTCGTTCCATTTCTAGAGTAGGACGCAGTCATGATTTCTTTCGGGCATGTCTCCCTAGTTATTTCTTTTGTTCTAGCCAGGCGATGTACTCATTTTATCACTCTTTTGTAGTTATATTTTTATATTTGGTTTGTAGCCGTGGTTTTCTAGAAAAAGTTTGTAATTGTTCATTTTTGGTATTATTGGATTAAGTGATTGTGTGGATGGTCTATCATATATTCTTTCGCATGTTGTTAGTGTTGTTTAATTAAAAAGTTAAAATTTGACACCGTTACTTTTGAATTCTAGGTGGCTAATTAGTTTTAAAAAGTTTTCGACAGTGATGCTAAGAATAAACCAGATGAGACTCCTGTTTAATTTGATATAGGATTAATAACCCAGTATTTATTTAGGCGGGGTGTTACAGATGGTATCAGAGCATCAGGTCCTAGTGTCTTTAGTATTTGTGATGCTTTTCACATTTCAACGTAGCGTTCTTTGATATAGAGCCTAATTATAGGATTGGTGGAGTCCTTTACGTATGTGACTTACTTTCTCTTGCTATAATGGTTAGTTGATGTGATTCATATAAGGTTTCGGTTGAGCGTGGCAGATCGAACATTATACAATGACAAAAGTGAGATGTTAGAAGGATTCTAGAAGGGAGGGCGCAACATAAGCATAAATTATATTGCAAACAGTGACACGGTATGAGTCACCATATTGTTCGAATAATTGAAGTTGGACTAACCCCTGGGGCGCAGTAGTTTCCCCTAGAGCCTCCGTGAAGGACGATGGTGCAAAGTTAAAATCCCAAGTGTAGATGACAAGGGGTAAGAGTCGAAGAAGTTTTTATTTCAGAAGAGCAATCCGTTGGTGATTTACCAATGGATGGAGAACATCCAATTGGGATCATATGTGGGGAATGTAGTAACACACAAGTATAATTTTTGGGAAATTAAGTTTCTCTTAGAAGCAGTATGGGGTTATGGGAGCTAGTCACCACATTCATGGGGAGATACCGTGAATAACAAGGAATTTGGGGTGTGGATTACTATGGATCCTCTCACCAAAGGGTAGAGTGAGAGGTAAGGGAAATTTCAGTTTATTTCCAAAAAGGGCCAGACAGTGGCCGGATGTGAAGGAAGGTTGATGAAATTCGTAAACTTGTTAATCGATGAAAGAGATACGAAGAATCAAATAGGTTTTATAAGTTGATAGTAAACCCATGCGTAAAATATACAAGCGTGAGTAGGAGGTCTTGCTAGGATGACTGGTGCCGTTGTCATCAAGGTTGTGCATTTATAATGTGTATCAATGCTCTCGGGGGAGGGGAGCTAAGGGAGTTGGATAATCTATCAGAAGAGAAAGATTGGATTTTTAGTGCCAGTAAGGCACCAACGACAGGGATACCCAGTAGAGGACCATATTAATGATCGAGATCAATAGAATTTCTACCAAGCGAAATAGGATTCAGCTAGGGTATTCAAGGACATAAACAAGTCCCATGGGACTAGTGGATCCCAAGTGATATTTGGGGTAACAGTCAGGGTAAAGACTACCAGGTCCATGACAAGGACAACCCCGAAATGGTCGGTGGGGCCAGAGAATGCGGAATGACACAAAGAGGTGTCTTATGTGTGAAAGAGTAGAAACACATGGGTGGATCTTGTCCGCAACGAGTAAGGGGAGAGGAGCGGGATGTCTAGAAAGGGAAAAAGTTAGAGAAATTTTTGGTTTGGTTAGGATAAGGATGATTTATCTATTAACCATTTGAGCCGCCAATGTTATGTGTAACTAAAACTACGAGTTTTATTCCGAGATGATTTGGGTTTGTTTTGTGTAATGTGAGTTGGTCAAAGTAAAGTATTAGTTCTGAATGCGTGTGCGAAATGGATTTAATATAGGTATCGTTAATATCACTAGTATGGGCATATTTACCATGGAGTAGCGGGGCGCTCTTCCAATACACCTATAAAGGAATGGGTGGGAATTTTGAGATAATATATATTTTTTTAAGGATTAGTTTATTTAAGAAGTGATACTCGTGGCATAGTTTTATCTTGGGTACGGACGGGTTCGAAATGGTGGGTGGTTGTAACAAGGCTATCGCGTTCGTTGTACCAGGGACGCAAATTTTTGTAATGTTCCACCTGAAATAGGGTTGAGCTCGCAGTAATATTTGTGTGTAGTAGACTTCAAAGAGTACAGGGTTCTAGTTATAATGGATCCTGGTGTGTAAGGACTTTTACTGATAAAATTTAGGGTACATGCTTTGGGTTCGACAAAAATCGATGACCAAAAATACTGAGAAATAGTGCATTTGGAAAAGCTCTTTTGGACCTTGCTAGGAGGTGTTATACGCATAAGCCTAAATAAAAATATCGAAAGTGGGAATATGACATCAAATGTTAGGTCATCAGATTGAATGATAATCAGTGAATGTGTGGAGAAAATACGTTGAGTAGAGAGCCACTAAGAGATAGGGTCAGGTGAGCCGGAAAGCATTGGGAAATAAACACTGTGAGTATTTACACCACCAGTTGATAGGTGGGGCAATATAAGGGAGAGTTTGTTTAGTAATTAGTAAGGTCATTGAAAATATCCGGAGGATATAGCCATGCCGAGAACGCAGGAGCAGAACTTGAGAAAAATATGTTACGTATGTGATGAACCGAGGCATGTGCAAATATGCACAAAATATAGGGTGTACGGGCTGAAACCCCCGATTTTAAATATTCTTATACTATAAAACCAATTTTCTTTTTAATAATGCGGAAGCGAAAGATTATGGTTCAAACAAATAAACAAATTTTAATTTCTTATAAATTAAAATAACACAAAAGTGAAATAAAATTAAACACACACTTATTTTAATTTCACTTAAACCAATTAATTTAACCCAAGTCCTAGAAAATTTGCCTAAGTCATATTTTACAATTTTATCAAATTAGGCCAAACCTATTTTATCAATTAAATTAAATGACTTGGATTAAATTAGGTTTAACAAACATTACCCAATATTTAATTTCGCACCAAATTAAACATGTAGTGATTAAAACCATATTTTATCTTAAATTACCTAAGCATGCGTTCTCGGTGAGTATAGCAAGATAAAATAAACCAATAAATCACTATGCTGCGATGTACGAGGAAAAATCCACAACGGAAAAAAACCTCGGACGGCCCTAGCCTCAAATCTACTAAGTACGGAATTTACAAATACAAGCAAGATGACTTACAACACTCGAATCGATCCCTCTCAAGTCCCGACGCATCTTCTTGTATCAACCTCTTCTTAGAAAATAACCACAAAGCTCCACCGCGGTCTCGAAATCCACCGATAGGACTTTATATTGTCACCGTCACCAGAACTAGGAGCCTTTCTCCAAGTGGGTAAATCAACGAAAACATCTTATTCTTTGTGGGATTTAGAAGAAACCCCAAAATGTCTCTTCAAACGGTAGAGATGAAAATCGATGCCAAAACTCCAAGCAAGTACAAATATATCTATGGAAGCTTGAATGAACAGTATGGGTGTAAAATAAGTGTTTAAAACATTTTTCTTGAAAATCAGCAACACTTCAACAAGAACTTTTTCTCTTTTTATTTTTCTCTCAAAACACTCTCTTAGAGGTTGTAAGATATGAAAAAGTTAAGTTAAAAACTATGGTTCCCGCACTTAGATATTCTGTCAACAGTTAGTGGGGTAAAGTAGTGGAAAAAGTTGGAAAAAATTGCTCAAAACTGCCAAAAACCTGTTCCCGCCAAATCTCGTTCGAACGACATTTTGGTTCGAACGAGGCTTCTAACGAAGTTCCAGTGTGAACTCGTTAGAAATCTCATTGGAAATCTCGTTCGAACGACATTTCGAACGAAGTTCCAGTGGCCAAAATGGGAACTCGTTGGAAAACTCGTTCGAACGACATCTGGTTCGAACGAAAAACTCGTTCGAACGACATATCGAACGAACTTTTAGAAAGTTTGAAAAATTCAATTTTTGCCCAGAAATTTTATATTCTTTATTTTAAAGTTTAAATGAAATCTTTCTGAAATTAAACAACAGTTTTAAATAAAAGTTCACCCGCTATAAAATGTTCCAAGCTCCTATATATATATATATATATATATATATATATATATATATATATATATATATATATTAAAATGCATTCATACCTTAGGAGCAATGGAACCATGTTGATGATGTAGAAACGAGGCACAAACAAACTCGGCAATATGATGAAGATTTATATTCTTGTCCACTACGTCTTCAACAAACACGTCATAGGCTTGAAGGATGATCAATATACTATATCCTATGACTCAAACATTTTTGTCCGGAATTGAGCCAAAACTACAAAGGACTCAATTGGTAATTTGTGACCTTACAAATCTCCCCCTTTGGCTATTTCGGGACAAAAACCAAATAAAAATCCTAAAGGGCCATCAAACTCTACTAGACTAATAAAAAGTCCCACCCAAAATAAAAATACAACGCTTGACTCAAACAACCCAAAGGATCACAATCTTTGTCGGAGAAAGTTGCCACTTATAATATAATTCCTGCACACTTAAGCAAACACATTACACGCATAGGGAATATCAAAATATTTAATGCAAGTAAAATCTGTACTCAATTCTCTCCCTTTATCAACTAAGATCAACTTAGAAAGACGTCTCCCCCTAAGATAAATCTCCCCCAAACTAAGATACGATCATCTCATTCTCCCCCTTTTTGTTCAGGAATAGACAAAGGTTAAAGAATAAAACATGTAAGTGTGCATAAAGTGATGATAATATTAAAGCATAATGTAGAAGGGTGTCTACCTATAAAAAATATATAAATAAAAACATTTTTTTTGGAAATATTGAGAAACAACCCACCAAGGGTCCCAACAGATCATATTGAGAAGGAACCACCCCAGGGTCCCGGCAGAAACTCGTATTAAGAAGGAATCCACCCAGGGTCCCGGCAGAAATGCATAATTGAGAAGGAACCACCCAGGGTTCAGACAGAAACTCATACTCAGCATGAACCCCCAACGCCACTTCAAGGGTCAGCGCTACTGCATGGGTCACTGCAGCTGCAAGGGTCAGCGCCACTGCATGGTTACTGCAGCTGCAAGGGTCAGCACCACTACAAGGGTCAGCGCCACTGCATGGGTCATTTTAGCTGCAAGGGTCAGCGCCACTACAAGTGTCACTACATGAATGACATTCGAGAGGTGCCTCGCAAGGGTCACCGCAGAAGTCCAAGATTGAGAAGTGCCACTGCAAGGGTCACTACAACAATGACATTCGAGAGGTGCCTCGTAAGGGTCACCGCAGAAGTCCAAGATTGAGAAGTGTCACTACAAGGGTTAGCGCCACCGCAAGGGTCACTGCAGTAATGACATTCGAGAGGTGCCTCGCAAGGGTCATCGCATAAATCCAAGATTGAGAAGTGCTACTGCAAGGGTCAGCGCCACTGCAAGGGTCACTACAGCAATGACATTCGAGAGATGCCTCGCAAAAGTCACCACTGAAGTCCAAGATTGAGAAGTGCCACTGCAAGGGTCAGTGCCACTACAAGGGTCACTGCAACAATGACATTCGAGAGGTGCCTCGCAAGGGTCACCGTAGAAGTCCAAGATTGAGAAGTACCACTGTAAGGGTCAGCGCCACTGCAAGGGTCACTGAAGCAATAACATTTGAGAGGTGCCTCGCAAGAGTCACCACAGAAGTCCAAGATTCAGAAATGCCACTGTAAGGGTCAGCACCACTGCAAGGGTCACTGCAGCAATTACATTCGGGAGGTGCCTCGCAAGGATCACCGCAGAAGTCCAAGATTGAGAAGTGCCACTACAAGGGTGAGCGCCACTGCAAGGGTCACTGCAGTAATGACATTCGAGAGGTGCCTCGCAAGGGTCACCGCAGAAGTCCAAGATTGAGAAGTGCCACTGCAAGGGTTAGCTCCACTGCAAGGGTCACTGCAACAATAACATTCGAGAGGTGCCTCGCAAGGGTCACCCCAGAAGTCCAAGAATAAAAAGTGTTACTGCAAGGGTCAGCGCCACTGCAAGGGTCACTGCAGCAATGACATTCGAGAGGTGCCTCGCAAGGGTCACCGCAGAAGTCCAAGATTGAGAAGTGCCACTGTAAGGGTCAGTGCCACTGCAAGGATCACTGCAGAAATGTTATATGAGAAGTGCCACTACAAGGATTCCGGCAGAAACTCATATTGAGAAGGAACCCACTCAGGGTGTCCAGGATGAGGGAGTGGCTACCTTTAGCAACTCCTCATCATGAAACGTCATTCTTTAAAAGAACAACATTATTAACACTTTGCTTTCTTGTACAGGTTGCCTAGTTGAGCAAGAAGGGCTCAAGCAGGCTAGTTGGGACCTCCTGGGAGTTTTGGATTGGCGACTGAGGGACAAGGTATGTTGAGCAAGCTCAACCACTTAGCACTATAGGATTGAGAGAATACTAGTAGGAGACCCTAGGGTCACCCATTCCTCACACACCTCACACTTAATCACAAGTGAAGTGAGCAGCCAAAGGGCTGGGTGCTCACAAGAAAAGAATTGTTTATAAAATGATTTTAAAGGAGAGGGTCCTCTAAACCCCTCTCAAGAAAAATGATTTTAGAAGGGGGTCCTCAAGACCCCCACAAGCTTGAAAATATTTTAGAGGAGGTGGTCCTCGAGACCCCCCCTCAAGTTTACAAAGTTTGTACCTTTCATTACCGTTTCAAAAGATATTTAGCAAATCAGATATTTTATCTTCATTAGAAGACATATTTTCTTTTGAACTTTGGTCGGCACCAGGGGGCATCTGCCAAAGGGGACAGGTAGTACACTGCAGACTTTGTCCCTCACCAACCCTCTAAGTTTTGGCGCCAAAAGTGCCAACCCAGCCTTAGTGCCCAAGTATAAATAGGACCCCTGAGCAAGGTCATAGGGAGAGGATAGAGAAAAAAACTCAATAACACTGTTACTCTGTAAAAATCATACCAGAACCTCTCTAGTATTCTCTCCCTGCTCTCTCTCTAGTGCTGAATGCCTTGTTCTTTCACTCCCCACTGACAGCCATCACTCTCATGAGTTCTTCTTGAGAAAATTACTATTATTATTGTGGAAGTTCATATTCTTGCAGGGAGGGAGTTCCAACTTGAGCTCCATTTTTACCAAAAGGAGAAGTTCTCATCAGAAGCTGCTTCAGAAGTTATTGAGAGCCTTGCAGACATCATCCATGGGAGTGGGTCACGCCTCATCCTTTCCAGTTATTCATAGACCCCAGTCTCACTACCCTCCTACACATATGGGCAACAAAAGCACAACTAATCCAACAAATAATAACGGATACCAACTAGGATGCAAGATAATGATACCAATAATATACATAAAGTATTAAGCATATGATATCAACAAAGAATACACCAAGATAGATACCAATTATGAATTAAAACATATATGGACTAGAAAGCAAGGCAAAGACTAAATAAAAATATCATATATATTCGTACTCTAGATATACCAAAGATGCACATGTACACACACACACACACACACATATATATATATAAACACAAATGACACACACAAAATATAATAGGAGTCTTTCACACTCGTATGGCAAAAATGTGTCATATGGAAACAGAAGTGTTGGGGTGTGAAAAGTAAGAATTAAATTTAGACCCAATTACTTAAAACATGTTCATGGAGTTCTCAATTGATTGCAAACTTCATCACATTTGAATATAACCTCATGTGACAATTTATATTGAACTCAATGAATAAACATACACAATGCATACAAGCCTAGAATGTTGATGATTCTACAAACCAATAGAGTCATGATATTGAAAACGCAACTAGGATAAACGAAAATCGTGCAAACCGTTGATATACCATCCAATCTCCCTCAATAAGCATTTATATTGATTTTGAATGAATATATAAATCAAACATAGGCCTTGGAAAATATTTTTCTTTTTAATGCCATATTTTCTTTTAGGCCTTTGGACCACGTATTTCTTTTAGGTCCACTCAAATGGTGGCTTACTATTTGCAAAGGACAATAAATCCTTTCGGACCCCTTCCCCGTGCACATTTATATTTATCATTTTTATTTCTCATAAATCTCGTGTGCAACAGATTTTGACATGTACTAGTCCTCCTAGGTCACAAATATGTAGATGACTAGATCGGTAGGATAACACCTCACAAAGTTCAAATAAACATATGAAGTTAAAATTTCAAGAGAGCTCGTGCATGTGTGAGTAGAGGCATATAAAAATAGAATCCATTTAATCAATAGAAAATCCAACTACTCCATGTAAGCATGGTGAAGAACATAATAAGGATGGAATTCTAACACAAGTATATGCCACATAAGGTGTGTCAAACTAAGCTACACAAAAAATAAAAAATCTTTTTGAGTTTTCGAAATTCTTAACCAAAGATAAAAATATACACTCAAAAGACAAGCAAAAATCATTTGTATTTTTCATTAATCTTAAATTGCTAAAAAGATAAAATGAAAATGATAAATAAAAAATCTTTTTGTATTTTTCATTTGATGCAAACAAAAGTAAGGAAATATAATACAAAAGATAAACAAGAATCATAATTCTAGTATGTGATTAAGCATGGAGCATAAACTAGAAAATAATTAAACAAGCATACAATAGCATGTGAATATAGCATGAAATACAAAAGCTAAAGTATGCAAATAAAACTAACACATTCAACCTTTAGATTTTGCAAGAGAGGAAGCATGTGAAAGTAAATGAGAATCAAATACCCTATCTTGTAAAGCTACCAAGTCGGATCTCCTAACCCAAACTAATAATGAGTGAATATCTCGGGGTGTAGGAATCTTGGCTACCTTGGTTGCCTTACATTGGGATTTTCTAGAAAATATTTTAAGATTAAAACAATATTTTTTAAGATGACCTTTTCGACCATAATGTGCACAAGTAAAAACATGTCGAAAAGATTTACCTAAGGGTTGATCTCTAAAGGCTTTCCTAGGCGATTCTCCTAAAAAGTTGATTTTGGCTTTTAGAGTAGATTCATTACAAGTATCGAAGCCTAAACCACAAGTGTCATTTTTAATTTGGACCGTTCCTAATATTTTATCTAATTTTTCCAAACGACACTCCAAATCAAATTTGACATTACTAGAGTCTTTTAATTTGTTTTCCAATTCTAGAATGTTATACTCTAATAAAACATTTCTCTCTTCGAACTCGAGAAGCTCCTTTTTCAAGGATCCATTAAACCTCTAAGGCTATCTCTCTCGCTTTCTACATAATCAAGATTCTCTCGAAGAGTCCTCTCATGTGTCCTAAGGTCTTCTACCAACACACTATCATCAACGACCTTGACACGCTCTTTTAAATTTGCTTCTAACTTCAAATTTTCTCTTTTTAATTTAATTGATTCTTCATATAATGATTGAAAAGCATTTTGAAGTTCACTGACATTAACCTCTTCTTTATTTTCACTCTCTCTTTCGTCTTCACTCTCACTATCATAAAAAATAAGGGAATCATAAACTATGACCTTGGAAGTATCATGTGTTAAAATTTCATCAATGGATGAGTTCTCACTATCACTCACCTGACTAGCCATAAAAGCCACAAAGTTGGGCTTAGTGGGGGAAATCGGGTCCCTCTTCCTTATCACTATCACTATCACGAAGGGTTACATTATATGAAATGGGTTGCTTATCCTCTCTCCTTAGTTTAGTGGGTCACTCAGAAGCCCTATGGCCATAACCCTCACAAGCAAAACACCTATTTGACTCGTCCCTATTTAAATTTTCATTAATGGTTTTAGGGATCCTCTCGGCTTTTTCATGCTTAGAAGTTTCAAATTTCTTAAAGTCATTTTTAAATTTATCTTTATTAATCTTAAAAAACTTTCAAAATTTCCTAACAAACAAGGCCATATTTTCCGAGTCACTATCACTCTCGCTCTCTACTACTTCTTTATCCTCTTTTCGGGCTTTTAAAGCAATGCCCTTTTTTATTTTATTTTCAGTTTTAGAGGGAACATGTCCTATTCATAGGTTTTTAAATCACCTATAAGCTCTTCTAATTTCGTAGAGGCTAAAGTTGGTAAAGAATTTAAAACGGTCACTTTTGGAATAAAAGTATCAGGTAGGGACCTTAAAATTTTCTTTACTACTCGATTGTCGGGTATTTTCTCTCCCAAATTAAAAGATGAATTAATAATATCGGAAAGTATAGCATAAAATTCATCAAAAGTTTCTTTTTCATTCATTTTGATAGTTTCAAACTGAGTGGTGAGGTTTTGGAGTTTCGAGTCTTTAATGACACTTGTACCTTCATGAGTGAGCTGTAAAATATCCCAAGCTTCTTTAGCGATCTCACACGTCATAATGCGTCGGCATTCATCCGGTGTGACAGCGCTAAAGAAGACATTTAAACCATAGGAATTAAAGTTTGAAAGTTTAAACTCATTCTCACTCCATCTATCGGCCGGTTTGGGAACACGTTCATTATCTGCTAAATGAGTTGGTGGAGACCAACCGTTAACTACCATTAACCAAACCCTCTCGCCGATAGATTTTAGTGATGATTTCATATGCGCTTTCCAATACACGTAATTAGAACCATCGAAAATAAAAAAATTTAAAAATGGAGAAAATTCCATTTTAGCCAAAAATAGTTAAAGGTTCTTTAACGAAGTAAATTATCGTTTTGGCTCTGATACCAATTTGAAACCCCCTATTTTAAATATTCTTATACTATAAAACCAATTTTCTTTTTAATAATGCGGAAGCGAAAGATGATGGTTCAAACAAATAAACAAATTTTAATTTCTTCTAAATTAAAATAACACAAAAGTGAAATAAAATTAAACACACACTTATTTCAATTTCACTTAAACCAATTTAATTTAACCCAAGTCCTAGAAAATTTTCCTAAGTCATATTTTGCAATTGTATCAAATTAGGCCAAACCAATTTTATCAATTAAATTAAATGACTTGAATTAAATTAACATTAACAAACATTACCCAATATTTAATTTCGCACCAAATTAAACATGTAGTAATTAAAACCAAATTTTATCTTGAATTACCTAAGCATGCATTCTAGGTGAGTATAGCAAGATAAAATAAACAATAAATCACTACGCCGCGATGTACGAGGAAAAACCCACAACGGGGAAAAATCTCGGACGGCCCTAGCCTCAAATTCACTAAGTACGGAATTTACAAATACAAGAAGGATAACTTACAACACTCGACTCGATCCCTCTCAAGTCCGGATGCATCTTCTTTTATCAGCCACTTCTTAGCAAATAACCACGGAGCTCCACCGCGGTCTTGGAATCCACCGATAGGACTTTATATGGTCACCGTCACCCGAACTAGGAGCCTTTCTCCAAGTGGGTAAATAAACGAAAACCTCTTCTTCTTTGTGGGATTTAGAAGAAAAACCAAAATGTCTCTTCAAACGGTAGAGATGAAAACCGGTGCCAAAACTCCAAGCAAGTACAAATATATCTATGGAAGCTTGAATGAACAATATGGGTGTAAAATAAATGTTTAAAACATTTTTCTTGAAAATCAGCAACACTTAAACAAAGAGTTTTTTCTCTTTTTATTTTTCTCTCAAAACACTCTCTTAGAGGTTGTAGGATATGGAAAAGTTAAGTTAAAAACTTTGGTTACCACACTTAGATATTATGTCAAAAGTTAGTGGGGTAAAGTAGTGGAAATAGTTGGAAAAAACTGCTCAAAATTGCCAAAAACCTGTTCCCGCCAAATCTCATTCGAACGACATTTTCGTTCGAACGAGGCTTCTAATGAAGTTCCAGTGCGAACTCGTTAGAAATCTCGTTGGAAATATCGTTCGAACAACCATCTCGTTTGAACGACATTTCGAATGAAGTTCGAGTGGCCAAAATGGTAACTCGTTGGAAAACTCGTTCGAACGACATCTGGTTCAAGCGAAAAACTCGTTGGACCGACATATCGAACGAACTTCCAGAAAGTTTGAAAATTTTGATTTTTTCCTAGAAACTTTATACTCTTTATTTTAAAGTTTAAATGAAATCTTTTTCTAAAATTAAACAACAGTGTTAAATAAACGTTCACCCATTATGAAATGTTCCAAGCTCCTATATATATATATATATATATATTAAAATGCATTCATAACTTAGGAGCAATGGAACCTTGTTAATGACGTAGAAACGAGTGACGGCAATATGATGAAGCTTTATATTCTTGGCCGCTACGTCTTCAACAAACACGTCATAGACTTGAAGGATGATCAATATACTCTATCCTATGACTCAAACGTTTTTGTCCAGAATTGAGCCAAAACTGCAAAGGACTAAATTAGAAATTTGTGACCTTACACGGGCACCCTGGGTGGGGCTAGAATCTCACCTAGTCAGATGCCTAGCAATTTTTGGGGACAAATGCAAGGGCAATGATTTGGGGTTTATTCCATAGGAGGGGAAATAAGTTGTCCCTCGAATTATGAAACATTGAGTGTGGGTGTGTTTGGAGTGACATTGGGTACGTCACAACCTAATATTGTTATCACTAGGATTCGCAAGTGAGACGAATCTAGTGGGTGCGTGGGCCGTGATAGCCATATTTTATATATAAGTACCGTGATTTAGCGGGATTCTTTGGTGTTAACCGCGAGATATTGGGGGATTACACTAAGAGGATGTTTGAATTATACGAGAGATTTATATTTTCGAGAATTATAGAAGTAGGATAGATAATTTTCCAAGTTTCAACTGGGTAGCGATAGCTTAGGGCTAGAGTGGATAGTTATAGTAAGACTTGGTATTCGCGGAACCAAGGTATGAATTATCTTTGCTAGGTCTCACATGAGATAGGGTCTTGCGTATATATACAAGTATGTATGATAAAATGTGTTACATATTAATATATTAATATTTTTAATTGAAATTCCACGGAGTAGGGGCTTTTTTATGAGATTCAGGATGGTTGTACTTATTGTCGAGCGGGGATATATAGCTCGGGAGTTATTTTTGAGCAAGGAAACTATTGATAGTAAGGGTGTGGTATTAAATTATCATAAGAATGGATATGTATAATTTTATTCCGAGAGAAGGGTAATTGGTGTGTTATAACTGTGGGATCGAAGTTATATTACAAGTAAAGGTTGGTAAAAATCGAGTGTTATTTTATGCGAATAGGCACATGTACAGGGTGTATGGGCTCTCTGGTTAACTACATTAATTTAAGAAATATGTTTAGCAATGCTAAGGGTAAGTGATTAGGGAGGTAGTCGTGGCTGAGAGTACTAGGCTTATCTACATTTCGAGGACGAAATTACATTATAAGGGGGGAAGTATGTAACACCCCGCAATTCGGGGACTTGTAATTTAATTATTTTTGGGACAAATTAAATATATGATTTTTAGTAAATTATTTAATTTGGAGAAATTATTTTTAATTCGAAGGGTTTATTTAAATTTGAAAATTGAGGTTTAAATATTCAGATTATTTTTGGTGTCACATTTTTTAGGTTAAAAATTGGAGAAAGTTATAAATTAATTTGGATGGCAATTCTGAGTGCACGGTTGAGTTCGGATGGGTCAAAATAGTTGAAAAAGAGTACCCAAGGATAGTAAATGGGTCTCGAGGTATTTTTAAGCATATTTGATCCCACATAAGAGTGTTTGGATCCTTTTTATACAGCTCACAAATCTAAAAACGGGATTGAGTGGTGTGGCAGCCATAACACATTTTTAGAAAACCTAAATGAGAGAGAGAAGAGTGAGTGCAAGTGGGAGAAGCCATAGAAGCCAAAAATCAAGAACTAGTGTGTGGATTCATCATCAAATCATCACCAACATCAAAGGATTCAGACTGTACGAACCCTAAGACAAGTGGTTAAACTTGCTTTGATAAATTGTATTTTTATTGTTCATATCATAATGGGTGTAAAAGGAATGTTAATGTTGGGGTTAATACAATAAGTAAATTAGGGCTTTTATGAGTTCTTATTAAGAATCTGTGGAGGATGTAAATATGTGTTTTATTAACCCCAATATATGTGAATGTTGTGTTGATATTAAGGGTTTTAAATTGGTAGTTTTAGTGTAAATCTTGGTGGGTTTTAATGGAGAAAATTTGAACAGTTAAGGGGGTTAAAGTTAGCAATGGCAGATGGGTTTTTGGGTAGAAGCTGAAGGAGAGAGAGAGAACCAGGGTCGTTCCAACGACTTGGTTTCTAGATCGAATGACACCCATAGTCGTTCAAACGACAAGAAAAGTCATTTGAATGACAATGCTTTTTCTGGCAGCATTTCTTCCTCCTCTGTTTCCGGCATGGGAGTTTAATTCTTGAGGGATTACTGTTTTGGACGATTTAGAAGACAGGCTACAATAATGGTTGATTTAGGAGATTTATTAATTGAGTATTAGGGTTTAAATCCAAAAAGGAAACTAAGGAGTAATGTGAGTGAATTAAGAACCCTAAAGTAATAAGTGTGCAATCATATTAGAAAGAATTTTGAATAATAAATTTGGGTTATTCTATTTTCGGGCCAAGCGAGTGAGTTTGGGTATATTGGTTGAGTGACACCAAGACAATCTATTGATTAATACATGGTTAATTAAATTTGAGTCGGGCAATTGACTTGGGTATAATTTTGGGGCTAGTGCTACGAGGGCTTAGGCACGGATTTAGCCAAATTAATTTATTAGAGAACTATATAATATATTATAGAATATGCATAATAAAAGGGTGTTAACCTTAATATGTGGAATTTGAGGAATAAGTTATATAAGATGAGAATTTCGGACCGAAGGAGCCAGTTCGGGTAATTTAGTTGGGTGACACATCTTGAGTGATAAATATAAAAAAATGCAGAAATGATCTAAATCACAAGTCAGTATATAGATTTGAAATCATTAGGCTAGTGTTACGGTAATTGTGCACTGGTAGCTTGGATTTAATTAAATATATATATGAGGTGATGTGTAGTGTATATATATATATGTGTGTGTGTGTGTGTGTGTAATTTCTAAATAGTTGTGTGAATAATAATTATACGAATACATATCCGTCTAGTGCTATCATGGGAGCTTGGATTTAATTAGGCTAGTGTTACGGTAATTGTGCATTGGTAGCTTGGATTTAATTATATATATATATATATATATATATATATATATATATATATATATATATATATATATATATATATATATATATATATATATTGTGTAATTTCTAAATAGTTGTGTGAATAATAATTATACGAATACATATCCGTTTAGTGCTATCATGGGAGGTTGCGCGATGTGGGTGAATCCCTTGGCTTAAAGAGTAGGGTGAGTATAGTTCCCAGGTCATAGAGTTCGAAATCAAGAATGAGACTCTTTGGGTACGATTTGGTCTCATTTCGTGGGAAACTATGACCGCCTCCAATGCATTTATTTATTTTTACTAATTCGAGGAGCTAACCGTGTCAGGGTGACCGAGAGGATGAGTATACCTGGAAATGGTAGCATTTTAGAGAACATCCGGTGAGTGCCTACTCGGGAGGATGGTTATATATTTACGACATGAGTGTGAATTTTGTAATATATTAATACGTATATATGGTGCTGATATTTATGTACGGATAAAATACATAGTGTGAATTGTATTAATTATGCATACTACACATTTAAATGTTATATGGTCTCAAATGAAAATAATGATTAGGTAAGTTAATGTGATATATAATGTAAAAATCATAAATTAAACATACTCGGGTTAAAGAGTGTGACGGGATGGATATCATCGAGAACTAGTTATGGGGTAGGTGACTCAGTGGGTTATATAGAAAAGCATTAGGTGTGCATAATAGTTAAGGGGTGAGACAGTCCTCAAGGAAGTGTGACACCGTCTTAAATATGAAAAGAATTCATGCATTTTAATTTACTGCAATTTAATTCACTTGCTAAATATTTTGAAAATATTTTGGGTTCTAACCCTTGCTATAAAAATATTTTCAAAACCTTTTAGGTGTCCAGCCACATGAACGCCATAATTATTCTATTTCAGGGTTACGCAACTGTGACATATGTGGATGTTATAGGATTTTGACTTAGCCTCTTTAGTCATTCAATTTCTATAGTAGGATGCAGTCAGGATTTCTTTCGGGCATTTCACCCTAGTTATTTCTTTTGTATCGTCCAGGTGATGTACCCATTTTATCATTCTTATAGTTATATATTTGTATTTTCTTTGTAGCCAGTGGTTTTCCCGGTGTAATACACTGCAACTTTCAGGACTGATAATTTAATTAATTTGGGAGAAACAATATTTATTTGTGTTGGAGAAATTTTAAATTGGCAATTGAGGTCAAAATTTGAGGATATTAGAAAATATTTCGAATGACGATTATGAGTGTGCAGTTGATCCTCAAAGGGTCAAGATAGTAGAAATGACTGTACTTAGGTCTTATTTGGGTTCCAGAATATTTTTATGTTCGTTTTATTCGAATTGGAGTAACCAATTTATTCAAAGTGTGTATTATCATTTAAAGTTGGGTATCTTGGATTTAAGGCTTAAAAAGTCTACGGGAGATAACAATCTTATTTGAGAGATTAAGAGAAAGCCCTAGAGAGAGAGAAAGAATAAGAAAGGAAGAAGAGAAAGAAGAAAAGCTTGGGGATTCCGGCCAATCTGCGATTTCGAGGAAGATTGAGACTCTACAACTTTGAGGTAAGTGATTAAACTTGCTAAATAATTCTTGTGCATCATTTATTTCATGATTTGTGGATTTAAATTATGGATTTTTTATTTAAAATGTCAAAACCTAGATTTTGGGTTAAATCTTGTATTTGAGGTGTGGGTATATGAATTTAAGGTTTTAAAACTTATTGGGTAGAAATATAATGAGTTTTGATGTTAGAAATATGTTTCGGTTGAAGAGAAATGGAGAGAAGGTGATAAATGCGATTTTTTTATAATTTTGGCTTTTGGAGAAAAATAGCCATTTTCGTAGCTTTTGAACAGGCCGAATCGATTCGGCCCCCTTTTCGAATCGATTCAGAATGTTACAAATTTTGAGGTCTGAGTGACCAAATCGGTCCGGACCCAAAGCCGAATCGATTCGGCCTAAGACAGATTCCCAGGTCCTTTGGACCGAATCAATTCACATTTAGGGGTGAATCGGAAACAAGGTTATTTTTGCGAGGTTTTTCTTAAGTGAGTTTCGCTCCGTTTCATTTGGGTTTATTGACTTGGAACCTTGATATATGTTACGAGAAGTACGTTTTGGAGACTTTTAGGGAGTTTTCCTTATAATGAAATGTTGGAGTCGTCTTGAGTTGTTTCGAGAGAAAATAAATAGAGGGTTATCGTATAGCCTAGTGGGAAATCCCACTATCATTGAGATTTCTATTTGGAGAAAATTATGGGTTTATAAGATAGAGGCAGGATGCGCTTAGCGATTATGGACTTTTGAATTAAATCATAAATGTGATAAAGTTAATGGTTTGTATGATTAATTGAACCATAATATGGATTGGGAATAATTATTGTTAATCGGTATGCGTTCGAATATAGATGGTATCCTTAATATCGATTGAATTGGGAGACATTTCATACTCATATGTGTGAGGGATGAGTAAGTTTCAAGTGAGGGGTCGGTGTATGCAATAATGGGAAGGTATGCGAGTTAGCAACGGTTAGTATAATGAGAGTTATACACTTCAAAATGAATTCACTTCTTTATATATATAAGCGTAATAGAGTATGTATACCTATGTGGCATGATGTAAATACCTTGTGTGATGGTTTGTATATATATGATGTGATTATATATATATCTAGTGTGAATGATACATATATATACTTATTGTGTGGGCATACGCTCCAGTGCTATCATGGGAAGTTGCGCGATGTGGGTGGGGCCCCTGGTTTGAGGAGCAGGGTGCGTATACTCCCAAGGTCATAGTCGTCCATTATTTATTATGTGATTTTATTCAGGGTGAGAATTCTTGGGTATGATTCGTTCTCACTTTCAGTTTCGAAACTATGACCGCTTGCTATACTTTATGATTTGTTTTTATTACCATGGCGGTGTGATAATAATCCGATATATGGTAACCCGGGATAAATCGAGTAATTCCTGGAAGATGATAGCATTGTGAAGTATTTTGTATCCATAAGTGATTGTGTATTGGATATTTAATTGTACGCTAAGTATGTTATGTGTACTTGATTGTTAGGGTTGTATGATTGTGCTTTATAACTTGATTGATGTTACATAGACCCCTAAAAGGTTCGGATCATTATCTTATTTATGTGATTAGGGATTATTTCTCCTCGTATGTATTCGTAGTTATGCGTGGGGTACTGAGGGCATAATGGACCTCAATGACCAATATTGTCAAGGAGTAGTGTATCGGGAGGTTCCTTGTTTGGATTTCCCTTTGCGAGACGTCCCACGCACGAAACGTAATGCAATATTGAGAGTTGGGATAATTTTAGTCCTTAGTACTCAGATTTATATGTGTGGCGAAATAAAGCTTTATGAGAATAATCTGGACAATATTTTAATTGAGTAGTTGATATTATATGCATCGTGCATTGAGGGCATAATGAATCTCGATGATCAACATTGTCAAGGAGTAGTGTATCGGGGGGGGGGGGGGGGTTCCTTGTTTGGATTTCTCTTTGCAAGACGTCCCATGCACAAAATGCAGTGCAATATTGAGAGTTGGGAGAAGTTTAGTCCTTAGAATTTAGATGCTAATAACTTGGGTAAGTTTATTACTAGAATTCGCTAATTTCTAGTAAGAGTTATGTATATGTATATTTATAAGTTAATATAGTTTTAGATGCACGTGGGGTAAGTTAGAATATGAAGTTTATGGATTTATTTTAGATGATGGGTTACACAAGTGTGGATTTGGGCGCATGTTAGACTTATTTGTCCCTAGAAAGAGCTGGGTAGTTATTTGAGGATCATGTGCATACGTTTAGGTGCACGCTCTAGTTGAGGGGTGAGTTGGATTTCTAGGAGAGTGCGACTCCACTTTAATCATGTTATAATGCATTTATAATTATTATGCATTTTAATGCACTTGCTAAAATGTTTTCATACCTCGGTCTCTAACTCGTTTATATTTATCTCTTGCTATATATTATATTATTTTATATTAGGTGTTCCTCCGCAAGGATGCCAATAATGTTTTCTACCCAGTGTATTCATGGAACTGTAGTAGTTGCGGACTGTCGCGGGATTTTGGTATAACTGTTTCCTATCCTTTTGTAAATCTAGTTTAGGATTTAGTTTGTCTATCGGGTTTATACCCAAGTGTTATAGATAGCACTTTAATATTTCTCTCCTCGGGATTTTTGTATTGTCTGTGACCCGACAACATATTCGGATATTTTCTTTTGTGAATTTATGATGTAATCTAGTATTACTTCTTTTTATTATCGCCATGTGCATAGGTTATCATGTTTAGTATTTATTATGTTGTTGGTTGGTTATTGCTTTTTATGTTTTAAAAAATTTTGGCACCCTTTTTTTATAGTATGGGGAAGTTAGCTATGTGTATATTAGTATCGTCAGTAGATGCTGAGACTGGTCCACTTGAGATTCCCATTTAATTATAGTATAAGACTGTGGCCACCCGTTATTATTTTAAGTGGGTTGTCACACCCGACAAAGTTTATAATTATTCATTTTTGGTATTGTTGGATTCAGTGATTGTGTGAATGGTTTATCATATATTCTTTCGCATTTTGTTAGTGTTGTTTAATTAAAAAGATAAATTTGACACCGTTGCTTTTGAATACTAGGTGGTTAGTAAGTTTTAAAAAGTTTTCAATAGTGATGCTAAGAATGAGCCAGATGATTTTCCTATTTAATTTGATATAAGACTGATCACCTGGTATTTTATTAGGCGGGGTGTCACATATTGTATCAGAGCATCAGGTTCTAGTGTCTATAGGATTTGTGCGGCTTTTCACGTTTTAGCATAGTGTTCTTTGATATAGAGCCTAATTATAGTATTGTTGTATTCCTTTAAGTATGTGACTTACTTTCTCCTGCTATAATGGTTAGATTTTGTTATTCATATAAGGTTTCGGTTGAGCGTGGCAGATCAAACATTAGAGAATGACAAAAGTGAGATGTTAGAACGATTCCAGGACGAAGGGCTCAATAGATGCAATAAATTATATTATAAACAACGATGCGGTAGGAGTCACCATATTGTTCGAATAATTGAAGTTGGAGTAACCCCTAGGGTGCAGTAGTTTCCCCTAGAACCGCCGTGGAGGACGATGGTGCAAAGTGAAAACCCCAAGTGTAGACAACAAGGGGTAAGAGTCGAAGAAGTTTTTGTTTCAGAAGAACAATCCATTGGTGATTTACCAATGGATGGAGAACATCCAATTGGGATTATATGTGGGGAGTGTAGTGACACACAAGTCAAAATTTCGGGAAAAGAAATTTTCTCTTAGAATCAGTATGGGGTGATGGGAGCTAGTCACCACATTCATGGGGAGATACTCTGAATAATAAGGAATTTTGGGGGCAGATTATAATAGATCCTCTCACTAAAGGGTAAATTGAGATGCAAGGGAAATTTCAGTAAATTTCTAAAAAGGGTCAGACAGTGGCCAGATATGAAGGAAGATTGACAAAATTTGCAAATGTGTTAATCGATGAAAGAGATATGAAGAATCAAATAGGGTTTGTAAGTTGATAATAAACCCATGTGTAGAATATACAAGCATGGTAAGAGGTCCTATTATGATAACTGGTGCCATTGTCGTCATGGTTGTACATTTATAATTTGTATCAATGCTCTCGGAGGAGGGGGAGTTAAGGGAGTTGGAGAATTTATTAGAAGGGAAAGACTAGATTTTTAGAGCTAGTAAGACACCAATGGAAGGGATACCAAGTAGAGGACCCAGATTAATGATTGAGTTCAATAGAATTTCTACCAAGTGACGGTGGGTTCAGTTAGGGTTGTTAAGACCATCAACATATCCCATGGGACTAGTGGATCTAAAAGGAAATTTTGGGTAACAATCAGGGTCAACACTACCAGGCCTGTGAGAAGGAAAACCCTGACATGGCCAGTTGGGCCATAGAATGGGGAATGACACATAGAGGTGTCTTATGTGTAAAAGGGTAGAAACACATGGATGGATATTATCTGCAACGAGTCAGCAGATAGGAGCGGGATGTCTAACAAGGGAAATAGTTAGAGAAGTTTTTTAGAGAAAAAATAGCGCATCCAGTCAACCTGGGTCGTCTTAATAAATTCTACCCCTAGTTCGACATCTCAACATTCTACGAATCTTCTCATCTTCCTTCTATTCTAAAAAAAAGGCTTCATTTCCCTCTACTCAAAACTATGTGAGGATTGATCCTCTAAAAACCTTTTTGCTTTCAAAAAAATGAATTTTAGAAAATTTTCAAAACCCTCAGATGTACGTAGGCAGCTCATTCGCCTTACATGAGCACGAACACCTTCCCTTTTCACAAAATGCTATTCTTTTCTTACCCCCGAGAACGACAGTTCATTTCAACATACACATAAACAAGAGGATTATGTATGCCTTAGCGATTGGTATAGATAATTCAAATGCAAAACTCATCAAGAGGCACAACTAGATGATTAAAAACTCCTTTATTTTACTATTCAAAATTTTAGTACGATTACATAGGCATAGCGAGTTAAACGATTTCCCTTTTCAGCCTAATCCTACCTTCCTAAAAATAAAAAATAAAGCCAAGCCCCACTACTCCCAAAATAACCCTCAAATTATTTCCAAAAATAGAACCACACCCATTACAAAAGCTTTATAAAATTTACATGCAACTGCCAAAGGAACCAGCCCCATCATCACCCACATCCTGGGGTCCCAAACTTCCCTTACCTAAATGGAGTGACATAGACATTACATAGAGATATAAGCCCTAACTAGCTTGGGGAAAACCCCAACACCTCCCTCCATGGTGTAAGATATGGTAAATCACCTTTGCCCAGTCTCCACAGCCAGCCTCTTGGCCACTACCTTCTTCCATAACCACTTTATATTGTTCCTTGAGACGTGATAGACTCTACCAACATATTTGGAGGGACGGGTTGGCGGACGATGATTCTCCCATAGAGAACCAAGCCACAAGCGCATACGCTCTATGAGGTTCTCCACAAGAAAGAAGTTCAGTGTTCGCGGTGGCATAATTTGCTCCCAACTAAATTGGCACAACACTCTCCACGAAAAGTAGAAAGAGGTCTGCTTAAGGCCTACTAACCGTACATATTAGTACTCTCAGAGTTCTAGAATGCATAGAATCTCCCCCACTAAGGCACGAACCAGTGCAAGCCTTGAGCCCCGTACTCTACGAACTAGTTCTCCCAGCTCTCAATGTATAGGCCTACACTGATAAAATAATGTGAGAAGAAGTTTGGCACTGCCAATAAAGGATACTCAGGTGGGACCTCCATACGAAACCTCTCTGACAACCATATGTATAGCATTATACGACTACCCCTCAAAAATTCGGAACGACCTTCCCTCTAGGCATCTAAACAATTCAAAGTCTCCACCAGTATCACCGTCGTAGGATTGCGATTGTACAGCATCCAAGAAATAATAGCTGCAAGTTGGGGGTCCATCAGTACTTCCCTAATTACCAACAATAGTTTTGAAACCAGGCCCAGAATGACGGACCTAGCATGACCAACATCCCCGATATCCCGCAAAAGCACATATTGAAGCACCTTAGGAAGATAAATCATTTCTTCTATGACCGGCGACCTAGCTATCGAAGGTGAAATGTGGAGAAGTCGCGCCAACAACACCCTAGAGGATCGAGAAAACTCAGGCATAGCCTCTGCAATGTTGAGATTTATCCCCAACATGGAAAAAAACTCTTCATAGGTCGGACAAATTTCTTCCAACCCGAAGCACAAGACATGGTCTTTAGGGTACCAGAATTCCACGGCTACCATCAGCATATTCCACTCTATGGGTTGGTGGAACCACAAAGAGACTCGCTGCATGTTGAAAGCTTCGTAGTCAACGTTGTAGGAGCACATTTCTTCCAAGGCTTCAAGGTAGTTTGCAAACTCAACACTGCCAGGGAGAGCCATATCACAAAAGAAGAAGAAATCTAGCAAATAAGGTTGTAAAGGAAAAAGAATATGGAAGTGTGAAGAAAAGATCCATCCACACCCCTATTTATACTTGAAAACTCTCAAGAAAATACAATAATCCCTTCAGAAATCGGACGAAAACTTACCCCACTAAATACAAGGAGTTGAAGAAAGTGCATTCAAAGCCTTGGGTTGATTGGACTGGACTGATATGCCGATAGGCAGGACAGGGGTCATGCCGATCGATAAATCCTATTTTTGGAAAAATCCCCTTTTTTCTTCTTTGTCAAAATGAACAAATTCAACAAAAATAATTTTTATCCTAAGGGAATTCTGAATTTCTTTGACATATCCTATTTTAAAATAAAGCCTTTCTCCAATCATTTTTCATTATTTTTACAGTGTCAGTAACAAACCAAAAAGAGCATGTGCATTAATCACTCAAAAACAAATTATTTAAAAAATTGAAATTAACAAAAAAATTTATTTCACATGCATAGATATTTGTTGTATTGCATTGTTTTGCAGGAAAGATAAAAAATATACAACGGGACTCAGCCCGAACCCACCTATAATCTCTCTCTCTCTCTCTCTCTCTCTCTAAGAGCCTCCCTCCCTGCGATGCGCCCTCTTCCCTCTACGACGAGACAATGTGCAACCACTCCCAGAGCCCAACCCTTCCTTAGACGAGGAAGATGACACCAAATAAGAAGGAACCGAAATATCATCCTTAATGTGGGAAGTCGCCAAAGATATCCAATCCCTAATATCACTCAGCTAAGTGGTGAAGACCCGGATATGTTGCAAAAGAAAACATCAAAGAGCAAATCAGTCAGCCTGAGGCAAAGAAAGAAATCAGGAAATCAAAAGACAAAGAGACAAAAAGTTTACCTCAGGTCAAAGGACCTCCTCTGGAAAGCCCAACTACAATGGGTCCATTGCATTATGATGGTGAAAAATACGTATCGACCCTCAATCTTCCTGCCAAATGTTGTAACCAAGAGAGAACAGTCGTACAAAGGGAGCCTCCAAAGTCATCGTAGAACTGCCTGCATTGTGGGATGACCCCACCTACCGAATCGAGCCTTCATGGGGAAGAGGCATAAAGTCATATATGATGGGTGGCATCAACCATATCAACAAAAACTCCATATAATCATACATCACCACCATGTCGGTTTATGATGAGTAAGGCTCACCATAATTATCTCCACCCGGGCATCGTCCGACATCTCCCGTACTCGCCTTGAACACTGGGGGCTTCACTGATGGAACCGTGACCTCATCCTCCACAATTTGTCGAACTACTCTCTCCCCAAGGTGTTAGTAATAGCCAAATTCATGCGCCAGCAGACGCCACATATGTACATGTCCCTAATCACCATTGTATGCTGGATAGCCGTCCCCCATGGATAAATGGTCCCCTGCAAATTCCCCAACAAGAGAAAAAAATATCAATATCAACAAAAGATCATCAAGGGAAGGACAACCTCAAGAAAAATGGGGACTTACTCGCTCACTCGTCAAGCCATTCAAGACCTGACGCACCGTCTCCAGAGAGAGGTATTTATTCGGTTACCAATTGGACTTTTGCCACTGATACATCCGACATAAGTACCCAACAGACTCATCCTTCAAATCTATCAATTGGGTGTTAAACCCAATTACCTCATAGAACCACATCTGTAAAGGAAAAAAGGCAACATTTATGAAATCAAGAATAAAATGCATGAAACAAAGTGGGAATGCATAAAGGAAAATATGAAAAAGGAAGAATACCTGAAGAAGATACGTGGCTCCGATAAAAGTTTGCTGGAAGCACCACCTGAATGCATCAAGAGAATAATAAAGGGTCACCAAGGTCAACCTCCCCCATTCATAAAAAAGGATGTCCGAAAACACCCTCAAGAATGGAAAAAACCAAAAGTGCACAACGTCGCCACTCATCGCCACCCGAAAACTTCCCAGCACTAACAAAATAATAGACGAGCCATCTGATGCACCTTCCGCCCGATGCTCTCATCAATCCTCCTCCCCAGTAACAATTTTCTCAAAAGGGACAAACGAAGAGGGTCCCCAGAAACCACAATCTCCACATCACCCACCATCATCGCCACCCTTAATGTCCTGTCCATGTCAATCTGCATACCCTCGCAATCCAGCCCCAGTAGCTCCTACACGTCTATATGAGTCACCACCATATCCCCAAAACCAAAATGAAAGGGGTGGGTGGTGTCCCACCACCTTTCCCCCAGAGTACAAAGAACAGTCGTAGAACGGAGCGTCTCATCGAGAGAAGATATCAATATCCCAAAATAGACTAATGACACCATTCAACACACCACAGATGGAAGGTTCTCCCAAACATCCTTAAGCCCCACCGTCCCTTGGGCACGCATAGTCGACATAGAAAAAGAAAAAGGGAATACAAAAAGGAAGATAAAAAGAAAAATAAAAACCTTTGTCAAGTTCAAGAAATAAGAAAATATCGCCAAGAAAAAAGGGAAGAGATACAAAAAGACATCAATACTTACATATCCGCCAGGGTTCACCATCCTAGAAGAGAGATGACGTGAAGGCTCGCACAAGAGAGTCCGATCATCCGTTGTTGGATCGAATGAGTCAAAAGAGTTTTCGCTGCCCAAAGCAAGGGGAACCCTAGCCCTCTATTTCAAGCCTGCCCAATCGTCGGCATTAATACATGCCATGTGTGTTGTGTTACTTAATAACTCATCCATCTCATAACTTTGGAACTCTGGAAAGATTTGCATAAAGTAATTGTAGAATAAGGAAAGTCTAAAAGCTATGAAAAATGAGGAGAATCCACCCCCTTTTTATATGAGGCTAAGGGGCATGCTGATCAGCATCTCCCTGCCACCCACTGATCGGAGTTGTCCCTCCACCTGCTCGAGGTACCACAAAAGACCATGCCACGGCCATTTGGCCCCCTCTATCGATGACGATCGCCCCCCACCCTTTGAAATTTCGTATAAAAAGCCCGAAAAGAGTCAGAAAATCTCGAAAAATCCATGAAAAATTACCAAATGGATTTGAGAACCTTGTCTACCAAGAAAAACATTTTTACCACACTCATTTTCCCAACAGAACTCTTATCTCCCCCAGAAAAATTCCCGAAATCAATTTCATGTCTCCCGAGAAATGTCTCCAAAGGACACTAGAAAATTCAAAAAAATCCCCAGCTGGGAAACGTCCGACCCTCGAATCATTCCCTTTTCCCTAGCGGAACCTAAAATCAAATTCTTTCCCAAATGCCAACGGAACTACAAAATGCATATCCCTAGTGGTGTCTCCAAATTTCCTCAAGAAACTTAAGCCCGCAAAATTAGCTTTAACTTGCAGAATTAGTCACCTCTACTTAAGCCCGCGGAATTGGTCACTTCTACTTAAGCCCGCATCATTGGCTTCGACCCACAAAATTGTTCGCTCCTACTTAAGCCCTCAGAATTGGATTTGACCTGGAAAATTGGTCACCCCTACTTAGGTCCAGAGAATTGGCTTCGATCCGTAGAATTGTTCGCCTATACTTAAGCCCTCAGAATTGGCTTTGACTCGCATAATTGATCACCCCACTTAAGCCCTGAGAATTGCCTTTGACTCGCAGAATTGGTGGCCCCTATCTTAAGCCCTCCAAATTGGCTTCGACCCGCAGAATTGGTCTTTTCTACTTAGGCCCATAGAATTGGCTTTGGCCCACAGAATTGATCGCTTCTACTTATGCCCTCATAATTGGCTTTGACCCGCAGAATTGATGACACCTATCTTAAGCCCTTAGAATTGGCTTTGACCTGTAGAATTGGTCACCCTTATCTTAATCCCTCATAATTGGATTTGACTAGAAGAATTGGTCACCCTTACTTAAGCCCTCACAAATGTCTTTAACCCGTAAAATTGGTCACCCCTATCTTAAGCTCACAAAATTGGCTTTGACCAATAGAATTGGTCTCTATGACTTAGGTCCTCATAATTGAAGTAAACCAGAAAAATTGGTCACTCCCTAAATTTTACCTCAGTCATCAGCCCCTCTTAGGTACATAGAATCTTCCATCCCCAGCATCCCCTTAGGTCCTCAGAATCGACCTCGACCCTGTGAACCGATTATCCTCGTCCTTTAGGTTCGCATAATCGACCTCTACTATCAATGGATTTCGCTTTTTCAAAGCTCATCCATTGAGGGGATCTTTACACACCACATTCTAGGACCCCTTAAGTCTCTCCTTAGGTCCTTAGGTCCCTAACACCTACCCATTTCACTATAAACCCTAGATCGCACTCCGAGTACCGATCTAGAGGCCATCGAGTGCTCTCAGGCCCTGTTTGACTCCGGTTAACTCTATCATCAAAGTGAAAGATCTTTGAATCCTTGAAGGGATATGAATTACATTTCCAACGGTACACCCCATGCACAAATTGGTATAACGGTTCGGACCAACGGACCATTTTACTATCAAATATCAATGCGGAGGCCACCGGATGCTCCCGGGCCCCGATTTGACCCAAATCAACTTCATCATCAGATTGTAATCTCTTTGAATATTCTAATGGAATTGAAACCACTTTCCAACATTCTGCTCCAAGCAACAAAATGGCATAACCATTCAGACGAACGAACTATTTTCCTCCAAAAATCGATCCAAAGGCCACCGGGAACTATCGGGCTCCGTTTGACTAAGGTCAACCCTTCAGCTCGAATGAGAATAAATCAATCTATGAATAGAACTAAATACCCTTTATAACAGTCCACCCCATGAGTAATTTTGACCTACGGTACAGACGAACGATCCGTTTTACTCCAAGAGGTCACCGGGAAATTTCGATCCCCGGTTGACCAAGGTCAAAATTCCAAACCAATTAAAACTCTTTGGAATGTTGAACTAAATATCTTAACCTTTCCAACGGTTCACCCCATGTGTGATTCTGACTTATCTCGTGGACAAATGATCCATTTTCATCCGACGATCTCCCGTCCAAAGGACTGACATGCGCGTCAAAGCCATATTTGACGCAAAGTCAAGTCCTGAACCCGAGAACGACCCAAAGTACTCTTGAAGATCTCTTAATTACATTTCTAATAGTATTCCCCGTGCACAATTCAGATCAAGGAATTACGTTCTACGACTAATTTTCCAAGATTATCTGCACGAGACTGCCAATTGGCAAGTCCTAATCCCTACCTATCAATAGTGTGTCTAGGTTCACCTACAGATAGACAGGACAAGGGTAGTGCCTATTGAGATATGACCTCACTACCAAAGACACCAACACCATAGATCCATCAACATCAGTGATCTCAACATCATTCTTTCAAAATATGCGAAGTTCCCCATGTGAAGTTCCATTCAAGATTACATTCCCATCCTTTTCATACCTAATTTGGAAAAATCATATTCTCTCTCATCCAATAATCATCTCACATTCAATAGAGTTCATTCAAGATCAAAGATCAAGCTTCAAAGAAGGTCCAATTTCTTCCCTCTTGCTTTAAATTCCTTGTTTTTGCATAAATTTCATTAGATTCATAATTTAGTTCCTACTTTTGTTCATACACATTAATATCTACATTTGTATTAGTATATTGAACATACTTTATTTTCTATAAAAAAAAATGAGGGTTACGCCCATAAATTCCGAACGGATTTATCCATCACACTTTTTCAAAACTGAAAACACATTTTCTACACACACACATAAAATTTCATTTGGATATATGGGATAAAACCCCCCACCATGCCCCATTCGAACTACGCAAACTTTGATGCCTTCATAGGCTATATAGGCATTTCGTATTAAAGCAGGAGAGTCGAGTCCAATTTTCCCATTTTCCAATTTTTCAACTTCTCAAATTCTAGTTTTCTTAATTTCACAAATTCCCTAATCTCCCGTTTCCACATTTATCATATTCTTTCATTACATAGTATGATTGTTTGAGTTTCATCCAACATGTATTATCTTTTCATAATAACGATTAATATCGCGATAAACATGCAAATTGTATTTTCTATATATATTATTTTGGGAACATTCCTATGGATGACCTCACTCTACCTTTCCCATGGTACGAGTTGAACGATTTCGAGCTCCATTATATACACACACTTCATGGAAAAATAAAGGAAAATAATAACACTAGCCCATGAGAGACCGAAAGGGAGGGATGGTTTCCTAACATGTTCCCGATTCGTAACTTAGCCCCCGAACCTTCGATTGATTGGTTTCGTGTGCATCAGTTTGTCCTTAATGCCGCTCTCTCGAAGTGGAAACATGTTCTTTTGCATGTTTTGTCCAAAACAAGCTGGCGACTCCATCTTTTCATATTTAGCCCACACCGACGACAGCTGAAGCGCCTCGAAAAAGGGCATGAGACCGCTATCTTTCGAGGGATCCTCCACCCCCTTCCCTTCGAAGATTTCTCAGGATGGCCACACATATACCATGTTCTAAAAGGCGCACCTTGGCTTGAGGCTTGGGATAAATGCCTCGCCTTAAGCCTTTTACGCCTTATTCTTAGTAAAAGCCCTAAGGCGCACTTTTTTTTAAAAATAAAAATGCTTTAGTGAAACGATATCGCCATTTAAAGACTTTTTTTTTACAAATTGGACCAATATCTCGTCCAAAACAATCAAATTATATTTTTATTTGCATATATTCAGACATATTATTTAGATATGTAAAATTTTTATTATTTTTAATAGTATTGTTATGGTTAAAAATATTAAAATATATTTAAAAAGGTCTAAATGCCTTTCCACGCCTTCTTACGCCTAAGGTCTGTTAGACTTCTAAGGCTTAAAGCTTGGCCTCCACGCCTCGGTCACGCCCCACATTTTTTAGAACCTTATATATATATATATATATATATATATATATAGAGAGAGAGAGAGAGAGAGAGAGAGAGATAAGCTCTCATACAAGCACTCACTTACGGGACTTTTACGGCTTGCACAAAATGATGTCGTTGCAAGTGTAGATAAGAAAACCCCAAAACCCAATCACCCACCTTCTATCTCCCTAAAACGTTATAACCCCAAAACCCACCCCGTCAGCTATCGCCCTAACCCTTTTCCCAAACAAAAGATCATTTCCAGTATTTTCCTTTATACATCGCATAAGTAATCCATTGTTTATTGCTATTTTATTTCTTTTCCAAGTCTTTTGGTGCTATTTTATTTCTTCGTCCACTTGTCTTGTAGCAAGGAAATCTGATAAAGCTTCTTTCGAATTAAGAACTGTGTATGAAATCAAAATTGTTACTACATAACCACAATCACATTTGTAAGGCTGATTGGATGAACTATCTAAGATTGAGATCTAAGATTGAATTTGACGAAACCAAACTTGTTGCTATTTTCCTAAAAATGAAAATAAATCATCTTTAATTCAACAAATATTCTGCATAATATGTAAAAAAAAAATCATACTCAAACAATATTTTCAACCAATATTTTGTATAATGTATCAAAAAAATTAAATTATCCTTAATTCAATGAAAAATATTTAACCAATTAATATATATAGCACGTATGAGCACCAGGTTGAAAAAATATCAAATTAACATCATTTTTGGATTTCTTGTGTGATGGAGAACTAAAATGAAAGTAAAAATCAAATTAACATCAAATGGAGAAATAAAATAGTAGCAAAAGACTTGTGAAAGAAGTAAAATAGCAGTAAACCATGGATTACATGTATAATGTACAAAGGGAAACCCTGGAAATGGTATTTTTTTTGGCACGGGGTTTAGGCGATTACTGATGGGGTGGGTTTGGGGGTTTGGAGGTATAACGGTTTAGGGAGATAGCAGGTGGGTGGGTGGGTTTGGGGGTTTTATTTTCTACACTTGAGCCGGCATCATTTTGTGCAAGCCGTAAAAGTCCCGTAAGTTTGTGCCCTTATGAGATCCTCTCTCTCTCTCTCTCTCTCTACAAACACACAAGGTTAGGGTTTCTTTGTAACTTGTTTAATGTTAGGATATTTAGGGTCTTTAATTGTTTGGTAACATATATTTACTATTAACTGTTAATATATATTATTTTGCCTTATTTAATAGTATATATGTATTTTTTAATTTTTAGTTAACACCGTAAGACAAACTCGAATGTGACATTATGTTACATGGTGAGGGGGTGACCCATTAGAGAGTAAAAATAGAAGAGGCTTTAGTGTAATGTACCCTAGCTTTTTGTGATGGATAGCTTTTATTGTCTTTAATGTGAATTTTATTTACCAATGTAATCATCCTTAGTTATCTATTCCCAACCTTAAAACTCTCATCATCTAATTTGTGTTCAAATATAATATATTATGGTTGTTCTATCTTTTTAAGGGATATACATTGTGAGTCCATAGTGAAACTTTAACATAGTGAAACTTTTTAATAGAGTCCTTACGAAACACTTTTCACCAAATATAAAGGTAATTTTAATATTTATAATATAATGATATAGTTCTAACGTGAATCCTTAAGTATGTGCTCTCCACAATAATGTAGGTTTCCCCTCAAGGTTTGGGTGAACCGAGACGGGCCTGTGAAATGAGGTTTTAATAATAAATCATAATTGCAAAAAGAATATTTTTAAGATGATTTTAAAACAATTGTCATAACATACTAAAATGGCATATGTAATCTTTTACCTCCCATTAGCAAAAGGTTCATAAAACCCAAAGACATTGATTTAGTCCTCTGAAAATTATTCTCTTTGAATCTTGTCTCGAGCATTTGAAGCGAAGCACTCGCCCCCAAAATGAATACTTTTTATCCCGAGAAAGTGAAGGTCCTTGGTCTAACCTCTACCCAAAAGTATGAACCCACTCCTTGAAGTAAGAATCCATATCGAACCCCTATCCACGCTCCAAGGATAAAAACTTTAAACTTTCATCTTAAACTCTAAAAATGTTAGGATTAAAGGATATAATAGATTGGTACAACACTAGACCTTATTTCCACCATGAGACCAGGCATGCATTACATATGGTCTAAATACTTCTAAGTCGATCCTCATTTAGAACTTAGCGTGGTCCTTGTCTACCAATTCCGATTCAAACTTTTCATTGCGCTAGTTATATAAGAATAACTAATTTAATCACATAATAATAAATATAACTTGAAAATTTTCTTTTCATGTAAATAACCTATTTTTATGGAAAGAGCCTCTATACAAGATTATCCCAAACTATTTGATTAGATTAAAGTCGAAAGTTGGAAAAACACACACCTCTTATCTGAGAAAACATATCTCATTTTACAAAGGAACATGACCAAAATCTTATTTTCAATGAATAATTATTGGAATATTATCAATCATTTAATCTAAAAAAAATAAAGACACAATACACTTGTTCACAACACAAATGTTGTCTAAATGAGTTAAACTCTGAAAGTACTAATACCTTGCATCATTTATGTTTGGCCCCCCATCAAATGAACCATATAAGCTTTTATATAATGGATCCATGTATGCGTAGGTGCAATATGATACCCCACTCCTGTAAAAAATCATATTCAATATTTATGTTGACGTCATGCCCATAATGAGATTCTTATATCTCTTTCGCACCCCTCCATCCCCGTACCTTGTACCTTTAAACCCATAATATATCCACAATACAAATTGTGTAAGATTTGACCCCACATGAAAATGGGTACGTAGGTACAATAACATGTCCCAATTATGAGCACACGGGCTTATGATATATCTTTGGTATATCACCCCACAATACATTCCAATGAACTTATCGCATCCCAAGATATCCTAAAATATCTATTTACAACATACTATTATCCACCCCGATATTAATATATCTCAAACCATGTCTTACCTCATTCATCCCAAGTGATATCACAATATCTCCCCACACAATGCATGCGAACACTTTGATATATCCATAAAATGAACTATGTAGGGTTGAAACTCCGCATACAAACAGTTACGTATGCACAATAACAAGGCCCACTATTGAGTACAAAACTTTATGATATATACTTTATATGTCACCCCATGAGACGTTTTGATAATATATCTCATCGTGAGGTATCCTAAATATCTCTTTACGCCGCATAGTTGTCCACCCCGAGATATATAATGTCTCAACCCGTGACTTTTCGTATTCACCCTATGTAGTCCATAATCCACATTTTTCTCAACCATAAGTTTTCAGATAAGGGATACATATCCACATCTACAACTTTCGCGGTTCATAGGAGGCTCACGGAATATAAAACATAAGATCCTTTACATAAAAAGACAATGTTAAAGCCTTGCGTCCAGAAAGCATCCGTGAGATACTTTGATATCTCCCATGCATCAACCCACAAATCCTCACACGATCAAACTCACTTGTTATGACAAGCCTCACACTATCACATACCCATACATAAAATAGTTTATATGCAAAAAACCTCATAGTGAACTATGTTGGCTTTGATCCTATTGATAACTCGATACACAAGGGAAATACTGAGTTCCTGCTCTTGACCCTAAGCCAATACACTTTCACATACTCATGCCATCAAGGAGCACAACTATAAGTGGTACCTAGATGTCCACCACTGAGGTGACACCTTTATGTCCACTCACAAGGTGCACCCTATTGTACATCTCCCGACGACCACCATCTCGGCCTCTCAAGGACAATCGTTCTTTCGGCCTAAATAAAGCATCTACATGTCATTAGGATCTAACTACTAACGTTTCTTGAAAAAGTCATGATCCAATACCTAAGAAGTAATTTAGCAATGTAAAGCATATAAAGAATTTGTGGGGTATCTAACATATTCCCCACTCATAACCCGATCCCGGAACCCATGCCATGAATCCCTGGCATAACTGTAGACCTCGAAAGCTTTAGGGTGAGACCTCATGGGGCCCAACCACCCTATTTTGTAGATTTGTATATAAATTCTTAATATTAAATTAAAAACTATGGGAATATATATGCATGATATGACTTTCTTTAAAGAATATTTTGGAATAAATGTACGAAGTTATATTATACTATGTATCCTAAAATGCAACATAGAATAATAGAGGCATATAAATTTGAACCAATAAATGGAATACAGATTGATAGAATAAAATCAAAAAGAATATATCCAAGTGAAATGAAATTAGATAATAGATGGATAAAGAGCTTAATAATGTAACTAATATTAATGCTAAAGACAAAGTGTAGTAAGAATTAATATACACTCAACTCAATAAAGCCTTCTTTCAATTATTTGGGTTAGGCTACATAAATCCTATTTTTTCATTTCATTCTATTCAGTACAATATCTTCGGTCAAACCACATGATATATTGTCCCTTTTTATAATATCCCACCGAGACAATTTAAGCCTATATCTATCCCTTGCATTATCATTAATACTAAGTAATTCACTCTTCCTTATGCATGAATCCATTGGTCTATGTTTGACGTTTTCAAACCATCTAAATCAATTTTCTCTCAATTTATCTTCTATAGGTATTACTTTTACCATTTTACTAATTTGTTCATTCAAATTTTATCCTTTCAAGTTCTACAAAAATCCATTTTATCATTCGCGTCTTTGCCACACTCATTTTTTGCACATTTTATTTTTTAGTTGCCTAAAACTATATCCCATATAACAATGGATGGTCTAATTGTTGTTATATAAAATTTCTTTTAACTTCAAAGGTATACGCATATCACACCATACGTCGGTAGCATTTATTCTCTTAACCTAGTTTGCATTAATAATGTGAGTAATATCATCACTAGTATCTTATTTTTTGGATAATCGAGTCTAAATAATGAAAATGATTATTTCTAGGTATCTCTTAACCCCCTAATTTTACCACATCCCCGTTTGTCCTCCTATCACTAATGAAATTGCACTCCATATATTACGTTTTACCCCTGCTTATTTTAAATCCTCTTGTTTTAGAGTTTCTTTCCATAATTCTAATCTAGCATCAATCCCTGTCGTAGTCTCATCCACTATAATAATATCATCTACAAATAGCATACACTATGGAACCTCATCTTGTATTTATCCAGTCAACTCATCTATAACAAGATCAAAAAGATATGGACTTCGTATTGAACCTTGGTGCAGAACTACAATAATAAAAAATTCACTACTTTTTTCAGCTGATGTTCTTGCTACAGTCACAACCCCATCATATATATCCTTGACCACATCAATATATCTATGAGTCTCTTCTTTTTATGTAAAATTTACCATATTATATATCTTGGTATCCTATCATACGCCTCTCCAAATCTATAAAAACCATACGAAGGTATTTTTTCTCCCTATACCCCTCCATTAATCTCCTTAATAAATAAATAGCTTCCATTATTGACCATCCATGTATAATCCCAAATTGATTCTAAGATATTACTGTTTTCAATTCACTACAAAAAATTAGGAAAAATAATCACTCTTCATCCGGTCGAGGTTGTTACGGTAAAAAACTGTGACAACAAAACTCATGTTTATTGTCACGATCTTTGACCGTGTCACAATAAAAGTCCATGAAAACCTGAGAAAGTTATCACAATCTTTGACCATGACATGTCTCTAACGACTTGAATAAAATAAATCCCTAGCCATTTTATTCTTTCCTCTTTCCCTCACTATTCTCTTATTTCCCTCGCAACTCTCTCTACCTCTGCCAACAAGCGACCATATTTCTCTCCCTCTCCTACCTTTCATTCGACCATCTCTCCTCTTTCCTCTCTCTATCATCCGACCATTTCATCTCTTATCCCTCTCTCTGCGAACATGTATCTTTCTCTCTGTCTCTCTATTTCGTATGTGTTTCAGTGTGTGTGTGTGTGTGTGTGTGTGTGTGTGTGTGTGTTAATGTGTGGTTTTGTGCGCGTGTGTGTTAATGTGTATGTTTTAATGTGTTCGTATTGGGTATACACTGAAATTGGTATTCTGAACTTGGTATCCAATATAAATTGAAATAGGTATTCTGAAATTTGTATTTGTATATTGAAATTGGTATTCTGAAATTAAAACTTGTATATTGAAATTAGTAATTGGGAGAATTTCTATTGTCATCTCTAAATGTTCTCTAAGTACATACTAGATGATGTCGTGTTAAGTGTTATTTCAATTCAATTGAAATAATACTTACACTTGCGTATCTATGTCGTGTAGTTGGAGAACTATGGGGATATGCTACAAATTTTTCTCAAATTGAAATAATGTGCATGAGTTGATAAGTATATTACAAAAATATGCAGTCTTGAATGGGATAGGACCACTCACCCTTTAGACTAGATGGAGTAAGTAATATTCATATTATTTTTATAATATAACACCGATAGATGAAATGTCAATCTTGCAGGAAACTATTTATTGAAAAAGAAATTTTCAGACTTTTGTTTATACTAATGCATGGATATACGCTTCTTACCCATAATAGGTGATTGTTCGTAGTAGCTGTGATGGTATATCCTCTGTAAAATGAGTGGATGAGTGAAACAAATATACTAGGGAATGTGTTTCGCAGAGGTGCTAATGAATTTGTAAAATACGCAAAGAGATATTGCAATGATGAAGAGTTCTCGTGTCCTTGTGCCAAGTGGAGGAATGGCAAGATATTTGAGTAAAAAATAGTTGAACTACATTTACTAAGATGGGGTATGTAAGATAGTTATCGATTTTGGATTTTTTTACGGGGAATAGGATGTTCCTTTTGTCCCTGAGAAACCTTAACAACAACCTTCAACAAGTAGGATAGATCTACAAGGGAAGTAGGACAATGTAGATCTTAATATTCTAGAGGTTTTAGTTGATGATGCGTATAGAGTTCATGCAGAGGAAGAAAATAAGGTCACTGATGATGTACAAGGTTTAGCTGATCATAAAGATATTGGGACAAACCTTAACGATGACTACCAAAGTTTAAAATTTAAGGTGATCAAGTCGTTGTACTCTGGCTGTGATAAAGATTAAACAACTTTACATGCCTTGGGTTGTTTGCATAGTTTGAAGACCCAATACGATTTTTCTAGAAATAACATGATACGAATTTTGAATTGGGTGAACGGCTTGCTACCCAAGCAAAATACACTTCCAAATAGCTATCCTACTATGAAGAATATTTTGAAAGGCTTAGGAATGAAGTATAAATCAATTCATGATTGTGTGTGTATGATAGTATAATATACCAAAAGGAGTATGAAAATACCGATCAGTGTCCAATATGTGATGAACCTAGATATGTCCAATCTATTGGCAAGGAAGGCACAAGCTCTAAAGTGCCTCAAAACAGTGTTAAAATGTTTTCCATTGGGACTAGATTGAAGCAGTTTTTCACAAAACCATGGATACCAGAGGTAATGACTTGGCATTCTAGGGAAGAATTAGGGAATAATCTCACGTGTCATCCTATTGATTCTATATTATAGAAGATGATGTGTTATGAGTATCCCCATTTTTCTCGAGAACAACGTAATATTCGTTTGGCAATATCAAACCAATGGTTTTAATCCATTTGGAAATCTAAGCACCAATCAGAATGTATGACCAATGATCCTATCACCACTTAGCCTCCCTCCTTCATAGTGTATAAGACATGAATTTTCTATGTTGTTGTTGTTGATACCTGGGCCATAGGCACCAAGTGAGGGGATCAATGTCTATTTGGATGATTTGGTAGAAGAATTTAATGAGTTTTGGGAAGAGGGTGTGAAATCATTTGACTCTGTTAAAAAAGAAGAGTTTACACTGAAAGCTATGTTGATGTGGGAAATTCATGATTTTAAAACTTACGGGGCATTATCCGGTTGTGTCATACATGGTTATTTAGGGTGCCTTATTTACGGAGAAGAGAATGAATCTCTACATCTCACTCCTAGCGTAAAAAATATATACCATTGCCATAAGAGGTTTTTACCCTCCGCTCATACTTTTAAATTTGAGAATGGTTTTAATTTTTTATCGGGCGGGGTTGAACATAGGCTATCTCCGAGAAAACTTTAAAGTTCAAATATTGAAAGTAAATCTTCTAACTGTGGCCCTAATATGATAAGAAGGAATCCTAAATTAAAGAATGTCAAACATAAGAAGACTCTAACTGGGAATGAAGCTGAGATAAGAAAGGCATGGTCTAGGGGGTCAATTTTATTTGACTTGCCTTATTAGAAGAATAACTCGATGCTCCATGTATTGGATGTGTTTCATGAGGAGAAAAACATCATTGAACATATTACGGGAACATGCCTTGGGGGGAGTCATTCAAAAGATGGAGAAAATGCACGAAAATACCTTAAAATTTTTAAACTTAAACCACAACTATGGTTTAAAGAAGATAGTAAGGGAAGGAAAATAATTCCCCTTGGGGCATTTACTTTGACAAGTGAGGAACGAAAGGTACTTTTAGACACAATATATAATTTGAAGGTTCCATCTTATTTTTCATCCAACTTTCAAAGGATTATGAATTATGTTACCCATGATTTACATAAATGTAAGTCCCATGATTGGTATGCGATCATGCAATTGATTCCTATATTGTTTAAGTGATCATTCAATTGGTTCCTCTATTGTTTAAGCATAAGCACAAGGATTTGCGGATGGCTATTATTCAAATTAGCATATGCTTCACACTTTTATGTGAGAAAGTAGTCAATCGAGATCACGTAGTGGCCACATATATAGCGATAACGGAAGCAATTTGTGTGTTAGAGATGTAATTTCCCCCATCATTTTTTGACATAAGTGTTCACTTATTGGTAAACCTATGTGACGAGGCCCTTCTTTGCGGCCTAATTAGATGTTGATGGATGTATCCGTTTTAGAGAATGATGAAAGTTTTCGAAGATTATGTCAAGAATACACGATACATTGAAGGATCTATTACAGAGGAATACATCACCATGGAGTCATCAATCTACATTCGAGAATATATGCCTGACCCAAGCAGCGTGGATAATAGTGTTGAGTTCATCAATGAGGGTGATCAGGTGATGGGAAAGCGAGTGAAATTAACGAGTTTACAACATGAACAACTAGCTCGTTAATTATTTGACACATGGGAAGATGTCAAAGAATGGAAAAAATACCTCTATATTACTTTTGTAAGAGGGTGGTTTAGATAAGATGGAGGCGTAACCCCTTTTGAGTATGGTGATGACAAGGTTAATCAGTAAACACTAGTGATTTAGCCACAAGACACAAAGAACAGTTTGGAACGTATGAAACCCAACTTAAACCCACAAATCTCTCGTGTATAACTCACAATATAATAAAGAACTCAGAAATGACTTAGCTAGAGGGAGAGAGAAGTAAGCATCCTAGATACACCTTAGTAGGCAGGTAAAAAAACACACACACCGAAAAGGTCTTATTCAAGGATTTCTGTCAAGTTATTAAAGCTCCCTAATAAATGACAAATGGTGGGTGGAATAACTCTCTGGTTTTTCAATAACTCTTTCTCTAGTAATAATTTCTCAAAATCTTAGAAGAATATCTCCAAAAGAACTCTTTTTAGAACTTTTTGATCGATCCCCTTCCTTGGAGGTGGTTGGGGCCTTAAATAGCCCTCACACCACCCCCGAGGCAGCTAAGTCATTAATGCCTATGAAAGACCTCCCTCATACCTTATGTCACCAGCATTAAATACCTGATGCACTAGTTGTCTTTACGTCATAAACATTAAATGCCAAGACATGCCTTTTGCCTAACCACTGTGTGTCAGGGGGCTGTTGCCACAGAGGTTGCTTACCAACCGTCTGACAGCCCCAAATACCACGGTGGTTTACTCAAGTGCAGACTTGACGTTGTCTAGCTGGCTAGTGACATCACCTATAGTAGATGGGACATAAAGTAGAGGGCTGTTTGGTTCACAACAAAGCTCCCGATGGAACTCGAAGCTACTTTGCTCTAGGTTCCACGGTGAAGATCTTTCGGTGTTTTACCAGGTGTATCTAAGATGGTCAGGACAAGCCCCAACGGTGCCCCACTTCTGAATCCTCCAAACCAAGTCCCTCTAAAGTTCCCACGGTGAGGTTGTTCGATAGAGCATGAAAGCTCTCCCAGGCCCTGCCAAGCCTGGTCTCTTGCGAGTAACGTTCGACCTCACACCGATTCATTATTCTCGTTACAACATTACAGTCGTTACAACTCGTAGTCAATATAAACAAAGCTATAATATGACAAAGTAACAATAAGCTAAAGTACGAGTTGCCACACCAAGGTTCCACGCTGAGCTGCCTCGCTGAGCTTATCCTCGGAACACTGTTGCTAATTGGTGGATTATCCCTAATCCCAGGATTACCTTCAGGCCCCCTCTACATTTGCCCCTTCGTGGAGGGATTTGTTGTGGGAACAAGAAGTGCCTCCACGAAAACTTCTCAATCCGATGAACCTTCTCTGTCTGGCCTGCTACTTTTTCCTAATGCCGAGCCAAAACCGTTCTAGCTTGAATATCTGAAATTCTCCCGAAGGACCTGCTAATATTCTCCCTGTAATGTTCGAAAAAGTAAAAAATTCTCCCCGATGTAACTGAGTCATAACTAAACAACGTTTGAGCTTCTGACGAGGGGACATCGTGGCTTTTTTTGAACCATTGGGACATCTTCTTCGTTGGGGGGTTTATTGGATATGTCTGAGAAAATCTCACGACGGGCGAGGGAGGCAGCTGTGGAGGGTGAGGTTATAGAGCCCATGGATGTCTCTTCGCCACCAGAGATAACGCAATCCGAGACAACTACCTCAGTCCCCTCTGGCTCACTGGCTTCCCCTGAGGTTGCTCTGCCCATTGTTCTGGTTGCTGCAAGTGACCCTGAGGTAATGATTTCATACTTAATTTGTCTGATCTGGCATTCCTTCTCTTTCACCCCATTCTGTGTGCTGAATTTGGGATGTTGGTTGCCCTAGGTCAAAGTGTCCTCGCTGCTAGCAAACATTGTTCGTCCAACGGTGCTGGCGAGACCTCTGACCACAGTGCCCCTTTTCAATGTCCTGACTGAGGTAAGTAACACTTGGATATATTTCGCCCTTTTTCTCTACTTGTTCCTCTTTACTAACATTGGATTTTATATTGCAGCTTTCCCCTGATCTTTCACCACCCTCTTCTTTGGGTAGTCTTTACGCACACAGGGCTAAGGTTGGGGCTTCTTCGCAGCCTGGTGGTTTTTCTGCCCCCCTTCGTGCTGGGGCCTCTTTCGGGAGTCCATCATCTATTCCCAATGAACCCCCTACGCTTGCTTTGGTACCTTATGTGGGCGAGGGAACTTTGCCGATAGTTGAGGTTTCTGCGGCCAGAGACCCCGTTGAGGCTGATGAGGTAACAAGTCCCCTCCCAACGGTTCCTGCCCCTTTAACCTCCGTGGTGACTCCCATTCCTGCCCCTGTTGTGACTCAGGTACTTTCTTAATTCTCTGCATAAACTCCATCGTATGTTAGGGTTGTTTTTTTCATAACTCCATCTTATAACGGTGACTTAAGAACGAAAACGCTTGTTAAGATTTTTATATATAGTCTCCACCTTATAACGGTGACTTAACAACGAAAACGCTTGTTAAGATTTTTATATAATCTCCACCTTATAACGGTGACTTAACAACGAAAACGCTTGTTAAGATTTTTATATAATCTCCACCTTATAACGGTGACTTAACAACGAAAACGTTTGTTAAGATTTTTTATATAATCTCCACCTTATAACAGTGACTTAACAACGAAAACGCTTGTTAAGATTTTTATATAATCTCCACCTTATAACGGTGACTTAACAATGAAAACGTTTGTTAAGATTTTTATATAATCTCCACCTTATAACGGTGACTTAACAACGAAAACGCTTGTTAAGATTTTTATATAATCTCACTGTTTTTTATATCTCTTCTCAGGTTGCTCGGGAGGATTCCTCACCAGCTCTTTCACTTATGGGCACACCTCGTCAGGAACCTGCTGTTTCAGAAGAATCTGATCATGCTGACCAAGGTTCCACGACTGGTGCCGAGGCAGAAAGTGAATCTGGGTGCGAATTGCCTCTTCCTGACTTAACTCCTCCTGCCTTTTGCCTAATGGTGCCTCACAATTCTCCCTAAATGCATGTGAGCCATTGCTTGGTGATTGAGCAGTTAGTGAACCATCACCCCGAGACCTTCAGCGTGGACTGCCTACGGTCTAACATTCCCGTGATGAGTCATCGACTGCAAGGCATGGCGATCGTTGTTGCTGAGATTGCCAGTACTCCCACTTCCAGTGTCACCCGAGCCCTCATTAATCAGTTTCTGGGTTTTCTGAAGGAATTGGGTCGTGACGATTTCCATTTCGACTGGCTTATAACGTATTTGAAAACTTTGAAGAGTCAGCAGCTGATCGGCCAGAGGGAACTACTGAGAAAGCACCAGGAGGACCAACGGGCTGAGGAGGTTAAGTTAGCTGAGCTGGCACCTCTTCTATCGTGCACGGTAATGGTGGTGGGTCTTCTCTATCCCTTCCGAACTTCCTTTTATTGTCCTTCTTCACCGCCTTACCACCATCTGTTCCTTCGGTGTATCCCACTCGTGGGGGTTGAGGCCTTCTTCCCCCAGGTTGTATCGGCTGCCTGAATATCATAGGCACCGCCATCGAGTTTGGTCGTATGACCAATGAGATGTTCCTTGCAGATTTTAAGAACGCCGAAAAATTTCCCTCGCGCGTCTCATTGATAAGATGGCAAATGTACTCCGGGAGTAGTCCTTCGGCACAGATTTGTAATAGTTTAGACTCCTTGGCCTCCTCTCTCACATCCAGAGACCTTTCCCTGAACCTCCGAACGTATGCCACCACGTCTTCTCCTGGTTGTTGCTTCTCTCAACCTAGTTGGGTCAGAGTGAATCCATCCTCTGCTAGAAAGAACTTTTGGACAAACAGCACATGCATCTCTTTCCACGTGGAAACACTCTTAGGGGCCAAATGAGAATACCACGTGTATGCTTTATCGGTTAGGGATTTGGAAAACTCCCTCAACCTGAGCTTCTTGTTGTTACAATGCTCCCCCAAGTGCTCAATAAAACATTTAATGTGCTCTTTCGGATTCCCACCCTTCCCTGTGTATTTTTCAAAGATGGGGGGAATATAATCCCTCGGGTAAGGCTCATCGTTGTATTCCTGAGGATAAGGTGTCCTAAAGTCATCATAGACCGAAGCTACCTCGCCTATAGACTGTGAGGAAGCCTGCATGAACTTCAACATCTCCTTTTGCATTTCTATCCTCATTTCCTCCATGGGCGATATGGCAATGACCAATGGGGGTGTTGGCTGAATGACCATTACAATTGGAGCCATCGTTACAGCTGGCGCCGTTGATACTCCGGAGATTCCCACCGCCGGATTCACGACGGAGGGTATGCTTTCCAGGGCTGCTCCCGTTGTACCTGGGCCTGGTGGAACCATTGGAGCTGCCCCTCGTGTTACGAAGGAATTGGCTTCGAGTCCTCCCAGCACCGTTGAAGCTACAGGAGTTTGCAAAAACTCATAGAACTTGCTCATGAGGAGGGTCATCTGGGCAGGTCCCAGCCCAACGCTCGTGGAAGCCTGCGTCACTCCTTGAGCGCCTGTTGTTGTCTGAACTGGAGGCACTTCTATTCGAGGAGCTCCACTCCTTAAAGCCTCCAATTCTACCGCTGCTTGCTCTTCACTGTGTTGGATATCATCAAAGTTGAGCCTTCGATTAACGTTATCTTGCGCCATACTCCTTCCTTAGAAGAATGCCTCCCCAGAAGAGTCGCTAAATGTAAGAGGGTGGTTTAGATAAGATGGAGGCGTAACCCCTTTTGAGTATGGTGATGACAAGGTTAATCAATAAACACTAGTGATTTAGTCACAAGACACAAAGAACAGTTTGGAACGTATGAAACCCATCTTAAACCCACAAATCTCTCGTGTATAACTCACAATATAATAAAGAACTCATAAATAACTTAGCTAGAGGGAGAGAGAAGTAAGCATCCTAGATACACCTTAGTAGGCAGGTAAAAAAACACACACACCGAAAAGGTCTTCTTCAAGGATTTCTGTCAAGTTATTAAAGCTCCCTAATAAATGACAAATGGTTGGTGGAAGAACTCTCTGGTTTTTCAATAACTCTTTCTCTAGTAATAATTTCTCAAAATCTTAGAAGAATATCTCCAAAAGAACTCTTTTTAGAACTTTTTGATCGATCCCCTTCCTTGGAGGTGGTTGGGGCCTTAAATAGCCCCCACACCACCCCCGAGGCAGCTAAGTCATTAATGCCTATGAAAGACCTCCCTCATACCTTATGTCACCAGCATTAAATACCTGATGCACTAGTTGACTTTACGTCATAAACATTAAATGCCAAGATATGCCTTTTGCCTAACCACTGTGTGTCAGGGGGCTGTTGCCACAGAGGTTGCTTACCAACCGTCTGACAGCCCCAAATACCACGGTGGTTTACTCAAGTGCAGACTTGACGTTGTCTAGCTGGCTAGTGACATCACTACAGTAGATAGGACATAAAGTAGAGGGCTGTTTGGTTCACAGCAAAGCTCCCGATGGAACTCGAAGCTACTTTGCTCTAGGTTCCACGGTGAAGATCTTTTGGTGTTTTACCAGGTTTATCTAAGATGTTCAGGACAATCCCCAACAGTGCCCCACTTCTCAATCCTCCAAACCAAGTCCCTCTAAAGTTCCCACGGTGAGGTTGTTCGATAGAGCATGAAAGCTCTCCTAGGCCCTGCCAAGCCTGGTCTCTCGCGAGTACCGTTCGACCTCACACCCATTCATTATTCTCGTTACAACATTACAGTCGTTACAACTCGTAGTCAATGTAAACAAAGATATAATATGACAAAGTAACAATAAGCTAAAGTACGAGTTGCCACGCCAAACTTCCACGCTGAGCTGCCTCACTGAGCTTATCCTCAAAACACTGTTGCTAATTGGTGGATTATCCCTAATCCCAGGATTACCTTCAGGCCCCCTCTACAACTTTAACTTTTACATTACTTTAATTTTTCTACATAATCAATTTTGTAATACGTTCATCACGATCAATGCAGAAAATATGATGCGTGTGGGAACAGTGAAAGACGAAGAACGATGGCATAATCAGACAGTGAATTTATGTTGTGGATGTCACACGAGGTAATTATAATTAAAATGCTTCTTATTAAATTTCACATTAAAAGAAAGATTTAAAACTAACCTAATTAATTTATCTGTAATCTCATCTCTTAAAGACGGGTGATGCGACATCAAGGTTTGCTCGTCTAGCCATTAAACCCTTGTTCATAGCGCACGAGTATAAAAATATCTATTTAATGGTTAAGTATTCGATGCAAGGGTGTACGAGGAAAATATAAATGTACAGAACTTAAGCGTTTCATACAAGGCTCTTACTTATTTTCAAGTGATCGTGAAAGATAAAAACCTCGTTGAAGTTAAAATGAATTACTATGGTGTGAATCGAAATATGTTTGAATTGGACTATATAAGCATTAAAAAGGCTATTTTTTACTGTGATTGGATAAGAGTTGAGGAGAAAAATGCTTGTAAAGTTGATCCTGGCACCAATTTGATCATGGTTAACTTGTCCAAGTTGAAGAGCAACGAGCACGTGAGCGATGGGCCATTTTTTTGTGCTTTTCAAATGATCAAGAAAGTGTTTTACTCAGAGTATATCAACAACAAGTCGCGGTTAATCGTCCTACACGCGCCAAAATATCTAACTAGTAGTGTGGATGATTTGGCTACTCCTCCCGAATATCAATCCATTTTAGATGATTGTATAACCATATAATCCCAAAGATGAATAAAATTCAAATGCCAAGATAATTAATAATGTGTTTGGCTCCATTCCAAAATGAGGTCGGCTCAGTGATAATCTGCTCGGCCAACGTATTTGACAATTGTCCCATCCATGTAAAGAAATTCGATGACACCGTATACTCTTATGGGTGCCAACAAACTAAACATTCATTATCAATCACGTGGGAATAATGATAATGTGGTAGTTATGAATTAGTTACCCACGCTCGTATCCATGATTTCAGTCGATGATCCAAGACGTATTAGTTTATTATTCTGATAAACATTTGTATTCATGTGTAACTGCTCGACTTATATGGGTAATCCACCTGTCCTCTTGATATTCTCCACAAATCCACTATAAATAGGGCACTAATCCACTTAAGAAGGGAATTGTGTCTAGAATCCTCTCATTCACCAAGTTGTAAAACCAACCCTACTTGTAATTTTGGCAATAATGTAATAAAAGTCTAGCAACACCGTGGACATAGGTTTCCTGAAGGGGATGAACCATGTAAAACTAATCGTGTTTTCTCTGTCTCTCATCCCCATTATTATTATTATTATTATTATTATTATTATTATTATTATTATTATTATTATTATTATTATTATTATTATTATTATTATTATTATTATTATTATTATTATTATTATTATTATTATTATTATTATTATTATTATTATTATTATTACTACTACTACTACTTCTCTATTTATTGATTTATCTATTATTTGTTGTCTCTAATTCTAGACATCAATATATTAGCACCGTTTGTTTGAATGTCGTGATAAGCCATTGTGATTCCTACCAAAATCCATTCATTCAAATACCTATCTGAGATAATTTGGAATGATGGATAATCCCGAGAGAAGCTTCAGACACCATCCACCCCCACTGGGGGGCGATCTACACAGCATACTGATGAGCCTGGACAAAGGTCATGAAATGATGCGAGAAAGTGTCAGGCAGTTGACACACCCGCTCTAGGAGAGAACGATGCAAGCCCATACAAATATATCAACCCATGTACCAAAACTATCGAGGAGTAGTGAGGAGTGACTTCCATTAGCGTCTCACAAGGAGCGAAATTAGGAGTAATGCAGGCAAGCAATGGAGAATCCCAAGAAGTTGTACATAGGAGCCTATGGAAACACTAACTCTTTTCAATTAACCGGGTCATAGTAGGACTGGTCCTATCACCCCGGAGCCACCTCCTCCATCCAGTCACCCAACAATTTTGGCGACTATTCATAATTTTAGGAGCGTCCTAGTGTGTTTAAAAGGTTGAGCAAAGGCTCAATATGTGATCGACTGGACCCACACTGCAATTGCTAGCAAATGGCAGCGGCCTCTCGCAACCACTCCTGGAGGGTTGGACCAGGTAGATCCGTCACTAGGGGTCCCGTCGTTCTGCTAGAGTATCAACTAAAGCCGAGCAGACTTCCATGGAATAGAGCTCGACTGAAAGCCAAGGACGAACCAAAAAACCAATTGAAGCAAATAACCAAGGTGATAACTAACCATGGAAAGGATCCATCCAGTGCCCAAAAGAACTCCTGGGAGAGATGGTCAAGTCCAATAATCCCCTGCAAAGGGATTTCACAAAAGGATCCACCTTCGTCTCTTTTATCGTGACGTATCTCACTCTAGGGAAATTCAAGCCACTAGTTATCATGCCAAAGAACGATGGAAATATGGATCCTATTTTTCATATCAAATACTACCATGACATTGCATACATTTATTCTATCCCGGATGAGATGAGATGTCAAGCCTTCTCCAACACTCTAACCGGTTTCGCAAAATATGGTACAACAACCTTCTTAGAGGGAAAATAAAAAACTTTTAGCAACGGGATGACTAGTATGTTTGAAAATTCTATTTTAGTGAGAAATCTGGAAAAAAAAGTCCCCCATTTACTTAGTGTTTGATAGGGGTCAATGAGAGCACTTGTGACTATTTCACTCAGTTTAACATTGAAAAGCTGGATGTGGTGAAATACAACGAGACAATCATCATAACAGATCTGATGAGGGAATTACGATCGGGGAAGCTATTTTGGGTGTTGGCAATGAAGCCACCCAAGACTATAACAAAACTTCTAGAAAAATTGAGGAAGATCATGAATGTTGAATAGGCAATGGTGGTTAAAGAATTCGACAATCCCAAACCATCTGTCGGTAAAAAATCCAATAAACAAAATTAGAATGAATAAAAAGCTGATAAACCAACAAAGTACGAAGAGTACACGCCTCTCGCAGTTGGCATCCACCACATCTTGGAGGAAATTCGAGAAAGCAAAGACCTCAGATGGCCCAGAAAATTAAAGATTCTAGCAACCAGGAGGGACAAAAGCAAGTACTGTGAATTCCATAAGAACCACGGTCATAATACAAATAATTGTATACCTTTGAAGAATGAGATCGAGAGCTTAATCAAGAAGGGAAAGTTGTCTAGATACATGGACAAAAATAGCAGATCCAATCACCTTGTCGAAGGACAACCAAAATCACCTTATCGAAAAGAGAATGATAAGAAGAGGGAAAGGGACGATAACTCAGATGATGACCTAGATCTCCTAAAGAACCCTTGTATGATGTCGACATGATATCTTTGATTATCATTTCATCGTGGGAGGGGGAGCTAGCGGGGGAGAAGAACTTACAGAAATGAAAGCCTACCTGAATAAGGCTCAAGCTTTCACGCATAAACAACTTAACCTGAGAGTAAATTCAAATAAATGACCCCACAAAGTGAACAAAGATAAATCGATTATCAACTTTTCAAAAGACGACCTATTTGGGGTATTGTATTCCCACGTTGATCCTCTAGTCGTCACCATGGTCATCCAAGAAGGTCGGTTGGCCAGGATACTGGTAGATAATGGCATTTCTACATATGTAATGTTATACAGTTGTTATAAGAATTTAAAGCTTCTAGATATAGAGCGGACACCTTATCACCGACCTCAGATTGGGTTTTCAGGTGAAATTGTGTACCCACTAGGGACGATGGAACTAGAAGTGATGGAGGGCACTTGGATAATCAGCCAAATAAAGAAAATACATTTCTTTATCCTCAATAAAAATGTACTTTCAGCCTACAATGTGATATTTCGAAGGACTAGTCTAAAGAAGTTTGAATTCGTCTTGTCTACAGTGCATCATTGCCTAAAATTCCTAAATGACTTCAGAGTACGAGTCATCAAAGGCAACGAAAAGGTAGTGTGGGGATGCTATTTCATCTCTACAGACTAGGAGGAGCAGAAGAAGTTTACGACCACCTATCATATTTAAATTATCAGTATCTAACATGAAGAAAAATTTGTCAATATAAAGCCCGATGAAGAGATTAAAACAGTCCCACTTGATGTCGATCATCCACAATGAACGGTTCAAATCGGTTCATCCTTACCCACCTTTAAAGTAAGAGCTTGTAAAATTACTATAGCAGTGCAAGAATGTATTTGCATGGAGCCATGAAGTCATGCCCGAAATAGATCTTAACTTCATGTGCCATGAGTTAAATGTGATGGAAAGAGCCAAGTCAATCAAACAAAAACGAAGGGTTTTTTATGCCGATAAGAACCTTGACATCCAGGAAGAGGTCCATAAACTACATAAATCTAACTTCATCGACTACATCAAATATCTATAATGTTTGGCTAACGTGGTCATGGTGCGCAAAAAGAATGATAAATATAGGACGTGCGTCGATTTTACCGATCTGAACAAGGCATGTCCAAAAGATTACTTTCCACTGCCACGGATTGACCATCTAGTCGATGCCACTATGAGCCATAAACTTCTTAGCTTCATGGATGCCTAGTCTGGTTACAACCAGATCAAGATGTAGCCTTATTATAAAGAAAAGACAACCTTTATAAGCCATAGTGGTACTTACTATTATAATGTTATGCCATTTGGTCTTAAAAATGCAAGGCCCACTTACCAGAGACTGGTGAACAAAGTCTTTGAAGAACAAATTGGGGTCAACATGGAGGTTTATATGGATGACATGATCACTAAGAGCAAAGTAGCCGTCGATCATGATAAATACATGTGGCAGACATTTGACAAGATGGAGAAGTACTAAATGAAGTTAAACCCCACAAAATGCATCTTTAGGGTAAAGGAGGGCATCTTCCTAGGTTTTATCATCAATCAATGGGGTATTGAAGCCAACATAGACAAGATCAAGTCTTTTCTCAACATGAAATCCCCTACAATGAAGAAGGATGTGTATAGGCTAATAGGTCTAGTGGTTGTACTCAACGTGTTCATTTCTAAAGCTATCGATAAGTGCTTTCCCTTCCTCAAAGTGTTCAGGAAGTTGTTAGAATGGAATGAAGAATGTGAAAATAATTTTATAGAGTTAAAGAATTAAGTGCTTTCCCTTCCTCAAAGGTTCCCCACCTTTCCCCTCATGCCCCATCACTGGAGAGAAACTTTACCTGTACCTCGTAGTGTCTGAATCAGTTGTTAGTTCGACACTGGTGAGACGGGAAGAAGGAGTCCAGAAACTAGTTTACTATACCAATAGAGCATATCAAGGAACTGAAATTCGATACCTGCGAATAGAGAAATTTTCATTAGCGCTGAGAGAAGACTCACGAAGGATGAAGCATACTTTTAACCCCATACCATTGTGATCTACACAGATTTGACTTTACAATAAGTCTTACATAAACTAGAGAAATCTGGTTGGCTCATGGCTTGGGCGTTTAAACTAGGTGTGTACAATATACAGTACAAAGCTAGGACCGCAATAAAATGGTAGGTGTTAGACGATTTCATTGCTAAGGTCACCTATGATGAGAAGTCGTCCGAACAGACTCCCCCAAGATAGAGTTCAATCCTTAATGATAAGTAGGCCCATCGCGGACACAACACTAACTCCTAGTATCATTTAGTAGACTACTGTGGGACAAAACTCCCTTAAAGAGGTTAAGGGACAATATAACGAGTCCGATCAAAAGATTTTGAGGTTTGGCAAAATTAAAGAAGCAGATTTTGACTATGACAACGTTATCTAGAAGTTATATGTTGATGGATTATTTTTATTATGGGAAGTCGCAAATGCATTATAATCACCATGCCAGATGAAATAAATGTAGAATATGCCCTATGTTTTTAATTTGAATCCTCTAATAACGAAGAAATATATAAATATCTAATTATTGTTCTAAGCTTGGATCATCCATGGGAGCCGACCATATTTTGACACATAGCGACTCTCAGCTTGTTGTCAACCAGGTGTTGGAGGTATATGAAGCTAGGGAAGACTCCATGGAAAAATATTCAACCATTGTACGATAAAGGTTAAAAAGGTTTATAGAAGCGAAGATAGTACGGATCCCCCTGTTGGACAACATTCGAGCAGATGCCTTAGCTAGGCTAGCCTCGGGGACCAGAACATCTTTGAAAAGGATGATACCGATTGAATTACTAGATAATAGGATCTTGGAGGAGAATAACCTGAAAATAATGGAGGTTAACTTAGGCCAATTATGGATGAACCCCATACGTGCATATATTCAAGTTGGCGAACTTTTGAACGATCCGAATGAAGCTAGAAAGCTACGCTATAAGATAACCCACTACGTGATGGAGGCAGGAGTACTATACAAAAGAGGGTAAAAAATCTCACTATTAAGATGTGTTCATCTGATAAAAATCAACAAGCTTATTTAAGAGATGCATGAAGGATGTTTTTTGGTTCCCATTTCGTCGAAAAATCATTGGTCATGTGTATAGAAACTCAGGAGTATTACTGGCTAATCATCAAGGTTGACTGCATGAATTATGCGAAGAAATGTGACAAATACCATAAGTTTGCAAAGATCCATCGTTCCTTTGGGGCTCCATTGACTCCAATCGTATCACAATGGCCATTTGCAATATGGGGGATCAATCTGGTCGGCCTATATATAGAGGACGAAAGTACGATACAAATACCTGGGTGTAGAAATGGACTATTTCACGAAGTGCGTGGAGGTCGATCCCCTAGTAAAAATGCCTTACGAAAAGGTATTCCAATTTATTTGGAAGATGATCATATGTCGCTACGACGTTACCTTTGCATTCATCACGTACCATGGCACGCAGTTTGATAGCTAGGACCATGGGGACTACTGCCCTAGATCGAATATCCAGAAATTTCACTTTGCATCAGGGCATTGTAAGGACACAAGTCTCTGATTGAGTCTTAATGTAGTGTTGACTCAATTTCGAACAAAAACATTTGAGTCATATGATAGTGTTCTTGTGTATACTTCAAGCGTATGACATGTTGAAGTTGAAGATATTGCGGCATACTTATCAAGAGAACATCATTGCCGATTTACATGTGCCTCGTTTCACGTCATCAACTTAGTTTCAATATCTCCTAAGATATGAATGCATTACATATATAGGAGCTTGGAACATTTTTTTTAATGGGTGAAATTTTATTTTAAATTGAAGTTTATTTTCAGAAGGTTAATTTTAGAACTTTTAATAAAGTTTTTGGGATTAATATTGAATTATGAAATTTCTGGCATTTCGTTCAATAGTGTCGTTTGAACGAGTTTTTATTTCGAACGAGAATATCGTTCGAACGAGTTTGCCAACGACGTTTCCCTTTTGGCCTCTTGAACTTTGTTAGAAGGGTCGTTCAAACGAGACTTTGTTAGAACAAAAATCTCATTCGAACGAGATTTTTGGCGGGAAAATATTTTGGCAATTTTTGGCAGTTTTCTCCACGTTCCCACTTCTTTTATCCCACAAACTTTGCCAGAATTAATATTGCGGGAATTTACTTTGAAAAACTAACTTTTTCATCTTATACAATTTCTAGATAGAGTTTTTGAGAGCCTAATCCCTGTATAAAAAAGTTCAAGTTTTGAGTGTTTATTTTTTAAGAAAATTATTCTTAAACACTTTTGTTTAGACCCACATTAATATATTCCAAGTACCACAAACACACACACATATACATATATATATATTTGCTTAGAGTTTTTTTGGAACTGGGTTCACTTTTCTACCTAAGAAGAAAAGAGTTTGGGTTTTGTAAGAGGGTAGTTTAGATAAGATGAAGGCGTAACCCCTTTTTGAGTACAGTAATGACAAGTTGAATAGCAACACTATTTATTAACCACATGACATACAAACACGACTCAATGCAGATAGACTGAGTTCGAACTCAAAAATCTCTCATGTATAACTCAGAAGGTAGAAATGAACTTAGAAGTAACTTAGCCAGAGGGAAAGAGAAGTAAGCACCCTAGATATACCTTGGCAGGCAGCCAAAAACACCAACCACCCTTAAGAATCTCTGTCAAGTATTAAAAGCTTCGTAATAAATGACAATGGTGGGTGACTAAACTCCCTGGTTTGTAATAATTCTCTCTGATGTATATTATCTCTAGTAATAACTTCTGAACTCTCAAAAAGATCATCCTCTCCTCAGAGCTGGTTGGGGTCCTTAAATATCCTCCCACACCACCCCCGAGGCAACTCCGCCATTGATGCATGTAAAAGAAATCCCTCATACTTTATGTTACAAACATTAAATACATGATGTACTAGTTTTCTCTACGTCATAAATAATAAATTCCAAGACATGCCTTTTGCCTAACCACTGTGTGTCAGGGGGCTGTTGTCACAGAGGTGGCTCACCAACTGTCTGACAACCCCAAATACCATGATGGTTTACTCAAGTGCAGGTCTGACATTGCCTAGCTGGTTAGTGATAGCAGATAAAGTGTATGTGACATTAAGTAGAGGGTTGTTTGGCTCGCAACTCAATGCCCGATGGAACTCAAGGCTGCTCCCCCTGAGGTTCCACGGTCAGGGTCCTTCGGTGTTTTACCAAGTGTATCTAAGATGGTCAGGACAATCCCCAACAGTGCCTCACTTCTCAATCCTCCAAACCAAGTCCCTCTAAGGTTCCCACGGCGAGGTCATTCGATAGAGAATGAAAGCTCTCTCAGGACCTGCCAAGCCTAGTCTCTCGCGAGTACCATTTGACCTCATTGATAAGCACCAAAAACCGTACAATTTATACCCCAAATAGATGTATTTTAATTGCTAATTCTCATTTTTCATCCATTTCACATCGTATATTCATCACATATCCATCATATCATCCATCCATCCTACCTCATTCCACATATCCCATTTCATCTATCCATCACCCATATACATTTATATTTCCTCTAGGTGTTAGGGGAAATGAAAGTCAACGTGGTTAATAACTCGACGTTCTCACTATAGTGATTAGCATTGTTTCATGAGATCATTTTTCTTTCAAATGTTCGTTCTTTCATATATATGTGTGAGACGTTTGAACTTGATTACATTTACTCACCTCCTCACACACAAGAGCGATACACTGACCCTAATCTCGAGAGTTCGTTTGAGAGAGATATATCCGTGAGATTTGAAGTGGAAGCGTTGATTTAGAAGATGCAATCTAGGAATTACTCTTGTGATACTCGACCCGTTTTGACTGATTCACACTACACACGTTGAGTTCTAGGAAGGATGTGCCTTGTTTATTTACTTAGCTAAACTTTTTACTATACTAGCTTGTATTTCTCAAATTATTTCTCATGTGATGGATTGTGCGACTATTCTATGTCTAATAAGAGATTGATTGCATTTCAATAAATCTTTGCAAATAAGAATTTGTGGGTATACCCTTCAAACCCTCACGAGACACAACTCTTCCTATAGGGCAACCTATAGGTTTAAAGGCTTAGTGCACATGCTAAGTGCAATTGTAAGTGCCTGCGAAAGTGGTACACTTTTGGTTTCTTATCTTTCACTTTCTCTCTATCTTATTTCTTGAGGACTAGCAATGCTCAGTTCGAGGGTGGTGTGATAAGCACCCAAAACTGTACAATTTATGCCCCAAATAGATGTATTTTAGTTGCTAATTCTCGGTAATTTGGGTCTTATGCGCTTTATTGTCTATTTTGTAGGTCGAATGCACTTTGCGATGTTCAAACGCGTATTTCAAGACAATTGTGTGCAATATGGAGCTAATTACCCTTGTCTCGTATCCTAGCCTACCCTAAACGTACCTAAACATGTCCCAAACCATGTGTGTTTAGGTTACCCCATTTTATTTTATTTGTGTCATTTTAGTTTTTAGGATTTTTTTTATTATTTTATTTTATTAAGTCATGTATATATTTTTAGAATTTTTATATTTTTAGATCATCGTGTATTAGTTTTTGTATTTTCTTTTATTTTCTTAATTGTAGTTTGTTTATTATTATTTCATTTTCTATTTTTATTTCTTATTTTATTAGTTTTTTCTTTTTATAGTTTTTATTTTAGTTATGTTTAGTTTTTTTAGACTTTGTGTAGTGTGTCATTATATTTTTATTTTTAGTTGATTTTTATTTTTTATTTTATTCGTTTTCATTTTATTAGGTTAATTTTTGTTTTATTTTATTTTGAGTCTTAATTTTTTATTTAGGGTCACGAATTCAACACACACACACACACCCTACAACCAAACTCATTCACGCCTTTAATCCTAAACCCTCACACACACAATAATGCCCAACTCCATCTTCAACCTATCACCCTCTCTCTCCTCTCTCCTCTAAACCCACTAAATCTCCTTTAACAATCCACCACCAACAAAACCCCATTACCTCTAGCCCATATCACCTGAGCCTAACCCTTACTGCTGGTATCCAAATCCGATGACCCTTGTACCTAAAAACCCATCACCAACCAACCTCACTCCCTCCCAAACCCCCGCCAACGAAACCCCGACTTTCCCACAACAACCACCAGGCACCGGCGACGTGACTGCCTGAACCCTGCAGCCGCCGACCCATTGCAGTAAACCCGATGGTTTAGCCTACCAGAAACCAAATCCACCACCAAAAAAAACCATCGAACCAGTTGGCCTACCTGCTCGACCCAACACTCCCTCTCTCCGGCCAAGCCTTGCCAACTCGGACCCCACTCCCCACTCCCAACTCACCGGCGGCGAAATCCCTACACCTCTAGCTGTCGGTCCTGATCTATCCCCTTACCTGCGCCCATACACAAACCCATCTCGGATACCCCCAGAACCTAAGCCACGATCCAACTAAAACAAAACCCGTGGCAACAACTCCCAATCGGATCCGAAACCTCTGGCCACAACCCTACCAGTGCCCGAATCCAGTGACATCCGACAAGCCCATTAACCCAAACCCGAACCCCCTTCTAAACCACCTCCATGCCAAACCCATGTCACCCATTTTCCATTTGAACTCCCATTGTCTTACCCGATTTTATCTCATGCTATCCCAAACAACAAAGACTAAACCAAAGCTAAATAAAAACCCACATGTGACTAATAAATCCCACTTAACCCTTTTTTTCCTTATTACCCCCCAACTACCTCTTTTTATCATAATACCCCATAACCATATAAGATGTTTTCACCTAATTCCCTCACGCATACACCTTCCTTACCTCACTCATACCTTTTCCATGCACATGTGCACTCCCAAATACCCAAATTACCCCCATGCTCCATACCTACTATTTAAAGAATGGAAGACTCAATTTAAATGAGCTTTATAATAGGCAATTGGTAGAGAGTATTTTAGAGAGAGAAACACCATTTTAGTTTAGTTTTTTTTTTTGTTAGATTTTATTTTATTTTACTTTTTTTTAGATAGTGAGGGAAAAATAAATTATTGTGAGGATTAATTTGAGTGAATTTTTTTATGTAATTTTGTTTGGATCATTCAAATTAAGGGATGTTAATTTCAACTCATGGATTGAAGTTCAATTAAGCATCAAGAAATTGTGTTTGATTGTTCTCTTCTCTTCTCATTTATTTTATGCCTTTGATTATTAATTTGTCAAATTTCATAGCATGTTAGGCTAAATCCCCCTTCAAGGGGTGGGGGTGAACTCTTATTTCATGTTATTTTAATTTAATTAGTTTGATTACTTGAAAATTCCCTTTGAATATTAATTTTGATCCCTCACCTTTAAATTTACGCCTCGAGAGAGGGTAAATGATTTTCGAGAGAAAATCGAAATTTATAATACCCATTTTAGATTCGAACTAGAGATAGGGGTTTCTTAAGTAGGGTATTATTACTTGAATTTCAACTCTATTTTTATTTTCTAAGATTTACATAAGTTTTAATCGATCGATACTAGCAGGTGGTTAATTAAAAGGAGTGTAGGTCAATTTTCTAGAGTTGTGGGGGGTTAAACTTACTGTTCTAAAATGTTACTATTAAAATTACATTTGCAACGAGAGTTGATTTGTAAGTTTGATATTAATTTGGGAGAATTCAATTAATTCAATTAATTAATTAGAATAGCTAAAATTTGTGGTGTAATCCCACTCCTAGATTGTTCTCAAATTTATTTACCTCATTTATCTCTTATTTTTGTGTTAGACTTTATTTTTCATTTTAGTCACTTTTTAGTTTGAAATTTGATCTTGCATTTAGTTTAGTGTTATTTCACCTCACCTCACCTAATTGTTTTTATATTTGAAAAAGCTAAAAAAATAGAAAAAGAAAAATCCCAAAAAGAAAATAAAATTGAATTACAATTGAGTTTGTCTCTAGCTTACCCCCTTGATGTGGATTGATACCCTTACTTACCTCTACACTTGAGATTGTTAATTTTTTTAGGTATTTTGAGGATTTTGATTAGAAGAGCTTTTCAAGCAGTGATGAAAAATATACACAAAAGTTCTTTTTATCAAATGGCGTCTTTGCCAATCTTGGAAGGGTGAAGCACTCGGAGCGGATTTCAATTTGTAGTTCATTTATTTTTCAAGCTTTATTTTTTATTTTTTAGTACCATTTTTTTAGAAGGCTTGTATTAGGACTTTATTATCTTGGCTTGCATTACGGTGCATAGAGACACGATATTTTTTTCATTTTAAAAATTGTAATAATTGAAGAAAGCGTGATAGGGAAACCAAACAAGGTAGAGAGTGGGCATCCAAAGGCGAGGATTTAAAAGTCTCTCTACCTTGGTTCGATAGGACTCCCGGGGCCGACTGAGATTGGTGTGATCTCTCTCCGGTTGACTCAAATTTTTTGGCACCCCACGACCTAAAAAACGTGAGAGGTACATCTCTTAAACACTCGCGCCTCTCCTGTTAGCGAATCAATTCTTTTGTGTGCTTTGTGTGCTTTTACTTGATTTTATTCTCGCATTTATTTTCAAATGGTGTGATGAATTAATTGACTAAGACCTACACCCGGTCACTCATGAGAAGGGATTTCATCACCCGACTCACCCACTTACCAATTGTGTGCTACCCTAGCCATCACTAAATTTAAAATTTATTAACTAGGTAGCCCAATAGGAGAAAATTTTGCAATAGCCATCACTCAGATAAATTCCGTGATTTTTTATCGCCCGCGGACTTAATTAAAATTTCACTATCCTTTCACTAAATTTAAAGATAAAAATCGGCTATGTGCTAGTTAGGAATTTTCTTGATTTGTGTGTGTCCAATTCCATTTTTCAGTAGTCGGTTTTAGTTAGTTCGTTCAAATCAAGAGTCCATATTTTTCCCCACCTTTTCTTCCAAAAAAATCCAAAAATATTTTCTTTCATTTTAGAAAACTCCAAAAATATTTTCTTCCATTATTTTTCGAAAATCCAAAAATATTTTCTTTCCTGTTGAAAAAATTTAAAAATATAAAAAAAATATTTCTCTCCACATGGCCAAAGAATGTCCTTTACGGGACTACTTTGGTCATTTTTCATTGTCACACGACACGTTTGAGAGTGATCCCGAGCCGTCTCTATATGATATTCTTAGTGGTTTAACCTCTCTCACGAGTATCGTTGCTACTCTTGACCCATCTATTCACGCACCCCCTATTCCATCACCCTCGGTGTCAAGTGTCGACGTGTCTCATCCTTTATTGTGCACCCACTGTTATTATGCCTATCACATGTCCCATGAGTGCCCTTACATTCCATATCCATTCTAACCCACCGTGGAACATGTTTATCCATATGACACTGTTTCAGAACTCACCTCGGCCTATTATCCCAATATACCTAACCCCGAGTTGTGTGAGTACCCGAGCTATTCGTGGAGGGCCTGATCACCCTTCCATGCAATACGAATCCCAACCCGATGTTGTGGATCCTCACACGTTCCAATAGTTGTCATAGAAACCTTGTGCACCCGTTCATAATCAGTTCCCTCACTACGCACTCCATGCATATCAACCATTTGTCCATCACGAAGGCGATCCTTTCGTGTATGATGAACTTGTCCCCACTCCACACATTTCATTTGAGTATTCTCCTTGCAGTCATGATAGTAGTTAGTTGTGTCCACCTCAACCACCACTACCACCCGTCATTCCACCACCGTCCACATCCACTCTCAAAAGCCTCTTGCAAAAGTTCATACTTGAGCAAGAGCAAGCCACTCAAATCCAAAATGAAGCCCTCCAACGGCTTGAACAACGATTAAATGAATTTGAATGTGAGAGAGAGTCGGGCATTCCTATGGATCCACCCATCGTTGCAACCGAGTGTGATGATGATGTGTCCTCTTGTGACACGAATTTTGAGTGTGACTAACCCTACCACCCCGATAATCTCAAAGTTGAGACAATCCCATGGTCCAGGCCCCAAGTCGAAAATTGTGTTGACTTACCTTTCGATAGTGAGCCTGATCAAATTCCACCATATCCAAATGAACCCATCATTGCGGTTCCAATTTCCTTTCCCGTCGAATCCAAAAAATTTCCCGAGTCTACACCTATTAAGCTTCACCCTTGTGTTCCCGAGGAACCAATTTATCCTTGGTTAGCTCCGGCTACGAGAGCTCACCATTTTCCCGAGATAGAATCCGTGATAGTTCCTAACTATCCGGATATGCATCTTGTCCCACCATGCATGGCTCCCTTTGAGACCGATATTTCTAGTGATTCCTCTATCTTAGATTTTGATGCTTCATCTTGCCCACCCACCACATTTACCGATGCTACTCTTATGGAGAAGTTGACCACTCGATCTTTAGAAACCACACTCCCTTGTGAGTATTCCTTTACTCCTCCCAATGAGTGTGTGTCTCCCATGATTGAGTTGGATCATCTTCCTCCACTATTTATCCCACCTGGTACACCATTTATCCCACCTGATACACCTATTATTACATCCACCCCACCACTTGGTTTGGATCTTGATCTTATACCTTGCATGTTCCTAACTATATATTTATATCCTAACCTAAAACCATCCTCCACCCATGAGAGTTTTTATGGTGCTACTCTCCACCGTGACACCAAGCTTGTTACTCCATGCAGACTACTTCCTTGTGTTGTTGATTTTTCATCTCAACATCTCCCTGGTGTGTTACGACATGACCATTATCATCGACCATTTATAGAATGGTCGTGTGATTTTTTTGAGGCCTATTCGATTCAACATAGCAAACCATTTTGCCTCTGTCACCAGTTAGATCATCATGCCTATAGGGCCCTAGTTTCCCTCATCTTTAAGCTCAATAAGGCCCGTAGTCGATACCTCTTGACCCTTTTCACCCTCACCCTAGTCCCCAGTCGCCCATGGCCCACCGATGCTTTTCATCGTGTGATGCACTTTGCCATACAAGTGCATTAACCATTCTTATACCTGATCCAACAAGACTGACGCTTCAGTCTTGTTTGGGGGTGATTCTCATCACCAACCTTTTTTGTCGCCCCGCACTTTCCTTGTTCTTATCCTTAGGGTGAGATTCCATCGGCCTGGCTGAAGACATTAAACTTAGCGCTATCGGAAGGCAGCCCATGATTTCTTGTATGAGTCTTATCCTATTTGGGGATGGTGTTTCACATCACCCAATGCTTTATCATGCTTATAGACTTGTATACTTTTTTCTCTGATCATTTATTCAGGATTATTCTTGGCTACATCTTTCCACTTCATTAGCGGTTGATTCTGGTAATCTCTTTCCTACCTTATACTCTCAATTTTAAAAATCATTTCACTTAACATCAAGGACGATGTTCCTTTTTATTTGGGGGTGGGGAATTTTATCAAAATCATGCCTTTTTTGAATTTTTTTAATTTTTAAACCTGATTTTTAAAATATCGTGCAGTTTCTTTCATCTCATTCATTGATGTGAATTTTCAATCATCCATCTTTCAAGGGTCTGGGAATCAAGCTAGAGAATTTTTTTTTTCTAAATTGCTTATGTAATACATAACAAGGCATGTTGCACCATGAATTTCTAGACTCAACAAAATTTGCGCACTTATCACGTCACTACGATTTAGAGTTGAGGAGTACTACAATTCCCAAGAAAACCTTAAGGATCATTAGTAGAGACTTTAGCTTGTGAGATTCGTGCCTCTCACTTTTGAGAGAGTTTCACACAATCTCCGAGTCATAAGTTGATTCAACTTCTTTTGGGTCCGCACTTTAATTGTTGTATGATCTCATTATCCTTCATTAATATTTGGCTTGATCACTGAGAATGACATCTCTTTCGAGTTGTAAAAAATACGTGTCTCGAAATTTGTCCCGATTACTAGATTTTCATCCATACACTTACCACTTTTCCAAATCACATTTCCATTCACTCACCCATTCACTTCTCCCATTACATCACCATTTTCTTCCATATTTCCATATATTTCCCACATCATCCACCTATCATCTCCATATCATCTTTCATTTTCAAATAAAAGAGTGTTTTTCAAATGTAAAATGTTTTATGTGTTGAAAAAAAACAGAGAGAGAGAAAAATAGAAAAATTGCAAAAATAGAAAGAAGAAAAAGGAAAGTAAAAATCAGAAAAAAAAAAAAAGAGAAAAAAAAAAGAGAGAGAGTTTGTAGTTAGTAGTTAGTTTTGAAATAAAGACATTTGTGCCTAAAGTGTATACACTCTTCTATCGCATCCATTTCACATCGCATATTCATCACACATCCATCATATCATCCATCCATCCTACCTCATCCGACATATCCCATTTCATTTACCCATCACCCATATACATTCATATTTCCCCCAGGTGTTCGAGCAAATGAAAGTCAACATAGTTAATAACTCGACGTTATCACTATAGTGATTAACATTCTTCCACAAGATCATTTTTCTTTCAAATGTTGATATTTCATATATGTGTGTGAGACATTTAAACTTGCTTACATTTACTCACCTCCTCACACACAAGAGTGATACACTGAACCTAATCTCGAGAGTTCATTTGAGAGAGAGATATTCGTGAGATTTAAAGTTGAAGCGTTGATTCCGAGGAGGCAATCTAGGAATTAATCTTGTGATACTCGACCCGTTTTGACTGATTCACACTACACACGTTGAGTTCTAGGAAGGATGTGCCTTGTGTATTTACTTAGCTAAACTTTTTACGATTCTAGCTTGTATTTCTCAAATTATTTCTCATGTGATGGATTGTGCCATTATTCTATGTCTAATAAGAGATTGACTGCATTTCAATAAATCTTTGCAAATAAGAATTTTTTGGGTATATTCCCTGCAAACCCTCACGAGACACAACTCGTCCTGTAGGGCAACCCATAGGTTTAAAGGCTTGTTGCACATGCTAAGTGCAATCTCAAGTGCCCGCGAAAGTGGTGCACTTTTGGTTTCTTATCTTTCTCTTTCTCTCTATCTTATTGCTCGAGGACTAGCAACGCTCTGTTTGGGGGTGGTGCGATAAGCACCCAAAACTGTACAATTTATACCCCCAATAGATGTATTTTAGTTGCTAATTCTCGATAATTTGGGTCTTAAGCGCTTTATTATCTATTTTGTAGGACGGATGCACGTTGCGGTATTCAAATGCGTATTTCAAGGAAATTCTGCACAATATGGAGCTAATTACCCTTGTCCCGTATCCTAGCCCACCCTAATCCGGCCTAAACCTGTCCCGAACCGTCTGTATTTTGGTTGTCCCATTTTATTTTATTTGTGTCATTTTATTTTTTAGGATTTATTTTATTATTTTATTTTATTGAGTCATGTATATATTTTTTGGATTTTTATATTTTTAGCACGCCGTGTATCAGTTTTTATATTTTCTATTATTTTCTTAATTGTAGTTAGTTTATCATTATTATTTCATTTTCTATTTTCTATTTTTTATTTTATTAGTTTTTTATTTTTATAGTTTTTATTTTAGTTGTGTTTACTTTTTTTAGAGTTTGTGTAGTGTGTCGTTATATTTTTATTTTTAGTTGATTTTTATTTTTTATTATATTAATTTTCATTTTATTAGGTTAATTTTTGTTTTATTTTATTTTGAGTCTTAATTTTTTATTTAGGGTCACAAATTCAACACACACACACACCCTACAACCAAACTCATTCACACCTTTAATCCTACACCCTCACACACACAATTATACCAAACTCCATCTTCAACCTCTCACCCTCTCTCTCTCAACTCTCCTCTAAACCCACTAAATCTCCATTAACAATCCACCGCCAATAAAACCCCATAACCTCTAGCCCCTATCACCCGAGCCTAACCCCTACCACCAGTATCCAAAGCCGGCGACTCGTGTACCTGAAAACCCCATCACCAACCAACCTCACTCCCTTTTAAACCCCCACCGACGAAACCCCCGGCGACGTGACAACCCGAACCCTCCAGCCGCCGACCCATAGCAGTAAACCCGATGGTTTAACCCTCCAGAAACCAAATCCACTACAAAAACAAACCGCGGACCCAGCTGGCCTACCTGGTCGAGCCAACACTCCTTCTCTCCGGCCAAGCCTTGCCAACTCGGACCCCACTCCCCACTCCCCCCTCACCGACGGCGAAACACCTACACCTCCAACTGCAGGTCCTGATCTATCCCCTTATCAGTGCCCATACACAAACCCATCTCGGTTGCCCCCCACAACCCAAGCCACGACCCAGCTAAAACAAAACCCGTGGCAACAACTCCCAATCGGATCCTAAACCTCCATCCGCAACCCTACCAACTCCCGAATCCGGCGACATTCGACAAGCCCATTAACCCAAATCCAACCCCCCTTCTAAACCACCTCCATGCTAAACCCATGTCACCCATTTTCCATTTGAATTCCCATTGTCTTAACCGATTTTATCTCCTCCTATCCCAAATAACAAAGACTAAACCAAATCTAAATAAAAACTCACATGTGACTAATAAACCCCACTTAACCCTCTTTTTCCTTATTACCCCTAACTACCTCTTTTTACCCAATACCCAAAATACCCCATAACCATATCATATTTTGTCACCCGATTCCCTCACCCATACACCTTCCTTACCTCACACATTTGCCACACACATGTGCACTCCCAAATACCCAAATTACCCCCATGGTCCATACCTACTATTTAAAGAATGGAAGACTCAATTTGAAGAAGCTTTAGAATAGACAATTGGTATAGAGTATTTTAGAGAGAGAAACACCATTTTAGTTTAGTTTTTTTTAGGCTAGAATTTATTTTATTACACTTTTTTTTAGATAGTGAGGGAAAATAAATTATTGTGAGGATTAAATTGAGTGAAGTTTTTGATGTAATTTTGTTTGGATCATTCAAATTAAGGGATGTCAATTTCAACTCATGGATTGAAGTTCAATTAAGCATCAAGAACTTAGGTTTTATTTTTCTCTTTTCTTCTCATTTATTTTATGCCTTTGATTATTAATTTGTTAAATTTCATACCATGTTAGGCTAAATCCCCTTTCAAGAGGTGGCGGTGAACCCTTATTTCATGTTATTTTAATTTAATTAGTTTGATTACTTTAAAAATCCCTTTGAATATTAATTTTGACCCCTCACCCTTAAATTTACGCCTCGAGAGAGGGTAAATGATTTTCGAGATAAAATCGAAATTCTAGTTATAATACTCATTTTAGATTCGAACTAGAGATATGGGTTTCTTAAGTGGGGTGTTATTACTTGAATTTCAACTCTATTTTTATTTTCTAAGATTTACATAAATTTTAATCGATCGATACTTGCAGGTGATTAATTAAAAGGAGTGTAGGTCTATTTTCTAGAGTTGTGGGGGCTTAAACTTAATGTTCTAAAATGTTACTATTAAAATTACATTTGAAACGAGAGTTGATTTGTAAGTTTGATATTAATTTGGGAGAATTCAATTAATTAAATTAATTAATTAGAATAGCTAAAAATTTTAGTGTAATCCCACTCCTTGATTGTTCTCAAAACTATTTACCTCATTTATCTCTTATTTTTGTGTTAGACTTTATTTTTCATTTTAGTCACTTTTTAGTTTGAAATTTGATCTTCCATTTAGTTTAGTGTTATTTCACCTCACCTCACCTAATAGTTTTAATATTTGAAAAAGCTAAAAAAAATAGAAAAAAAAAAGAGAGCAAAAAGAAAATAAAATTGAATTACAATTGAGTTTGTCTCTAGCTTACCCCCTTGATGTGGATTAATACCCTTACTTACCACTACACTTTAGATTGTTAAATTTTGTAGGTATTTTTTGGTTTTTGATTAGAAGAGCTTTTCAAGCAGCGACGAAAAAAATATTATACAAAAAAGTTTTTTCTATTACTCACACTAAGACTCATTATTATTCTCGTTACATCATTACAACCGTTATAGCCCATAGTCAGTATAAACAAAAGATACAATATGGTTAAGTAAAACAACAAGATAAAATATGAGTTGCCACGCTAAGCTTCCTCGCTGAGTTGCCATGCTTAGTTGCCATGCTGCCTTAACTCCAGATACTGTTGAAAATATGGGAATTATCCCTAATCTCAAGATTACCTTCAAGCCCCCTCTACATTTGTCCCTTTCGTGGAGAGATTTGTTATGGGAACAAGAAATGTCTGCATGAAAACTTCTCGATCCGATAAACCTTCTCTGTGTGAAAAAATTCTTACATCTTTTCCTTCGTTAGAACCACCACGTTAGAATCTCCAGGAAAAAGTAAAATTCTCCCTGATGTACCTGAACCAAAGTGCTACGGCTTATTGGTTCTTTAACAAAGGGACATCACCATTTTTTTCTTACACTGAGCTTCAACCGTTCTAACTTTATTATTTGAAATTCTCCTGAAAGGCCTGAAAACCTTCTCAATTGCTCGTTTTTACGCTTGGTAAGTGAAATTCTCTAGTTCATGACATTTGTGGAGTTCAATTGTGAGCAGTGATTGTTTCGTTGGGACTTCCCCTTTCATTGGGCCTTATGAAACTCTACCCTGTAATGTTTCGCTATGTTCGAAAAAATAAAAATTCTCCCCGATGTAGCTGAGTCATAATTAGACAACGTTTGGACTTGTGGCGAGAGGACATCGTAGCTTTTTGAACCATTGGGACATCTTTTTCATTGGGAGTATATTAGATATGTCTGACAAAAATTCTGGTGCCAAAACTCAAACTTTCTGAAGAAGGAAACCCCCTTCTATTTCCCAAGCATCACTTCATTAATGATGTGGTGCTGTCTTTTCAACTGTCAAGACACCTCCCGAAGTGCCACATGTCCATTTGAAATGATTATCGGCGGCCTTACTCGTGTTGTGGTGGGAAACTCAATAGGCGGGTTCCTTAAAAGGTTTTAAACATTTTTCTTTTCAAAACCCTTCTCTATCCTTCATCTTATTCAAGCTCCTGTCTTCTTTAGAGAGAGAAATTTGTTCAAAAACTCCATTGTTGTCCAGCTCTTTACTCAGTTTCTTCCTTCTCTCATCTTTTACGCCACCGTCTGTGGTTGTGCTCCTACCTCTTTGTTCTTATCCCTTCTTACCCAGTTATTTCACTCATTTCCACTCTACTATGGCTTCTTCAAGTGCTTCTAAGGTTGCCACCACCCCTGCTCAGCCGAGCTCCCCTTCTGCAGCCTCTAGCACCGCTGCCATCCCTAGCGTCAGTGCCCTAAATACTGCTCGTCAAGAGCAACTGAGCTTCTACCATCGATCTCCCATCTTTGGTGAATATGATAAGTTCTCGGATACATGTAAGGCTTTCCATTTCTCAGCCAAGTATGACCCTTTATTGTTGGGCGATGAGGATGAGGATTCGTCAAAGTGGAGGTATCTTCCCCCATAGGGGACTCTACACTTTAGGTTGGACCGTGGTGACTTCACTTATTCTCAGATTGATTTCGAGGCACCTGGGGGGTCGCTAGCCCATTTCACGACCTGGCACACACATATGCAGAGCTCATGCGTTGCTGCTCTTGCGAAGGTTGGTTTTCATCGGGCCTACTGGTTTGGGGAGTTCACACTTTCTAAGCATAACATTGCGCTACAAGTAATAGTTTCCTGATGGAGTATCACAACTCACACGTTCTTTCCTGCGTGAGGAGAGTTCACCATTACAATGGAGGACGTCTTTGAGATTCTTGGGTTTGAGCCCATGGGCGAGTTTGTATACCACGATGATGCCCTGGATGCCGAAGAGGCTGCTAACCGAGTTGAGTTACATCGAATCTATCATAGTTGCACTGGTTCTTCGAAATAAGGCCACATTTACTCCCCTCATTAGTTATTTTTTCAAAGCTCCAACCCCAAAGGATGTCACTGCTGCAATGGGCCAAGGTAGAGGTACATCCCTGGAACTACCAGCCTACAGACTTGTGTTTCCTTCACGCTTCTTCCTGACTAGGAAACCCAATGACTAGCCCAGGAGGGACCTTATAAATATTTCCATCCGTTTCTCTAGGGGTTTCAACCTTTCTATGGCCGCCATTGCCTTGGGATGCCTCTATACTTGGCTGGATCGAACTCACATCGACATGGAACGGTCATTGGGTCATTGTAACTTGGCCAATTTCATCAACACCATCATTTTGACGGCCTTCCTTTACACCCATTTTCCTGCCATTGCCGCTAAGTCTATCTCTCTCCCTGTGAGCCAAGCTATTAAGCCCCCATGACTCTTATGTTTCCACAAAAAATTGAGTCGAAAGGAGGTAATGGGGTTTTTTAATTTTTTGGACTCTTTGGTGATGAGGCCCTATAGCGAGTCTACATTCGCCCATCGTTGGGATTTTTTTCCTTTTGCAGCCTCAACGGTCAAGTTCATCCCACTTGTAGAAGATCCCTCACAGGCCGTGGTACTTCTGTTCACCCCTGGGTTTCTTCCTTCCTATACTGAATGGGGATACACCTCAAAACCTTACAACCCTGGTAGATGTAGGAGGAAGTTTGGGTTTGATCAGGGGGCCCCTTGATCTGTGTTTTAATAAAACCACACAAGGGACACTTTCGCTGAAGTTGGTACTTTCTATCTTACCGTAACGGTGCTTGGTGTGAATTCTACCGTCAAAGCGTGAGTCACCCTTCCTCGTGCCACTAGAAAGGGGGACATATCCACCTCTTATGCAACCAAGTTCCATTTGGTATAGCTGACTAGGATTCACGAGTATATTCAGATCCCCCCCCAATATCCCCCAATCCTTTCTTTCTCTACGTCTGAACTAGGTCTCAAGGGAAACTCTGTTCTTGGAGTTGAGTTTTCCTTATGTAGAAGCATTAAAGAATCTTCGTAGTAGCTACCCCATCATTGCCCGATGATCCCTATTGTCACCCCGAAGCCCAAAGCCGTTGCAACTGCCCAACAGTCTGCCCCCTCAGTCGAAGATGCTACAAGCGAAGGGCCTTCCTAGACACTAGCTAAAAAGACCAAGAAGTCCAAGGGTGGGCCTTCCTCGAAATATAAGTCCTAAGCCTGATCTCCTTTGGAGGCGTTCCCCATTGCCTCTGTTCCTCCTCCCACATCTATAATAATGTTTGAGGAGCTGAGAAGGCATGTTTAGGCCGAGGTAGAATGAATAAATGTTGAGTTTCAGCAACATTCCCTTGTTGTTCCTCCCTCGGATGATTTCCCACGGTTATAGTTGATCTAACTGAGAAAATAGTAAAGAGGATAAAAAGTTCGAGGGTACCTTAAGGTGCTGGTGCAACGGGCACGAGGAATAAAACTATTGGTACCAAGTCCCAGAATAAACGGACGCCCGGGATACATCCCGCCCTAGTTCCTTCTATTGCTGCCTCCTCTCCACCTTCACCAATGGTTATAACTTCTCATTCTCCTTACGAATCTGAGGTATGCGTGCATGTTTTGTTCTTGTTCTCCTTTTCTTAAGGCAAGTTACATCTGCTTATTTCTTTAATAACTTTGGTGCAGGGAGTTGAAGAAAGGCCCAGTCCCCTTGGTTTCCCCGTGAACCATTTTGTGGGGAGCGTTTGTGTGTCTCTCAAGCCGATACTACTCCTCCCCGTTCCCCCATGATAGGTCTTACCTACTCTCGCTGTTTGTCCTCCCAACGGGCCAAAGATACTGCTGCGGGGGCTGCTACCATTGAATCTTTTGGAATATCTGTCCAACTAGAGGAAACTACTCTAGCCCCTTCTAAATTACCACCCGAGCAAGAGGTCCCTCTGCCCATCATTATGGTCCCGGAGAGTGCCCTTGAGGTAAGAAAAAAAAAATCTTATCAAGTTTCACGTCTTTTCCTTGTCCCATTGCTTTGTTTATCGTTCTGATATGTTGGGATGTTTTAGGTGGAAGTAGCATCTCTGATAGCTAACATTCTTCTTCCCACCGCGCTGACGAGACCCCTGACTACAATTTCCCTTTTTGGTGCTATAACTCAGGTAAGTAACACTTATAGGTATTTCTCCCTTTCTCGGTACCTATTCGCCTTTCTAACACTTTAGCTTCGTTATTGCAGCTTTCTCCAAGTCTTTCCCCACTCTCGGCTCTTAGTGGTATATATATTTCTAAGGCCAAGGTTGATGATGCTGCTCATCATGATGGTTCTTCTCTGTCGACAAATGTTGGGGCATCTCTTAAAGGTCCAACATCTTCTCCTGGTGATACGCCCATGTTGATCTTAGTACCTTTTAGTGGTGAGGGAAGTTTGCCTACCGTTAAGGCTTCTTCAGCCAAGCACCCCATTAAGGCTATTGAGGCAATGAGCCTGCCCCCAATGGTTCCTGCTGCTATGGCCTCCACGATGACTCTCGTTCTCCCTTTTGCTGAGGTATTTTGCTAATTCTTTTGTATTTCTTAGTCTCTCAAACTTCACTTATGTTGGTGACTTAACAACAAAAACACTTGTTAAGGTTTTTCATAAACTCCACCTATATCGGTGACTTAACAACGAAAACACTTGTTAAGATTTTTCATAAACTCCACCTACATCAGTGACTTAACAACGAAAACACTTGTTAAGATTTTCATAAGATCCACCTATATCGGTGACTTAACAACGAAAACACTTGTTAAAATTTTCATAAACTCCACCTATATCGGTGACTTAACAACAAAAACAATTGTTAAGATTTTTCATTAACTCATTATTTCCCCTAACTGTTCCCAAGTTACTCGGGAGGATTCTCCACCAGTTCTTTCGCCAACCTCATCACCCCGTCGAGAACTCGTTATTTCAGAATGCTCAAGTCACAACGATCAAGGTTCCACGACTGGTGCTGTTATTGAGAGAGATTATAGATGTGAGCTTCCTGTGCCCGACTTGGATCCTCATGCCTTCTGCCTGATGGTGCTTCAGCATTCTTCTCAGATGTCTGCGAACCATCACTTGGTAGTTGAGCTGCTTGCAAACCACCATCCTGAAATGGTCATCGTGGATTATCTGCATTACAACATCTCTGTGATGAGTTATAGGCTTCAGGGCATGGCTATCATTGTAGCTGAGATTACTAGTACTCTGAACTCAAACGTTACCAGAGCCCTCCTCAACCAATTCCTGGGGCTCCTGAAGGAGTTGGGTCATAATTTCTTTTATCTTGATTATCTTATTACGTATTTAAAAACTTTGAAGAGCCAGCGCTGGATAGCCAAAAGGAACTGCTCCAGAAACATCGAGAGGATCAACGGGATGAGGAAGCTAAGTTGGTTGAGTTATCACCTCTTCTTGAAGCCGTGGACAAAGAGGTGGGGGACCTCGAAGAAGCGAGAGAAGCTCCTCATCGATAGTACACAAGAACAAACGAGGCTGGAGGTTTATATAAATGCCCAATAGTCTTTCCTGGAAGCTTCTTCGGGCCTTCCTGGATATTTGTTCTCTGCTTCAGATCTTTGGTTCCTCTTGGGTCAATGATTTGTTGTAAAAATTTTCTTTTCTTCTTTCTATGTAATTCTTAGGCAATAGCTCCCAATTTTGTAATGCCCCAAAGTTTATGAATGAAGAAAAAATGTATGTTTTCCATGTCATTTCTTTGTGTTACAAATTCTTACGTACATTATGAAGTTCTATAATTATTTTATCTCCACTTGAGTTATAATAAAAAGAACTTGTATACTCATCATAAAAATAACTTGTGCATTCACAACAACAGCCAGATACATCAGCGGTCCAAACATAATTGCTTACACATGATAGACTTTCAACTATTTATTATTAATCTTGAATGTCTTATCTTCTTCCATCATAGAAATTAAGCAATAACCTGAGTCACGAGCTTCTTTTAAAATGAAAGGTCCCTCCTAATTTGCTGTAAACTTAGGTAGAGGAACCCCAGTGATGTGTTTCACTACTGCCTTCAACACGAGATCTCCCTCCATGAACTTTCTCGGTCTTACCAAGTTATCATATGCCTTGGAAAGTTGTTCCGTATACATTCAAAAATGTTGCATTGCATTATCTCTGTGTTCATCCAACGCCTCCAGCTACACATGTCTACTCTGAGGGAGAATGCTACTTAGCAAGGCATGTCAAGTAGAGGGAACTTCTAACTCCACCAAAATGATTGCCTCAGCCCCATAAATGAGGGAGAATGAAGTATACCTTGTAGGCTTCCTCTTGGCTATTTATAGGCCCAAAATACAGCTGGTATCTTATCATCCCACGCTCCTGGGAAATCTTCCATCGTTTTAGCCAGGATATTAACCAAAGTTTTGTTAGTTGCTTTAGCCTGACCATTTCCCTTTGGATATGCCACTGTCGAAGTATGTTGAACAATGGAGTACTTATCTGTGAGCATCGTTACTTATGAATTGAAGAAAAGGGGTTCCATTGTCCGAAAGGATAACCGTTGGGATCCCAAAATGGCAACTGATGTATTCTCTAATGAAGTTTCTCACCACGCCCCGTTTTTACCCTTCTAAGTGCTATCGCTTCATCCCACTTTATGAAGCAATCCGTTGCTACTAGTATCCATATCTTCCTCCTTGAAGAAGGATATATTGCCCCTACCAAGTCGAATGCCCAAGTGTAAAAAGAATAAGGCATCTCCAGGGAGTGTAGCTCTATCGATGGGGCATGGATAATATTTCCATGAAGTGGACAAGATGTACATTTTCGAACGAACTTGACAGAGTCTTTCTCCATTGTTGGCCAATAATACCCCAACGTCATCACTTGGTCATATAACCTCGACCCTCATATGTGAGCTGGATCGTGATCCTATTTGACGACCTCGACTGCTTCTTCCTTCGCGATGCAACGCAACGGCCTATTGAAGTATCACCTTCAATAAAGTTGTCCCTCCTGAACGTAGAATCTTGGGGCCCTTCCTTGAGTCCCATATCGTCAACCTTTTTTTATTGGGATAACTCCATATCTAATGAAGTTAATGTAGGGGTGTCTCCAGTCAAGTTGAGTTTCCATGAAATCACATTCATCTGCTTCAAAGAATAACTAGCATTTGTCGCACTTCTGTTGTAGCTATGTCGTGTCTTGTTTCATTCTAAGAAAAAAGTACCCCTATATTAGAATCCTTCGATAGAGGGGTATCTCAGTTGTCTCACAGTGCTCTTCATGTGTTCTCTTTAATCTCCGCTCTTCTTCTTCTGGGCCGATGCACCTCGATAATAATCCTCCTGTGTTCCGAAAGTAAAGGTTTACCTGATTTGTGAAGTATTGGGATAATTCCCTTAACTCCATTGCTCCTTCCCCAGATTTCAATTGCCTTCTAATCTCTCCTCTCTAGTCATCATCCTCCTTCATTGGTAAAATTGAGTGTACTATCGAAGGGGATGTTCTTCGTTAGATCACGACAGTAGTTGTATCATTCCTCATGACCATTTTTTGGGTAATGGTAGCATAGGCATCTGGGTGGCGGTTCATCATTCTGGGATGCCTCTTGATCTTGGTTCGATAGAAATAGTAGAGGAGCCTCTGAATGATGGTTCTGTATGGTGCTAGACTCATGTGTTTCAACGCATACTCTCCATTCACTTACTGAATCATCAAATTCAAATCACCTTTGATGTAAAATGAACGAATTCCCCTTCGCAGAGCCTCTAGCAACCCTAGCACTAATGCTTCATATTTCGTCTCATTGTTGGAACATGTGAAATCTAATTTGTAGGAATGAAAAATCTCCTCCGTTCCTTTTAAAAGAATAACCCCTTCTCCTTCTTTCTTTTCCATCGAAGATCCATCGAACTACATTGTCCATTCCTCATCCGTTGCGACTAGATGATTGGCCTATAAATCGTCTCCCGGAATACTTTCTTTAGGTGGCTCAAACGTTCCTAAGGGGAATATTTCCAATAGATAGGCGTACGCTTGGATTTTGATTGCGCGAGGAACCACACACTTCAAGTCATATTCGGAGAGGATCAGGAACCACCTAGCTGCTCTACCAATTAATATAATTCTTGTCAGTAAGTACTTAATAGGATCACATCTAGTTACAATATAAATTGTAAAAGACATCATATAATGTATAAGCTTCTGTGCTACAAAGATAAAGACCAAATAATGCATTTCTAAGCTACTATATCTAACCTCTGGCCCCTGTATGATTCTTCTGAGGTAATAGACCGATCATTCTTCCCCATGAATCTTATGTGCTAACAAATCTCCCACGGACCTTATGGTAAATATGAGGTATAGCTGTAACGGTATTCCTGCCTGTGGGGGAACCATGATTTGTGGTGAAACGAGCAGCTTCTTTAGCCCAGCGAGTGAATCATGGTGAACCTCCTCCCACTTGAATTTCGTGTTCCTTCGTAATAGCTGCATTAACGGATGTGTCATCTCGGCTAATCCAGGCACAAATCTTCTAAGATAGGAGACTTTACTGAGGAAACTCTTCAGCTCCTTCGCCGTTCTCGGACTTAGCATCTCCAAGATCGCTCGTTTCTTGTCCTGGATCATCTTCACCCCTTACCGATTAACCACAAAGCCTATAAATTTTCCGCTTGTCACTTCGAAGACGCACTTCAGTGGGTTCATCCTCAATTTATACTTCCTTTATCGGGCAAACACCTTCCACAAATCGCTTAGATGGGAATCCTCCTTCGTTGGTTTGATGACCAAATTATCCACATAGAATTACACATATTTGTGGAAGAAGTCATGAAAAATATCCAACATTGTTCTCTCGTAAGTATCCCTAGTGTTCTCAAGTCCAAACAGCATTACTCTGTACATAAAATTATCGAGAGGGGTTCTAAAGGTCATTTTCTATGCATCCATGGGGTCCATCTTGATCTGGTTGTACCCTACATACCCATCCATGAAGCTATACATCTCATGACCAACCGTTGCATCTATCAAGCTGTCGATGGAGGGTATAGGGAACTCGTCTTTGGGGCAAGCTCTGTTCAAATCTCTGAAGTCCGCACAGATCCTTATCTGGGTTTTGCCTTTCTTTCCCACCGGCACAATGCTAGACAACTAAAGAGGGTGCTGTATTGGTTTGATGAATCTTGCCACTAATAATTGTTGTACTTATTCCTTAATCTTCCAGTCTAGCTCGGGTTTGTACGTTCTCTTTGCTTGTTTCACCAGAATGACTAAAGGCATTACATTCAATTTATGGAAGCTGACTCCCTCATTCATCCCTTCTATCTCCATGTATTTCTATGCAAAAACATCTATGAACTCATGAATCAACTTAACCAAAGCCTCTCATTTCTCCTTACTAATATCTTTCGAGATAAAAATAGGCCTTGGGTCCTCCTCTTCTTTCTCCAAGTTTAAATACTCCAGTTCTTGTGCCTACAGTCTCGATTGGTTCGCCATGTATTCTGGTTCCTCATTGACTTCCTCCAAAAATTCTTGTACGCTGGAGTTGTCTATCACTATACATTTTCCCCGCTGATCCATTAGGAAGCACTCATATATCGGGTCAGCCTCATTGTTAGCTTCTTCAGTCGCCCTTTCACACCATTATAATTGATATATCACCTTTCCTTCTTTAGTGTTGACCTTCTTGCACTGTCTGCTAGTAGTTGTAGCTGCCTTCCTCTTCTTCTCTCTAGAAGCCTTGACCACTCTTTTTCCTAAGAACTGGCTCAACATGCTTTGTTGTTGGACCTCATCTTCCATCGGATCCACTATGAGCCTCATCCTATCATTGAGCTTCTTCGAGATGTTTTGGGGTCGAGGGGTCATCGAATGAGCTTCTTTGGTCATCACTCTTGCGTTGTTTGTAACCTCTTTATTCTTCTCGTTCAAGGGCACCATCCTTTTTCTGATCGAGGGAACCTATTCTCCTTCCATTCTTCTCGTTAGGACCCGAACATCCTCCTCCAACTCTGTGTAGAATTCTGCATTTACCAAGTAGGCTTCCTCGACGGTGAAGGGCCTCTCCATAAACCTAATAGTAACCTCTGTTCCCTTGTTATTTTCCTTAGCGCATTGGTGGTACGTCGAGGTAACTAACCCTTGGTTGTGTATCCACACTCTTCCTATCATCAGATGATAGGAATTTACACTCTCTATTACGTGGAACTTGATATGGGAACTCAGATTTCCCATCATGATCCTAACATTCACGTACCCAATGGATTTGGAAGACTAGTTATCATATACTGAAATTACCAAAGGCATGCAGACCAACCTTTCCTCCGGAATATTAGCTGCGTGAAAAGAGTTGATTGGCATGATATTGATGGAAGATCCCCCATCCATAAGAGTCCTTACAAAACTAACTTCGTTGAAGATAACAATCACTTATAATGGTCTCACGGCCCAATCTACATCACTGAAAGTTACTTCTGACAGAAAATTCTTTGCCAACCTGGCTATGGGTCCCCTCCATCTTAGCGAGGAGATCGCATTCTTCCTCTCAATGTCTAGTATTGCCTGGGTTATTTCTAATCTACTCTCCCTCGATATTCCTACTTAGTCGAAGAACCAGGCAACCTTTGGGGATTTTGAAACTACACAGTACTCTAGGACTGGGTCTGCTCCCTCACCTTCAACGTTGTATACATCCTCCACGTCTTTGGCGCTTTCCTCATCGTAGGCTAGTACTATATTAGCCATTCCCTTCGTACAATTTTCCAGAGCTTCTTCGAACTCTCCTTGCCTCGTATTTCACCTTCTTTCTTCTCTCTCTCCTTCCTCGTCACAGGCCATCAACAAATTGTCCCCATGTGCTGGGAGTGAGTTGTTGTTGACGTTCTGCGAAGGGATTTGCAATGTCCCTGCCTTCACATACTTATCGATGATTATCCTCAGCATGAAACATCTCTCTGTTGGATGCTAGATCTTTCGATGAATCTGGCAATATTTAGGATCTGATCTCATTATCGCATCGAGTTCCCCCATGAGAATGCCCTTTAGTTCGTATACCGTTCCTCCTTGGACCATTATGTTGTAACAGCTAACAGCCTCCTCCACTGTACAAGGCAATGATGGTGGGTCCTCCCTATCTCTTCCAAACTTCCTCTTATTGTCCTTCTTCGACGCTTTGCCCCCATCTTCTCCCTCGGTGTACCCTACCCGTGGGGGCTGAGACCTCCCTCCCACAGGTTGTATCGGCTACCTAAACATCCTGGTCACCACCACTAGATTTGGTTGCACCACCAAGGAGATATTTATTATCGCTTTTAAGAATGCCAAAAAAGTCCCCTTGCGCATCTCATTAATGAGATGACGGATGTACTCAGGAAGCAGCCCCTTCGCACAAATCTGCAATAACTTGGATCCTTTGGCCTCCTCCCTCACATCGAGGGACCTTTCCTTAAACCTTCGAACATATTCCACCACTTTTTCCCCGGGTCGTTGCTTCTCCCTCCCTAGTTGGGTCAAAGTAAACTCATCTTCCGCCAGAAATAACTTCTGGACAAACAAAACATGTATCTCCTCCCATGTAGAAATGCTCATGTGAGCCAAATGAGAATCCCAGGTATATGCTTCATCGGTTAAGGATTTAGAAAACTCTCTCAACCTGAGCTTCTTATTATTACAATGCGCCCCCAAGTGTTGAACGAAGCACTTAATGTGCTCCTTCGGGTTTCCACCTTTCCCTGTGTATTTTTCAAAAATAGGAGGAATATAATCTTTTGGGTAGGGCTTATCATTGTATTTGTGGGGGTAAGGTGTTCGAAATTCGTCATAAACTAAAGCTACCTCGCTAGAAGATTACGAGGAGGCTTGCATGAACTTCAGCATATCTTTCTGCATCTCCTTCCTCATTTCCTCCATGGGTGATGCTACTAGGGAAACAACCAACGAGACCATAGGCTGAGTGCCCATTGTAGCTGGATCAATCATTACAGTTGGAGTCGTTGATACTCCTAAGGTTCCCACTGATTGATTTACAATATAGGGTATACTTGCTGGGACTGTTCCCATTACGCCCGCACTTGGTGGGGCTATTGGGGCTGCCCCTAGTGTCATGAAGGAGTTGGCTTCAAATCCTCTTAACACCTCTGAAGCTACCGGAGTTTTTAAGAACTCTTAAAATTTATTCATGATGAGTTCCACTTTAGCTAGTCCCAACGTAGCACTCGAGGAATCTTATGTCACCCCTAGAACGCCTGTCGTCACCTGAACTGGAGGTTCCTTTATTCGAGGCGCCCCATCCCTAAGAGACTCTAGTTCTCTTGCCGCCTATTCTTCATTGTGTTCGATGTCATTAAAGTTGAGCCTTCAATTAATGTTATCTTGCACCATACTCATTTCTTAGAAGAATCCCTCCCCAGCAGAGTCGCCAAATGTAAGAGGGTAGTTTAGATAAGATGGAAGCGTAACCCCTTTTTGAGTACAGTGATGACAAGTTAAATAACAAAACTATTTATTAACCATAGGACATACAAACACGACTCAATGAAGATAGACTCAGTTCAAGCTCACAAATCTCTCGTGTATAACTCAGAAGGTAGTAATGAACTTAGAAGTAACTTATCTAGAGGGAGAGAGAAGTAAGCACCCTAGACATACCTTGGCAGGCAGCCAAAAACACCAACCACCCTCAAGAATCTCTGGCAAGTATTAAAAGCTTTGTAATAAATGACAATGGTGGGTGAGTAAACTCTCTAATTTACAATAATTCTCTTTGATGTATATTATATCTAGTAATACGTTCTAAATTCTCAAAAAAAATCATCCTCTTCTAAGAGGTGGTTGGGGTACTTAAATAGCCTCCCATGCCACCCCTGATGTAACTCCACCATTAATGCCTGTGAAAGACATCCCTCATAATTTTTGTCACAAACATTAAATACCTGATGCAGTAGTTGTCTCCACATCATAAACATTAAATTCCAATACATGCCTTTTGCCTAACCACTGTGTGTCAGGGGGATGTTGTCACAGAGGTGGCTTACCAACTGTCTGATAGCCCCAAATACCATGGTGGTTTACTCAAGTTCAGGTCTGACATTGCCTAGCTGGTTATTGACATCAGATAAAGTGGATGTGACATTATGTAGAGCGTTTTTTGGATCACAATTCAACGCCTGATGGAACTCAAGGCTGCTCCCCCCGAGGTTCCACGGTAAGGGTCCTTCGGTGTTTTATCAGGTGTATCTAAGATGTTCAGGACAAGACCTAATGGTGCCTCACTTCTCAATGCTCCAAACCAAGTCCCTCTAAGGTTCCCATGGGGAGGTCATTCGATAGAGCATGAAATCTCTCCTTGGACCTGCCAAGCCTGGTCTCTCGTGAGTACCGTTTGACCTCACACTAAGACTCGTTATCATTATCGTTCCATCATTACAACCGTTATAGCCCATAGTCAGTATAAACAAAAGATATAATATGGCTATGTAACACAACAAGATAAAATATGAGTTTCCACGCTAAGCTGCCTCGCTCAGTTGCCACGCTGCCTTAATTCTAGATACTGTTGTAAATAGGGGAATTATCACTAATCTCAGGATTACCTTGAGGCCCCCTCTACAGGTTTACTTCTACATCGCATAAAGAAGAAGTTCGTTATTTTGTTACGGCATACTCACACGGTGAAAGGCATTGTGCGAGGGTTGACGGTAGTCCAAAAGCTTCATTGGTGGATTCCAAAGTTTCGGTGGATTTCGGGATTGTCGACTAAGCGAAGGTTGGTACAAGAAGATGCGTCAAGGGCTTGAAGGGAGTCGAGTCCAATTGAGTAAGTCATTTGTCTTGTACTTGTAAAAACACAATACTTAGTGGACTTAAGGCTAGGGTTGTCCGAGGTTTTTCGCATTGTGGGTTTTTCCTCGTACATTGTGACGTAGTGGTTGTGAATTTATTTTATTTTGCAAATCACCTAGAACACATGCTTAGGATGAAAAGATAAAATATGGTTTAATTCACTTCTTTTGTTTTATTTGGTTCATGTTTAATATTTGGGTAATGTTTGACTTAATTTAATTGAAGTATAATTAATGTAATTTGATAAAATTTGGTTTGGCCTAATTGCAAATTGAATTAATTAATGTTAGGCAAATTTCTAGGACTTAGGTTAAATTAATTTGGTTTAAGTGAATTTCAAGCGTGTGTGTGTGTGTTCATCATAATTCACTTATTTAGGTTTAATTTTAAGTTTTCTTTTAGAAATTAAAGGTTGTGTTTAATTTAATTTTTCATATTTTTAAGGAAAGAAAATCAATAAGATTTGGAAAATTAAATTGTTGGGTTGAACGAACCTTATTCTGCATTTAGAGGAAATTGATTTTTAAAGTGAATGATTTTAAAATTGGGGGTCATCGTTTCCAATAGGCATCGATAATGCAATGGACAAACTGGGGTCACCAAAAGGACACTCCTGGATAGGATTAAGAAGAGACTCGATGATGCAAAAGGGAATTGGATCAACAAACTCCTTAGTGTGCTCTGGGCTTATAGAACCACTCCACGAACAGCTACCCAAAAAATACCGTATATGCTCACCTTTGGCTCCGAAGCGGTCGTCCTTACTAAAATAGGACTCCCCATCCATAAAGTCCAAAATTTTGATTCCCCAATAGGTGATCTGGAATGGAGACTAGATCTTGATCTATTGGAAGAGGTTAGAGAGAATGTAGTGCTACGGGTGGCCGCCTACTAGCAAATGACCACACATTACTACAACCTCCGTGTAAAGCCAAGTTTCTTGAAGTAGGGGGACTACGTACTCAAGAAGGTGATACAGAAGAAAAATAAGCTCGAGCCTAATTGGCACGGGCCTTACTGGCTAACCAACATTGTAAGGCCTGGAACTTATCGTATTGAAACTCTGGAGGGCGAGTAGTTTAAGAACCCCTGGAATTTGGAACGCCTAAGGAAATATTATCAGTAATGTTTTAATCATGTCATTTATATAGTTTCCACTGTCATAATTAATAAAATTATGTTTTTATCCCTCATTTTATTATTTTCTTTTCGGTATAAGATATAGTGATTTGTATGTAAACATATCTAATCTGCATTGTTCTACCAGAAATAACAAACTCCGAATAAAAATACTTATTCCTTGTGCATACTTATTCTCATAAGTTTATAAATAAGGAGCTCAGCCAAATCCTTGTACAACCTTACAGGTCGCTAACGAGGTGGTCGGCCAAAAGAATATATTACCTTATAGGTCACGAATAGTTGAACTTGTACAAACTTGTTCTCATAAGTTTATCAAACCCTTGTATGACCTCACCGGTCATGAATGAGTTGGTCGATCAAAAGACTGTATGGCCCCATAGGTTACAAATAATTCAACGTGTGCAAACTTATGATCATAGGTTTACGAGCAAGGTCGTCAGCTTAAACATTCTATACGACCTCCCGAATTGTGAACAAAATGGCATCGAATATTATTTAAAGGAATAAAGTTCTATCATTGTCAACAAGCATCTAGCAACAAGATATATGTAAGAAGATTGATAAGCCACATTTAAATAAAAAGATATTGATGCAATCAACAAACACAATTTCATACATACTTTGCCAAAAATACAAAACATGGACTCGATAAATACAAGGTAACATAAGAAAAAGATCAATAGTAGTTTTATCAAACATGATCAGGTGTAAAACCATCAGCTGGAGGTTCACCACCTTCTTCACCAGCCAAGAACGTAACATCTTCATCATACACTTGCCATTGGTTGACCGTCTGAGCGATACCAGGGTAGTGGGCCATCACCTTCTTGTTTAACTCATCGTACCTATCCAAAAAGTAACCAAGGAACTCATTAGTGAACTCAGCCGAGGACTTATAGGCTGCAACAACTAATGCTGGAGTAGAAGCAAGGGCATCGCGAGCAACTTGCAACTCCACAGTAATGGCAACCTTTTCTTAGTCACACTTCTCTCACTCGGTATCAAGAGCTTCATTCAAACTCTGAATTTTAGCATTGTTACTGTCGTATTTTTTTCTAAGGGCGGTATTATCACTTTCCACCTTGCCCAAATCCTGAGTCCTTTCCATTAACTGTTCATCTCTCTACTTCAGCTCAATTAATATCTTATTGTTCTCAACTTTTAGTCTCTTGTTTTCCTCGACCAACTAATTATAGGCCACATGATTCACCAAGGACTTCTTTCGGAAAACAATGCATGTCATAGATGCCTAGAGAACAAATAGGGGAACATAATTAAGACACAATGATCAACACTAAGTCAAAATAAATAGTTTAAGAAAGATTCATACCATAGACAATTTGTGTTGCGCCAAATTCCACAAGAAATATGGGTCAAATCATCTCAGGAACTTAAAATCCTTCACATGATCGCGATATCAGATCATATTAGTGGCATTCTTAGCATGGTAGAAGAGGGAGTCTTGGTCAGCATTCAAGTCTTCATAAGTAACCTTTTGTTTTGGGTCGAAATCAAACTAAAGAACTTTACTGTATCGAGAAGTGTAACTCAGACCAGAAGAATGACTAGGCCCAGAATTATTACCAATTCCCCTCATCAACTTACGTAGAGGCTGTCTATATTCATCTTTATCCCTGGATATCTTAGCTTCAGTTGAATGATGCATGGTAGCTTTGTATTTTGCCCTAGAAGCAACTTAAGCCTCCTTCTGGTAAGTAGCTTGTTCGACTGTTTTAGAATCAGTAGTCTAGTCGACCCCAGTCTACTTTTAACCAACACCAACTCCTTTTTTCCTAGCCAAAGACAGGGCTTTACGATCAATGGGACAAAGAGCCATTCCGAATGTCTCTTCTGATGGATGATCCTCCACACCTAGAAAAATGACAAGCAGATGCATCAACATATAAACTTAAAGCATTTGATGATAAAGATTGGGGTGCCTGTATGACTTGCCCACTTCAAATGTTCCTTCCCTACCTATAGGTTTCTCACCTACATTGAGATGGGTCTCTTATGCACACAACCGTCTAAGGCCACCTCAAACTCTAATGAGGTATAACCACCGAGGGGAGTATGGTACCTGACATCTATGAATTTCTCAACAAAAAATAAATATTCAAACTTCTAAGGCTTCTAATTACAGTACATCGCAACAACATCAACCGAAGACTTCGTAAGCCTGGGGCCTTATTTCACTGAAATGAGTAAACTGAATGGAAATATGAGAGCAATAAGATGACCAAAAAAGGAGTTATCAATTGGCAGGGAAATTTTTTAGATGTGTTATTGGGTCCATTCCACTCCTTGGGGACCCTACATAATATATCCTACTCATGGGACCTAAATTCTTAATCTCCTTTAATGAACACATACTGGACATTCCAGTTATGATTGCTAGTCTAGACTACAATAACCATTCTATATTGAGACTTTCAGGGGGAAAATAATAATACCCGGGGGCTTTGGGATTATCATTTAAATTATAAACATATTTTAAGATATCCACTATTAAATGAAAGCATGTTCTGAGTTTCCACCAACATCATGGCCCTAGTATAGTCCTATAGGCGTTGGGGGTAGTTGGTTCAAAGTCACACCATAACCCCTCAGAATATAATGACTAGTAGGATGAAGAGGCATCCTCAACCCCACTTGGAAAGCCCACAAGGGGAAGCAAATTGTGACCCCCCGACTAATTAAATACTGGGTAGCTACTCCTTTATTAAAATTAATACAAAATGCCAAGTTGGTTCAGTTAATAGCATCACTGTCGAAAACATTTTAATGATTACTAACCACCTAGTATTTAAAAAGTGAGTTGCCAATTTTAAATTAAATATGATTAACATAAAATAAGTGAAGAATCAAAGAATAACATAACCATACACAATAAAGTCCCAATAGTGTAACCAACAAGTAATAAAGAGTCTGGAGGAAATACTCCTCACAACAATCCCACAACTGAAATAATAAAACAAGTCTGAATCCTGAATTAATTACAATCCATAATCTGAATAGCTGAAATATAAAATGTCTCTAAAAGAAATGGGCGACATGCCCTACAAATGATGAAACTGAATATGGAGTCAAGACTAGAAAAGGAGGCGTCTACTATCAAGGCCCTGTAACTTCCACAATAGCTACAGCTCGTCACCTGAATGGAAATACTATGCATGGTGTCCTTGTGGCTGGGCACCTAAAATGTTTTTACAAAAATAGATTTGAAAGCAAACGGATCAGAGCCCGAAAGTGGAGAGCATTTTAAAAACAGCAAGTGATTTAAATTACAATTGAACATCACATATTATAAACACGTTAATAGCGTACTCTCACATGAGTTCCATGCCTCTCCACTACTGTGCACGTCTAACGTATGCCTTTAACCCATCCTAGTTATGCCACCATCTAACTAGTTTATACAACTCCTGCCTTCGCATTCAAACATAGAGTATCTGCACATAACCCCCAATTAAGCCATATTTATAACCCATGTTCACATTCGTTAATTTACTTATCTCAAGTGTTAGTTAAATTCTCATTTTTAACCCATTCCAATATCCTAGTCAGTCACATCTACTAAGCAACAATGAACCCATCACAAATACATAAGTACATCACTCTCAGTACATAAATATACAATACAAGCACCCCGAGACTAAGCTCCGGTTCACACATACTCTGCTATCCATCCCGGTACATCACGTACATAAGGATCACGCATTCCGAATCTCTCAGGAATCGTTCTCAGATAACAACAATCACAATCAATGGAGGCGAACACAGTCACATCACATGGGTCACGCACATACCTACGCTCCCACGATCAGCAGTCTTATTAACTTCCCAATAAGTCCTTCTCTGACCTATGTTCTCGAGGTACCAATATAAATCCGGGAACACAAAGATTAGATGGACCTAAGCGAACGTAAACCTCCCGTGATAGTAATTATGGTTGGTATGTTATACACATAAGAAATTCATACACTAGGCATTCACACAACCCAAGAAATCATATATCAATATAGATGTTCGCACATATCATCTAGTTAATCTCGTACGTGGCAAATTTACTCCGAGCATTACATATAATATATATTCCATTTGATAACTCTCTCGTCGTATCAATTTGGGCACTTAAACCTAACTCAAAAGGTTACTAGATTTCTTATTAATTTCAAATGTTATCTCAGTACTTAAAGTCCCTCCGTTACTGCCCTTATCTTACATCATCCTCAATTCTCAATGTAGTTACAATTCGAACGTTTTTTAATCGTACCTCACTCGGTAGACCCTCGTACGTAATATCAATCAATCCCATAAGTTATAGCGTTCTCTGATAACAACTAAGGCCCTACTGACTTTAATTAAGTCCCACACTATCATAATAATCTTCCTAATAACCAACATCGGCTTTGGAATAATCATTAAACCTTAAAGAGAAACAATTTTCAAAATACAACAGGGGTCGATCGATCGATAAAAAGGGGTCGATCGATCGAACCTTCGATCGATCGACATTCTTGAGTCGATCGATCGATCAAGCAGGCATCAGCCCAGAAATCCTTAACAGTTACGGCTTTTCATCTTTTTACTCTTCTTAATCATCGTTCAAACGTCCAAAACTCTCAAATGAATACACTAATCATCCTACTAACATGTTTACTTCTTTCCCCACGTTTTAGATTCATCAAATCAACATATAACATCACTTTCATGGATCAAATTACCCAAAAACCATATAAAACCTAGTTTTTTTTCCTATTTCTTCAAGAACATCCCATAATTCCTTCAAATATCGAAATTCTCTACTCATTAATCATAAATTCTTAGTTATTATCATCTCAAATATAAACCTACATGAAAGTCCTACTCAAATTATGATTTAAACCATTCAAATCCATTTAATTTTCATTATTTATGAGAAATCTCCAATTCTATAAAAACATGTAAAATATATGCTTTGAATCTTTGCAAGATAAACTACTTGCCTGTAAATTTGATGTTCTGATCCGTTGTTGTTGTTTAAGGGCTGGTCCTCTCTCCATTCCGGTCACAATTCCGTCCAATTTGGTGGTGGTGGGTGGTGGTTTTGGTTTGGGGACTCTTTGTAACCTCTCCTCTAACTCTTGTAACTCCCCTCTATGTTTTTGGCTGATCATGGCCCTAATGGCCCACCCAAAAATAAATAAATCAACACTAAAAATCGTGGGTCTTAATTCCTTAATTTTTAAAATTACCAAAATACCCTTCTGGGTTGCCGGTTTGGCCTAAAAATGCCCCGGGACCCAAACTAAACTCTCGGCTAGTGTTTTCTGACTATCTCTACCCTTCCGGACACATTGGCGCACTCAAAATGACCACACGGTTGATAAAAATAAATTTCACTTTTTAATTTAAATAATTACCCTCCTGACGCGACTGTCATGCGCGTCCCAACAAAATTTCCCAAATTGTCGTATTTCAGTCTCGCGAGAATTTTAATATTTTCAATATTCATATACTGCCATATATCCACATTATAATCAAATACCAAATCACATCTCGTTAGTATTTTATCCGGATTAATTCTCAATTAATTCACATTTAATTTAATTAATCCCATAAATAAATATCTATAAAAGAACGGGGTATTACATACTTCCCCCTAATAACAGAATTTCGTCCTGAAATTCGGATAAGTAAGGTACATTGGAAAAATTAGGTATCCTCCAGTATTCAAAACAAATATAAAGAAAATCCCAAATCACTAAAACCCTCGCTTCACCATAAGCTTGCTTAACATACTTGATACCTTATCAGAATAATCTTCGATAAATGCACCTCACGTTGTGCTCTTATTAAACAACCTTCAAATAAATATAGCCTATACATCATTAGACGCATTATTTTTATTAGTATTTTGAGTCCGCACCTCACTACTAACTCCCGCGTTTATCAAAACTCCAAACTCCCATCCTGGGATGAATCAATGACACATCTGACTACGCTTGTCCATTCCTTGAAATATCCCGACGTTGTGACTTTCACACAAGGGAAAACCACTTCAGCCTGTTGGTGTCACACAAACCTTTGTAAGCACCTTGTCCACCATAAATAGTTACGGGTGCTTTTCCCCCAACTCTACCATTAGGTAATATCTCCTCCTTATGACTACAATATACCTCACTAGTTATACCCGAATTTGGAATTGAAAATATCATAATGAATCCAAAATTTCTTTCATACCATCCATCAGTCGTTAGTCACCTTGCGCCTGCACCTCGGGTTATAGGTGATACAACCCTCAGTTTGAATCGTTATATCCCACTACTTATTGTCACCCCACCTAAATGTGGATTTTCGGGGATTTCATCCCAGTTCTAAATAATACTACGTTGAACCACGTACCGGCGTGTTCACTATATAATAGTGTAAATCATTCAAGTATATAACAATTTGTCTCCTTCTGAACAACATGACTCACGTATTTGAAGGAATTTGTTACCCCTCAAGGAATTTACTAACTTGACTCTTCCATCCCTGGTATCATCGGTTGGATACAAAATTAATTGGTTAATCATCTAACAACCAACCATTCTACTACTTACTACACCCATTTAAATGCTGACTTTCTTGTAAATATTCTTCCCGTTAAGTGATACTTAACGATCCTCTGCTTCTCTTGCTGTATGCCAAAGTTTCGACCCTTACACTTTCTCACCCCTTTGTGAAAATCCGGACTCCTTATACCTTATTAACATTCTCACTATATTTACTCTTGATTCACCCTCAACATTTGATTGATCGGAACTCTACTCCAAATTTCTCATAATAATTTATTCGCCTTCTCAAGAGATATACTTTTATTAAATGGCTTTCTACTGCCTTTCCTCCAAATTTGAATGTGCTACACTGACTACACATGATATTCACATACACCTTTTCTTATGACGTTTAATCTCATAAGTAATAATCTCACCCGTCTATGTTCCCTCTTCCTTTGGTTTACACTTTAGAAAATCAAGATGTCTACGCCCCCTTATAACCCAACCATACGGTTTTTAAACATTATATACGCTTCATAAAAATCCCAAACTCTTTATTGTCACTGTAAGTACAACGGTGCTATACCACTTGGGCGTTCTCAATCGCTTCTGAATTAAGAGTCCTAAATCCTCCTTATCCTCAATGCATCCTTCAACACGCCGTGACAAAACCAACATTATTTGTACTTATATCGTAATTCACTAACAACTGGCTCTAATGGCCGTACATCATAATTTACTCCTTGCAACTTCCCGTTATAACTACGTATTCCCATAACGATAGAGGTATCCAAATCATTAACGAAGGGCCACACATTTCCTTACTACCAACCTTATGCTAAGTTTCATGCGTGGGGTGTCTCGCAAAGCGAAATCCAAACAAGGAACCCCCCCCCCCCCCGATACACTACTACCTAACATTGTTGGTCCTCGGAATCTGTTAAGCCCTGTCCATAATATGTACCCCTATACTCTCGTCTTTTAACAATAAAGTTTCATCTCAATTCACAATTATACATAAACAAAGAACTCCTTCTGAAAGACACCTTTCTCTTTACAGTGATGGAAATCACATTTCATATACAACATGCGATATATTTGGGACCCTCAAATTCCCGTCCCCAGATACAAAACTATTAGTATAAACTTCCAAATCTCTAACGGGGAATAAAACAATGCACTCTTTTTGTTACGACCTCTCTATCATTAATTATAAAAAACCAAATAACTCTTTGTTGACTAGTAAATCAATTACATACGACTCATAATAATGAAATCCCTACGCATACTGGGATTAAATATCCGAGACCATTATGCCTTTGAAATCACATAAGTATTTATATATATACTCATGTATACAATAGTACAATTTTGGAGCCCGACCCTCTCACAAATGGGGCCTTTCCAGGACCAAAACATTCTACCCCAAGGTAGTAACTTCGATAAACTTGTAATACCAGCACACTATCGGTACAATTATATAAAAACACAATAATTAAGATCATATCATACTCGTATAACACAGCACTAAAACGAGTAATTTCGATAAAGCATAAACCGCTATTAATATACCCATTCATCCTCCGCGGATGACAATAAAAGTAACCCCCACACTATCAGGGAAAATATTCTTATATATAATAAGTTTACTGATATACTCACTAAACTCGACTCTCAAGTAAAAATACAATTGTAACAAATGTAGTAACTCACTCATGCCACAAATAACATGCATCCTCATCTGAGTATATAACTCATACTTCTATCCTAATAATCTTCCCGGCTGCTCGAATGGTTCCTGGACTTACCACACATGTCTGTCACAAACCGGATATTTCAATAACTGTTGCTCTCACCAGGCACAATACCTTGATCCCTACTTTTGTATCGGGAAAATTTTTATAACGCACGGGTTTCACTCCCCATAGAAATACCTCTACACATACTCCACTTATCTTTTGTCTCACAAATCATGTTAAGGTGGTCCATCTTTCGGACGTTGGTAGTCTTGAATCAGATGACTATCTCCGTTGTTCCCTTAGTTTTGACGGCCCTAAGGGACACGCTACTGATTTCTACATCTCTCACTGAAATCACCTTTGCCCGGTAGTAATTCAGCTATCCGAATCATTTTAACTGGTTCTCCGTTGGGTCTTTCCATTGTGGTGCTTCACCAACACTGTTTTTCCCCGTCTTACTTTATATAAATCCTTAGATTCTTGTATCTCCCCACCCGGGGATGTTTACCTCCAAATTAACACTATTCGACAATACCTTTTGCTTTAACCGTCCAAGCAGAATTCTGCCAGAAGGACTAGCAATTCTTCTATGTAAATTCTCTCTGTAATATCCCCTTCTCTGTTTTACCTACTTCACTCGGTGTAGGGCTCACTAAATAATTATATTTCTTCTCACAAGGTGACCTCTGTCCGGATCTCTCGTGTGAGTTCAGAATGACATTCGGTTTTCATCCTAAACATCTGATCAAGGAACTTATGGTCAAACCATTCGTGTACGCCTTCTCTCGACGTCACATTCCACTTATAAGTGTGGTGATTGTTCTCCCCATTGAAACTCCGCTCTCACGGGACGAGAAAAATTTTTCCTCAAATTTTCACTCTCGATTGGCCATACTCCGACATATGTCCAAGCCTTTGGATACATTGCGTTCGTTTGGCTAGCACATGCCGTCTTCGCCTTTCGAGTATTGCTACTACTGGTTCTCTTCAATGTTACACCTAACTCTGTCTCTCCCATTCCAACCTTGTTGGATGTGTCTAATTTGACGCCATTCCTACTATAGCTGTACCCGGAAGTCTCAAGTCGCGCCTAGGGATGGCAATTTAACCCGAACCGTAGGAGTCCCGCCCCGTCCCGCTCCTAATGGGGTGGGTTTTAAAACCCGATTAATGAATTAGGAGCGGGTATGGGTTTAAGAAAAATACCCGTTTATTAAATGGGGCGGGTTAGGAGTTAGCTGAAATAAAACCGCCCCGCCCCGCCCCGCCCCGCCCCGTTTAACTTATGCTTATATAAATATCCTTTATATGTATGTTAATTATAATTAAATTATATATATATATATATATATATACACACACACACTCACACACTAAAAAAAATCTTTATATGTATGTTAATTTTGTAAAAGATTTAAGTGAAAATATTAATTGACAATTGGGGGATTGTCTCACTTATTGGAATACGAGCCATTGTATACCTCTAAGACTATAATTTAATATTTTTAATTTTACTATTTTTAAAATTAACGCAACCCGTAGGAGCCTCGACCCGTCCCGTTTATTAAATGGGGCGGGTTAGGAGTTAATTTTCAAAAATCCTAACCCGCCCCGCCCCGCTCCGTTTATTAAATGGGGCGGGTTAGGATTTTTGAAAACCCGCCCCAACCCGCCCCGTTGCCATCCCTAGTCGCGCCTTAGCCTTCTATATCATCCAGGACTTCCGTGCCATAATATCGGTGACTTCAACTACGATCATCCTTCTTTAAATAAATCAATTAACCTCAATAAATATTTGCCTCCTGCTGTCCACCCAACTGTCTTCGCCTGACGTACTACATTGTTCGGCACACGAATACACCCGATCGCAATACGATTCGCTATCATATACATCATAGCAGGGGAACGAAATTTTACTAAAGGAATCAACAATCCTAAACATAGGGCTCTATATCAAAGAAAGCTCAGCGGAAACATAATAAGTCGTACAGATCCTAAAGGACACTAGAACCTGATGCTCTAATACCACCTGTGACACCCCGACTAATTAAATACCGGGTAGCTACTCCTTTATTATAATTAATACAAAATGCCAAGTTGGTTCAGTTAATAACATCACTGCCGAAAACATTTTAATGATTACTAACCACCTAGTATTTAAAAAGTGAGTTGCCAATTTTAAATTAAATATGATTAACATGAAATAAGTGAAGAATCAAAGAATAACATAACCATACACAATAAAGTCCCAATAGTGTAACCAACAAGTAATAAAGAGTCTGGAGGAAATACTCCTCACAACAATCCCACAACTGAAATAATAAAACAAGTCTGAATCCTGAATTAATTACAATCCATAATCTGAATAACTGAAATATAAAATGTTTCTAAAAGAAATGGGCGACATGCCCTACAAATGATGAAACTGAATATGGAGTCAAGACTAGAAAAGGAGGCGTCTACTATCAAGGCCCTGTAACTTCCACAACCGCTACAGCTCGTCACCTGAATGGAAATACTATGCATGGTGTCCTTGTGGCTGGGCACCTAAAAGGTTTTTACAAAAATATATTTGAAAGCAAACGGGTCAGAGCCCGAAAGTGGAGAGCATTTTAAAAATAGCAAGTGATTTAGATTACAATTGAACATCACATATTATAAACACGTTAATAGCGTACTCTCACATGAGTTCCATGCCTCTCCACTACTGTGCACGTCTAACGTATGCCTTTAACCCATCCTAGTTATGCCACCATCTAACTAGTTTATACCACTCCTGCCGTCGCATTCAAACATAGAGTATCTGCACATAACCCCTAATTAAGCCATATTTATAACCCATGTTCACATTCGTTAATTTACTTATCTCAAGTGTTAGTTAAATTCTCATTTTTGACCCATTCCAATATCTTAGTCAATCACATCTACTAAGAAACAATGAACCCATCAAAAATACATAAGTACATCACTCTCAGTACATAAATATACAATACAAGCACCCCAAGACTAAGCTGTGGTGCACACATACTCTGCTATCCATCCCGGTACATCACGTACATAAGGATCACGCATTCCGAATCTCTCAGGAATCGTTCTCAGATAACAACAATCACAATCAATGGAGGCGAACACAGTCACATCACATGGGTCACGCACATACCTACGCTCCCACGATCAGCAGTCTTATTAACTTCCCAATAAGTCCTTCTCTGACCTATGTTCTCGAGGTACCAATATAAATCCAGGAACACAAAGATTAGATGGACCTAAGCGAACGTAAACCTCCCGTGATAGTAAGTATGGTAGGTATGTTATACACATAAGAAATTCATACACTAGGCATTCACACAACCCAAGAAATCATATATCAATATAGATGTTCGCACATATCATCTAGTTAATCTCGTACGTGGCAAATTTACTCCGAGCATTACATATAATATATATTCCGTTTGCTAACTCTCTCGTCGTATCAATTTGGGCACTTAAACCTAACTCAAAAGGTTACTAGATTTCTTATTAATTTCAAATGTTATCTCAGTACTTAAAGTCCCTCCGTTACTGCCCTTATCTTACATCATCCTCAATTCTCAATGTAGTTACAATTCGAACGTTTTCTAACCGTACCCCACTTGGTAGACCCTTGTACGTAATATCAATTAATCCCATAAGTTATAGCGTTCTCCGATAACAACTAAGGCCCTACTGACTTTAATTAAGTCCCACACTATCATAATAATCTTCCTAATAACCAACATCGGCTTTGGAATAATCATTAAACCTTAAAGAGAAACAATTTTCAAAATACAGCAGGGGTCGATCGATCGATAAAAAGGGGTCGATCGATCGAACCTTCGATCGATCGACATTCTTGAGTCGATCGATTGATCAAGCAGGCATCAGCCCAGAAATCCTTAACAGTTACGGCTTTGCATCTTTTTACTCTTCTTAATCATCATTCGAGCATCCAAAACTATCAAATGAATACACTAATCATCCTACTAACATGTTTACTTCTTTCCCCACGTTTTAGATTCATCAAATCAACATATAACATTACTTTCATGGATCAAATTACCCAAAAATCATATAACACCTAGTTTTTTTCCTATTTCTTCAAGAACATCCCATAATTCCTTCAAATTTCGAAATTCTCTACTCATTAATCATAAATTCGTAGTTGTTATCATCTCAAATATAAACCTACATGAAAGTCCTACCCAAATTATGATTTAAACCATTCAAATCCATTTAATTTTCATTATTTATGAGAAATCTCCAATTCTGTAAAAACATGTAAAATATATGCTTTGAATCTTTGCAAGATAAACCACTTGCCTGTAAATTTGATGTTCTGATCCGTTGTTGTTGTTTAAGGGCTGGTCCTCTCTCCATTCCGTTCACAATTCTGTCCAATTTGGTGGTGGTGGGTGGTGGTTTTGGTTTGAGGACTCTTTGTAACCTCTCCTCTAACTCCCGTAACTCCCCTCTATGTTTTTGACTGATCATGGCCCTAATGGCCTACCCAAAAATAAATAAATCAACACTAAAAATCGTGGGTCTTAATTGCTTAATTTTTAAAATTACCAAAATACCCTTCCGGGTTGCCGGTTTGGCCTAAAATGCCCCGGGACCCAAACTAAACTCCCGGCTAGTGTTTTCTGACTATCTCGACCCTTTCGGACACCTTGGCGCACTCAAAATGACCATACGGTTGATAAAAATAAAATTAACTTTTTAATTTAAATAATTACCCTCCTGACGCGACTGTCATGCGCGTCCCAAAAAAATTTCCCAAATTGTCGTATTTCAGTCTCGCGAGAATTTTAATATTTTCAATATTCATATACTGCCATATATCCACATTATAATCAACTACCAACTCACATCTCGTTAGTATTTTATCCGGATTAATTCTCAATTAATTCATATTTAATTTAATTAATCCCATAAATAAATATCCATAAAAGTACGGGGTATTACACAAATCTCCTCGGTGTCCTTCATAGAATAACAGATCTATGAGATTCTAGGCAGTTTAGTTTGTATGGATACAAGAATGGAAAATTTTTCTCTCAACACATCAAGATCCTCCTCATCATCAGTGATAGTGCAATGATACCATCGAGCATCAATCTCGATGGGATTATTAGTAATGGAGGACCTGGAAGGGCCCTCTTCCTCCTCATCCACAACCTCATCATTGGACCCATCAACAGGAGAAACAGATGAATGGGGACCAACACTTTTAGGCCTAATGTCCCCAAGCCTATTAGTAATGGACTCCTCAAAAAGGGAATCGAGATTAATGGGATCTATGGACACGTTATTCACATAATTACCCTCAGTGGAAGGGGGTACAATAGGGACAATATCAGAAGTATCTCACATAGGGGAATGAATGAAGGAACCCCAGGATCAACAGAAGAGACACAACTAGAGGGAGTCATAGGTGTGTAACAAGGGTGACCATGATCTTCCTCATGTCTAACCACTTATAAAGGGTGGGGAAACCACCTCTCAGTAATACCAGGGAATTATTACTCAAGTTCGTGAATAAAATTGTAAATTCTTTATGCGTGTGGGGGAAAACTCATAAGAACTCTTATCACTATCTGCTAAACCTCGGCCAACTAACTCAATGGTCGTCTAACACCACAATCTCCAAACAATAGAAAAATACCAACCAACAAATGGAAGAAGAAAAACCCTAAAAAAGTCAAGAGAAGTCATACCTGATAATTTTGATTAATAACAAGATAAGCTATTAAAGATAGGGAAGAAACCATAGGAATACTTTTGGCAACAAATGATTGATCCCTCAAGAATGCCCATAGTTATGCTTCAATATCTCTCTATATTTAGCTTTATGCAAGTATCAAAATGATGTTAAATGGGATGTGTGGCATGAATTTAGAGTTTTGAAAAAGGGAGTGAAAAGACGCAGCAAACTAAATGTCAAAAATTCAGTAAAAATGGAATGATGGTATAGAGTATCAATATGCATGTCATATCGATATCATTAAAAAGAAGACGCTTCAGCTACTGAACATGTGTCCTTGAAATTTTTTATAAGCCCTAAAGGAAATTTTTAGGCCTAGGCCGACCCAAAGTGAGCTGACCACAAATGCCTTGATATGAGCAGCATGTAACGACCTCATCCAATCACCCTACAAATTGAAGAGTTCATAAAAGAGGTCTTCGAGCTTTTTTTATACCCTTATAATCCCAAATATGAATAAAATCCAAACGCCAATAGAATTAATAATGTGTTCGTCTCCATTCTAAAATGAGGTTGGCTCAGTGATAATCTGCTCGGCCAGCCTATTTGAAAGTTGCTCCCTCCATGTAAATAAAGTCGACCACACCGTATACTCCTGTGGGTCTTACACACTGAAAATTGCTCATCAATCACATGGGAATAATGATGATGTGACCGTTATGAATTAGTTACCCACACACTTATCCATGATGTCAGCCCATGATCCAAGGCATATTAATTAGATTGTTATTCTGATAAGCATATATATTCAGGTGTAATTGCCCGACTTATAAGGGAAATCCACTTAACCTCTTGATATTATCCATATATCCGTTATAAATAGGAAACTTATGCATTTAAAAAGGGTACTCTAGATGTATTCCTCTCATATATCGAGTTACAACAACAACCCTACTTGTAATTTTAGAAATAGTGCAATAAAAGCCTAGCAACATCATAGACTTAGGTTTCCTAAAGGGGCTGAACCACGTAAAACTCATCGTGTTTTCTATGTCTCTCATCCCCATTCTCTATTATATTTATTACTATTAGTTCTCTCTTTCCTGATTTATCTATTATTTGTTGTCTCGATTTCTGGACATCAACAGATGATAACCCAAATTTGAAATAATTTTTTGATTTTTAATAAGTATTCCAATTAGTTGTGATTACCAGTTATACTTTTAGTGCTTTATTATTATCGGATGATAGTTTAATGGTTTTAATTCGTTTGGACTTGATCAGTTTCTATGGACATTACCTGAAATTGAAACAATATTTAGATTTATAATGTCGCTAACTTGTATTGTTCTAGTGCTTTGTTATTATTGAATTTGAATCAAAATTGGTTTTTTGGTTAGGGAATATGTTAATTTGGATTTAAATGAATTTAAGAATTAATTCAAAGTCCGTGACATGCCCTAAAATTGAAACAATATCTAGATTCTAGTGTCATTAACTTGTACAATATTTTTATTCATTTGGATTTGATCATTTTCTCATATACATGTTTGTACTCATAATAACAATTTTTACAGTAAATGCCTTCATCATGGAGACACAATATGGGAGGTTAGGAATGATTGTCTACCACTAGGCCCCTAAAATGGGGTAAACTTGGGTCCCTCATCATGAACAATACGGCCTTACAGGCTAGGGCCCTTAAATTGCTCAAGACGATCGTCGATCCGGGGTACACGAATTGGAGGAAGGTGCCCATCGAGCTTAAGATGTCCATCTGGGGGGACACTACCGGTAGTTACTCACTTTATTTTTAATTTATATTTATATTTTATAATATAAATACAACTGACACTTATTTTCTTTTTTATTTGTATTTATTTGATAGGAACAATTCGGCCTGCCCCCAAATGTTCGCGACTCCATGTTCGAAGAATTAAGAGATCAATACAAAATGTGAAAGAAAAAGATGCGGGAATGGTACTTTAGACAGGAACGAGAGTCCATTTTGAGGGTTCGTGACAAGGTACTATGGAAGGAGCCGGTCTCATTGGCAAGCCAGCAACAGTTTGTCGACAATAAGATCCAAGATCGACAGTTAACATCTCGCCAATTGGGAAGGGAAAACTGGGCCAAAAAGTTGGACGTGCACTATTCTGAGTGTACGCCTTACGCCGAGATGGAGCACAAGATGGCATGTTTTTAATTTTCGTTCATTTTAGTTTTATGTTATTCTCATTTAACATTAATTTGCATTACTTAATAATTCTACATTATTTTATTTAAGGAGATGGGGAGTGTCCCTGGGAGTAGGCTATATAGGCTCGATACCTATATGGAAATTAGAATGAAGAATGGAAAGGATAAGGAGGTGTACCCGAGCGTGGCAACCACAATGGTAAGTTATTAAAATATCTTACAATTGTCTAATTTTTTAAATTACACTATAATTTTTTATTAACTTAACTAATAGTGTACTTTTTGTCATCTCAGGCAAAGCTTAAGTAAGTGCACAGCTCTCAATTTAATGCGATAATGCATCTTTGGCTATGAACGAGCTAAGCCAAGTGCTCGAGGATGATCACAAGGGCCAGACAAGGGCTTGAGATGTCGGGTGGGGAATTTGAGGCTCACTAATATTGAGACGGGCAACATCGGGTTGGATCGTAAGGTGGACATCTATGGCGATAAGTTAGAAAGGCTGGGGGTGACGGTCCTCATTATGTTAGAGTACTTAAAGCTTCAGTTGGAGTCCACCACATGTAAGAGTAAGGGAAAAGTGGTAGACGAGGATGCCATTGCCCCTCTTTCTCACCCTCATCGCTGATACGCACCCACTCGTCACCTGTATATGATCCATTTGCCACCTTGACCCCCGTCGAATGGCCTATGTCAACATTGGGTTGACTGAGTGTGTATTTAATTAACCTCTGGGGTGTCAAGCCCATATCTTGGGGATTGAGGAAATCGGACACACAGTCGGGTAGTGTTGTTCATAGATGTGTGTTGCAATATATAGAGGCAAAGGTTTATATCATGCATATTATGCCCAAAAACGAGAATGAATCCTTGTGGTTGGAAGAGCAATGAGACTTTCGGCATATTGAGGGTGTATATATTCATATGTAGTGTGGCCTACCTTCCTCCTAAGACTTGTCCAAAACTCAAGACCATGACATTATTTGCATTATTTTCATGCTTATGAATATTAATTGTTGGATATTATTTATATTTATTTCATTTGAATATTGAATGTTGGTTAGTTATAAATAGTTATTGGTTAATTCATATGTGTTTTTTTATGAATTGTTGAATCGTTCTTGATATATATACTATTTGAATAGGTTTAAATATATTGTAACAGGTTAAAATATATATTTAGGTAGTTTAGTGGTCATACTGCCCAACAGTTTTTTGTTAATTTTGCCCAGAATTGTGACGTAATTTGACCATGACAAGTCTGTGACAAATGAAAAATTATCATGGACTTATCACTGTCAAAGTCTGTGATAATTTTTACTTTGTCACGAACTTGTCACGGGTAAAGTATGTGATAATTTTTCCTTTGTCACGCACTTGTCGTGGTCAAAGTTCATGATAAGTCCAATTCTTATCATGAACTTTAACCATGATAGAAAATTATCACCCCATAACTTTTCATGGTCAAAGATCGTGACATGTCTGCCTTGTCACGATTTTTTACCGTGGCAAGTTACCAGCTTTGGTGTAGTGATTTCAATCTATATTCAATCACTTTCTACCAATATTTCATTATATGACTCATTAACTTAATACCACAATAATTTGAACAACTTTGTATGTCCCCTTATTTTATAAATAGGTACTAAAACACTCTTTCTCCATTCATCGAACATATTATTAGTCAATATAATTCTATTAAATAATTTGTAAGTGAAGACACTCTTTCCTATTTTAAGCACTTCCAAACCTCAATAAGGATACCATATATCCTAAAGTCCTTATTTAGATCTTTTTATAACAATCATAACCTATGTTCTTCTAATTCTACGAAAAATATATTTCTTAAGTCTCCCTTAGTTTTTCTAAATCTGATTTACTCCCACTATTACCATTCAATAACCTCTCGAAGTAATTTTTTTATCTTTTCATAATCTCATCATCCTTGACTAGAACTCACTACATTAAAAAAGGTTTTTGTCACTTTTCACCCGCAAAGGGTTATCACGATCAAAAACCATAAAAAAAAAAACGAAGCCGTTGTCAAGGTCATTGACCATGACACAATTGTAATGATAACTTATCACTGTCAAAGATCTTGACAAGGGTGTTGTCACGGTCATGTCATAATCAAAGACCGTGATGGAATTTGTTTGTTATCGTGGTCTTTTACCTTGGCATTTTTTTGAAAAATTAAAACCCTAAGTCTTATTCCGTTTAGTCCTTTCACCATATTCTCTCTCTCTCAAATGAATCAGCCTTCCTTTTTCCCAAACCCCAAATTCAGGCAGCCGGTGTTTGTGATTTTAATAGATTTCAAATATAACAATTGTTTATTGTAATCGATTTCAAAGATTTCAACTGTTTGGTGTTCAACAGTTATTCAGCCGTTAATTTCAAAGATTTTAATTGCTCCACATGTTGTTGTTTGTGCTTTGACATATGGACTTATGGTACTCTCTCTCTCTCTCTCTCTCTATCTATCTATCTATCTATCTATCTATCTATCTATCTATCTATCTATCTATCTATCTATCTATCTATCTATCTATCTATCTATCTATCTATCTATCTCTCTCTCTCTCTCTCTCTATATATATATATATATATATATATATAACAAAATTTCATATATATATATGTGTAATATTCTATTTTATAGATTTGTCTTTAATTTCATATTTGCAGCAATGTTTTATGTAATTTATTATCACGTATAAATGCAAGGAAAAGGAATTTTATTGATTTCATGTGTTTAAAACAAGCAAACGGAAGCTTTAATAGTAAGCTTGGTATTTGTTTTATTGGCGAAGAGGGTAGCTTTACTAATTTTTCTTTACGTTTGAATTATTACTTGTTTCAGTTTCTAGACTAAAAGATCCTAATTTCGAGTTAATTAGACATATTATCTCCCTAGTTTATGGCATAGTTTAGTTAGACTTTATGGCATAGTTTAGTTATTTATGGCATATTTTAGTTAGACTTTCTTTTCCAGTCGTATTTAATTATGAGACTCCATTGGAGTTTTATTGGGCCATTCGGTTCCAAAGTTGTTTAGAGGATTTATGTTGGATTATTCAGATCTTTATTATTCAGATTTTATTTCATCATTTTTGGATATTGGATTTATTCGGAGTTAGCATGTGATTGATCTTTTATAGCTTAGTTGTTTATGATCATTTGAGATTGATTCAATTATTTATCTTATGGACTGATTATTTATGTCTCATATCTGTCTCATGCTTAGAATGGTATTTATTTAGTTCACGCTCGACATAGTTCGACGGCGATGGCTGGCCACCCCGTCTATTAGATTTTGCGGGGTGTGACAATTGAGTAGGTTAGTCCTAGGCATTTGTATCATTTAGGGTATGGATTCATGTTTTGTAATTTAATAACCAAATTTTATGATTGGTAATTTTATCTGATCCTTTTTGTCTGAATATGAATTCGATTTATTTGATTTGATATGAATTTTATTATTTGCATTTTGATAACATATAATCGGATTAGTAAATGGTTTGGAGGCAGCAATTCATGTTTTAGGGGTAGAAACTACGAATTTATTTCGATAGGTAACAATACATGTTTTGAAGGTAGCAATTCCTTTAGAATGAAAATGTTTGTCAAAACTGTTTCGCTTACCACCACCACAACCCCCACTATATTCATACATGGTTGATAATATAACTTAATTCAATAGAGGAACCCAGGCTTGGAATTACAGGGGGAAGTTTTGTCCGTAAAATTATGGGGAGTGTTGCCATATTTGTAAGAAAAATGAAACTAGAAAACCAACACAATGCCACATTTAATAAATGTGCTAGCACAAAATGAGGCCTAAAATTACTAAAAGATGAAATGTGTTTCTTTGTGTCATTCTTGAAGTAAAACATCTATTGAAAAATAAATTTAATGAAATAAATTATGCGTCCACACCAACCAAGTACATGAACTACGTGAACCATTGGTCTATAATTATTGAAAGATGAAATGTGTTTGTTATGGTTATGTCAGGGTCAAATACAGTGGCAACAAAAACAAAATATATCCCTATCGATTCCAACGGCTATATTGATTTATTATCTCTCTTTGAAATATAACCATATAAATTAAGTCAACCAACTTGATTTGTTCTCTCTCTAAGATATAATCCTATCCATTCAGGAGACCAGATCGATTCATTTTTTCTCTCTAAACTATAACCCTATCGACTCAGGCGACGAAATCGATTTGTTCACTCCCTCTATAATATAATCCTATTAATTCAGGTGACCAAATCAATTTCTTCTCTCTTTAAAATATAAATATATTATGTTTATTACCTATAATAGGGTTCTTCAATTTTTCACACTTTTATTTATACTAATCCATGAACCATTGGTCTAGAATTACTGAAAGATAAAATGTGTTTTCTTGGTCGTGTCATGGTCAAAGAACGTGATAACGATTGTTTGTGTTACAATCTTTGACCCTGACAACAAAAATAAAATATAACCTTATCGATTCAGGAGACCAACTCGATTTGTTCTCACTCCCTAAAATATAACCCTATCAATTCAAGAGACCAAATTAATATGTTATCTCTCTCTAAAATATAGCCCTATCGATTCAAGTGATCATATCAATTTTTTCTCTTTCTTTAAAATATAAATATGTTATATTTGTTGATGATCCTATAATCAGCACCACCAGATCGAGATGAGATTATGAATAGTTTAAGTTCAATCACAGTACAATAATGGAGATGGATGCATGTATATATAAGAGAAGGATATGAGGATAAGAAGATGAACTCAATGATTTAAAGTGGTTTAGTAAATAAGGCCTGCATCCACTATGTGAGTGTGTGAGAAATCTACTAAACAATGGCACTAATGGCCATGGATAAAAACTCAAAGCTCTCTTTCTCTCTCTCTCTCTCTCTCTCTCTCTCTCTCTCTCTCTCTCTCTCTCTCTCTCTCTTCTCTCTCTCTCTCTCTCTCTCTCTCTTATGTATACAATTGGACAGAGTTTTGTTAGGGTTATGGATTTAGGATCCCTTCTCATGGAGAACATGAAGGTTATATATAGGTCTTAGGTGGTGTAACCCCCCAAGTATGTAATCAGCATGTGCATGAGGAAACTCCCAATAATATATAGACACATGTATTTAGCACATGGGAACAATAATGATGTAATATTCCCACACATGATGGAATGATCTTGTTATAACAAAATTATCCACATCCACATATCTCTTTTGTACTTGCATCTGCTCGCGTTGCTGGGTGTCATCCGTTGCAACCTCGGCCTGAGAGGATTCGAGGTTTCTAATTCTGATAGGATGGTCCCACGCTCTACTATAAGTATGACCTCAGCTGAATAGATAAGGCCAATGTTGGATTAACTGGGTCACTCCTGTTATCGGTCTTGGTAGAGTATGAAGATGGTTCTATCTAAACAAGTGATGCTCATGCGGTCTCGCCTTTCCATATGGCTGAGGATAGTGGAGGTGAGGCTGACCCTTATCGGGACAAACCCGCCAATGACAGGTGGGGTTCCTATAACAACTCGCTCATGAGATGTGATTCCACTCGTCCTAAGAGATAACGTACACTTTGGCCATATTAATCACCCCTAGACCTTATCATTCTGTGTGAATAGGAGGTTGCAGGGTACGAGTTAATGAGGGCGTGATGAGACATTTCTTACGTGTTGGCTGAATTGGGCTTCATACATGAGTGGGTGAAATATGTAACTTATCTAGTTAATTGGCATCTTCCCCAAGTAGGGTTTGAGGGTTGAGATCTTGGGGCTTTGTGCCCTCAATGATGGCAGTATGGGGAAGCGTTCATAATCATTAGGGGAGATTTAAAAGCCCCCCAAACATTTCATTTCTCTTTCTTCCCAACTTCCTTCGCGCCTTACTCCATTTTTTTGCAAACAAAACCTCCATAGTTGTCCACTTCAAAAACATTGTAAGCGTCCCAATCTCAAGCTTCCACCTGTCATTACCCTTATCTCAAGAGCTTGCTTTCGCTCAGGTAATCCTCTTCACCTCACATTCTTCATTTCTAGCAATTCCAATCATTGAATAAATTTTTTTGTTGCCATTTTGATTTTTCGGTGGATGTCCTGTCATTGTTGGGAGGTCTTTTAGGCTCAGAGAGAAGTTTTATTGGTGATTTGGACTGTAATTGAGTGACTGTGAGGAGTTTTTAGTATTAGTCTTCTTGTATTTAGGTTTTCATGCGTCCTCCAATCAATATCTCTGGTGGGTAGGGTTAGGTTTGGTTTTGGTGTTCTTGGGGAAATCCTTTCGAATTTCTAAGGTTGGTCCTTAAGTCAACTATAGTCAAACCTTAAGTTGTTTACCCTTTCCTGTTTCACCTAAGTGTAGCCTCGCCCTTGGAATTCTATGACCCTTGTATAAATTAGCAGAGGACTTCCCTAATATGAGAGAGAAGTGCTTTGATAAGATTAGGCAAATAGAGGAAGCCTAAGCCGGGAGTCGAAAAGCTGAGACTTTTCTAGTCAGACCCATCTTTCCACCACCCTTGGTTATAGCATACCCCCAAGTCGTTGAGAATAGGGAACGAATGTAAGAGTCATCTTATGTTGACTCTATTTCCACTTCTTAACAAGCCGAGAGAAAGGATTCACACGAAGAGGATATTGCTTACTTCCTTATGCAAAGTGTAGGGTCTGATGTTGAAGAGGTTTCCTCTTATAACTCATCTTCTAGAGGAGCCGATTCATCACATGACTCTGATTCTATAGAAATATAGGATCCCAATATCGCATATCCCCTCTAATAAATGCTATTCCACTATCGGCCGCGAATAGGGTCGAGTTTGCTGAGAGGCTCCCTAGTGGCAACCCACGCAATCCTAAGGTCGAGGTCCTAGTTAGTAGTGATGAGGAGAGAGAAGTTGATACCTCCATGGCAGCTGAATATGAAAGTACCATCTATGAGGATAATCTCTTAGTCTTCAATCACCTCTACGACATATATCCCGTTATTTCTATTAGGGTACCTCTTGAGAACGAGAGAGCCTTTCACGACCAGGATGGTGAGATCCGTGTCTATGAGCAGATGTTCAAGTTAGGTTTTCATCTTCCTATCCATCCCATACTCCGAGCCATCCTTGTTCATATAAACCATGCCCCCCTTAGCTGTCTCCAAATTGGTGGAGAGTGATGATTAGATCAATCGTCTTTTGGAATGCTGTAGATCAAACCGACCTTCCGATTCACTTATTTCTTGGTTGTTACACGCCATCATCTTCCAAGACTCATTTAGGCTACTATCATTTTGTATCCAGGATGTCTAAAAAGAAAAGCCTACTGGTAACTCATACCTCTAACCATAATTGGAAACCCCAATACTTATTCTTTTAGGGTGCTTGGGAGTTCGGTCCTAACCAAGACTATGGGGAGTCTGCGCCTAGGACTCCTCAAAGGTGGGCCAAAGTCCCCATATCAGCCAGAGCTAACCCGAGATTGATACCTGATGCCTATGAGAAGATTAATTAACTTCGTAACCAAGTGATAAAGGTCGTCTTGTGAAGTTTGAGCATATAATGACCCATACTACCTCTCTCAAATGGGTCAGGGGGGTGGACCCTGACTGAACTTCGTAAGTTATTTTGTTCTTGTATTTAAGTGATGCCTCATACCTTTGTATAACCGATACACTGCTTCTAAGATTTTTTTTATAGAACGTCCAGAAGTAACTTCGAACTAACTTTGGAAGATATCGGCCCCCAACTTGAGTAAGCTCATTGATAGATGTGGCAATAAGGCCGCCCCTCGAACTACCCTTCAAAAGAAGAACGTCGACTCCAGTAGAACCGATGGTTCCAGGAAGAAGAGGAAGGTTCCGTCGGCTAACCCAACCTCTACCCGACCTCCCAAAACTCAGTGTTCCAACCGTGACATCCCCATTTTAATAGAATAATCTCTCACTACTCGTCTATCTCAGCTGGAAATAATTGACAATAGCATCATAGGCCATAGTCTAAAGGCTGCAGACACCATCGGCTCTATAATCTCAGAGGATGATAAGCATTTCCTTCAGTCCATGCACATCCCTCTGCTGGCAAAAATTTTCCTATCACCGAACTATCGTGGTAACTTCAAGAATTTTATCAAGTGTTGTCCTTTCATTTCCTATATCTCATACTTAAGTGTCTACTTTTTATGTCATAGGGTGTGGTTTCTCTTCACCGCTTGGCCAATTGGACTCTGAAGAGGTTGCCCTTGATCGGAAAGGGCTAAGATGCTGAGAAAGTAGAGAAGACCTAGAAGGCTGAACTTAACAAGGTCAAGGGGGACCTGAAGAAGGAGAAAGACCCAATCACCAATATAAAGGCCGACCATGAAAAGGCTTCAGGTTAAGGATGAGAGTATGAAAGCAAGCATTGATGCCACCGTTAAAGCTACCATGGTCTAGGCTATAAAGCAAATCATTATCGACTGATGAATTTGTGGACTTCAATTTTGATTACCTAGAAAGGGGCATTAGGACTGATGGACGATGGGTTTACCTTAAACATACTGAGTCTGGAAGCTTATACCCGAAAGACTTCGTTGGCCTTGGTTTTAGTGACCCTCATCTCGAAGCTACTTTGATCGAGGTTGAAAACGATATTGCTGCCCTTGCGAAGACCAGCCCTCTGGAGGTGACAAAAAGTAATGAGGAGCTGGCTGACCATGACGATGGAGCTAAAGTCACCAACGTCGAAGTAAATGAGACAATTCATATGGGTGATGGGTCGGCCCCAGCTGAGGGTGAGGTTCAGCCTTGAAGGCTCCTTAGTTATTTTTGTTATTTAGGAAGTCATCCCTGAGGGATTTTGTATTTTATATTTTATATTTTATTAATTCTATTATTTGTAACCTCAGACATTATTAATAGATGAATGTTTGCTTTCCATAATATTTCTATCTTATGCTTGATATCTTTTGAAGTATGATACCACCAACTAATGATGTTTTATCACTCACAAAATGATGGTTAGGGTCTGAGATTGCCAAATTAATGCTTCATCTCATATTCACCAAATTAATGATGTTTAACGTCTGAGATCACCAAACTAATGACATTTTATCTCATATTCACCAAATTAATGATGTTTAAGGTCTGAGATCACCAAACTAATGATGTTTCATCTCATATTCACCAAATTTATGATGTTTTAAGATTTTAGATCACCAAACTAATAATGTTTCATCTCATATTCACCCATTTAATGATGTTTAATTTAGGAACGACACCCAAATGATTTTTAATTTGGATTCACCAAATTATGGTTTTATGCAATTCCCCATCTCGCTATTTTGAGAGTGCATGGTTGAGCATCGTCTTGTCCATGCACTGTCGCCTCGACTAAGAGAGGTTTTTTCACCAAGTTAATGATGTTTTAATAATCAAGCTAACCCTCCTTGGTGTCATTGAAAGTCCATGGTCGGCCCCCTTTCCAGGTTATCATTTCACTAAGGTTGGGTTGTTACTATCTCACGACGTATGATGTTTTATAGCTTTTAAGGGTACTTGAAACAAATAATTCAAGATAAAGTATATTATATATGAGGAACAATCCATTTTCATTTTTATCATTCATAATAAGCCCTTTTTACAATGGTTCATAATGAAAAGCTCCTATACAATCATCTATTTGTAGTACCTTTTTAAGTGGTCGATGTTCCAAGGGTTGGAGAATGGTTCCCCCTTAGGTTCTCTAGCCGATAGGTGCCTAGGACTACCTCATCAGTAACCCTATAAGGACCATGCCAGTTGGCATAAAGCTTGTTTGGTTTCTAAAAAGTCTTCTTTAGAATAAGGTCTCCCACTGCTATCAACCTCGGTCTTATCCCCTTATTATAAAACTTGGCCCTCCTCTACTGATAGGGTGCCACTATGACCTCAGAATCCTCCCTTCTTTATTCAATCAGAACTAGGTCAAGTCTTCTCTCTCTTATATTTCCCTCAGAGTCATAAGTCTAAACTCTGTGGGTAGGGAGATCAATCTCTATTGGGACCACAACTTATGATCCATAAGCTAACATGAAGGGGGTCTCCCCTATCGGCATTTTCATTATCATTCGATAAGACCATAGTACAATATGTACATCTTCAATCCATTTCCCCTTAGTGACTTCTAGCATTTTCTTGATATCATTAAGAATAGTTCTGTTGGTGACGGCCTAGTGTTGAGAATAATTTCTTGATGCCGACCCTTATAGAATATTTTTCTGGGGAGATGTTTTTTAACTGGATATCATGATATGAGATGAGTATATTAGGAAAGTCATATCTGCAAATGATGTCCTTCCATATGAACTAAAAGGTTTTCTTTTAGCTGATGTTGATCATAGACTCGGCCTCTACCCACTTTGAAAAGTGGTCTATCGCTATAATCAAATACCTATAGGTGCCCATGGCCCTTGGCATAGGTCCAACCAAATCAATCCCCCACACTGCAAATGTCTGTGGCGAGGTGATAGACATCATAGGTTGATAGGGTTTATGAGAGATGGTGGCAAATCACTGGCACTTGTCCCACTTCTTTACGTATTAGGCCGACTCTTTGGCCAGTGTCGGCCACCAATATCCTTGAGTGACGATCCTCTTTTCCAATGATCTACCCCTAATATGGCTTGAGAAATATACTTAGTGAACATCCTTTAAAATATAATCTTCCTTGGTTGGGTGTACACATCTGAGCAGAGGTAAAAGAAACCCCTTATTTTATAACTCGTACCCTAGGATAGAGAACTTAGCGGCTTTGTATCTCAATTTCATTCTCTCGGCCTTAGGTTCCAACAAACTAACCTCTTTGATATACTGAATAAGGGGGTCCAGACAAGATGGTCCTCGAGTTAAATTGAAGCAAAAATTCAGCTTCACATCATCGTCTACTATTATCGGTTGATAAAGCATTTCTATTAGCACTAATATCTTAGTCTTTGTCTGTGTGGATGAGGCTAACCTTGAGAAAGCGTCGAGTCGGCTATTATCCAATCGAGGAACCCTTTTGATTTTGATCTCACTAAAGTCCTTCATCATCTTCCTCACTATCACTAGGTACCTTTCCATTATATCACCGTTGGCTTACTAAATCCCCAGGACCTGATTAACTACAAGCTAAGAGTCACTATGGACTAAAAGTTGGCCGACATTAAGCTCCTTGGCGAGGGAGATTCCGGCTATGAGGGCCTCATACTCTGAATCATTATTGGAAGCCTTAAAATTGAACCTCAACGCGTACTCTATATATGTTCCGTCCGGGGCCGACACTATCAGGCCGGCTTCACACCCATTTTCATAGGATAAATCATCAATAAACAAGTTCCACGTTGCCTCTTCTGAAAATGGCCGTTCTTCAATAACTCCATTTCTGAGAAAAAACTTATCAATCTTGGCTATTGGAGATCTTGCCACGCTTATCTCGGCTTCTATCGATTCGGTACGGGTTTCAGCTGACCTTTCAAAATTGTCTGCTTCTTCTCTCTCATCCTTGATCCAGGTGAACTCTTCCATAAAGTCTGCTAGGGCTTGCCCCTTGATTGACACCCTTGCCTGATACACTATGTCGTATTCTCCTACCTCAATGGCCCAGGCCATCAACCTACCTGATTTATCAGGTTTATGGATGACTTGCCTAATGGGAGAGTCCATCAACACAACCATTGTATGAGCTTCAAAATAAGGCTTCATCTTTCTTAAAGCGTGGATGAGGGCATAGGACAGTTTTTCCATCTTAGGATTATAACACCCTGTGTTTTTAATAATTAATTCATTTAATTAATTAGAATATTTGAGAAAAATAAAATTTTGGATTTAATGGTCTTTAAGATTTCAACATGGTTTTGTCAGTAAATTTTTCACCCGAAATTAAATCAGAGTTATAATAAAATGTTAGAAAGAATTTTTAAAATATTTTAACAAGCAGGTTTGTTTTTTATGAGATTAGAAAATATTTTTCTAGTGTAAAGGCGGATTTTTTAATCGAGTGTTGGGGTCGTTCAAACTACAGCATATATCGTTCGAACGACGTAGCATCTCGTTCAATTGACAGCGTACGTCGTTCGAACAAAAAGGGCAGGGGTGGATGGATTATAGAGTCCAAATCAGATTTTAACTCTTAAACTCTTTAAATACCAAACTGATACAGGGTTGGGACCTTGAAAAACACTTTTCTCTCAAACTTTCTCCAGTAAGGTTCTCAAAACATATTCCCTCTCATCTTCAAGCCGTAGCCCCAACTTTTAGCAAGTTTTGAAGGTTCAATTGGTGTTTTCTGAAGAGAAGTTCAACCTTCTACTCAAATTTTATTCCAGGCATGAATACTCTATTCCTTTCCTTTAGTATTATGCATTTTAAGTGTTGCCTAAACCTTTATTTCATGTGTTTTCTTAAAATGAATTAGAAATCTAATTACAGAAAGTAAACACTAAACTTTGGGGTTGTTTTTATGAAATCTTTAAACATGAATAATATTCATAACCCGTGGATATGTAGGATTTATGAGTGAATTTTGGGTTTTATTGGTGTAGGTTACATGTAGAAAAACCCTAGTTTTAAATTAAATTAATTTGGGGGCATAAAACTCATGAAGATTGTATTGAGATAATGAAATTGAAATATGATGTATTAAATGATGAAATCTCGGTATTTAATTTAATATAATTAAATGGGATTAATCGGGTGTTCATGATGATGTGAAAATTAAATTAAGATTTAATGGGATTGGACTATTATGCATAGTTTCGTATGTTGATTTATTATGCTCATTGATGATGCTATGATTTAGCACCACCGGATAAGTGATAGTGAGCTCAAACAATGGCAGCCATGGCAGTCATATAGATATATAAGTGTATATCTATGTATAAGGGGATGAGTATTAGATGAAATAACACAATGATGTATAGTGGTTCAACCAATTTGGCCTACATCCATTGTGAGTGTGTGATCCATTAAGTATGGGCACTAATGGCCTTGGATACAATGCACATAAGCTCACTTTATCTCTCTACTGTGTGTACAAGCAGAGCTTTATATAGGGTTAGCAATTATCGATCTCCCCCTCTAGGGTTGTAGGTGACAAGTATATATATGTCTTGGGGGGTGTAGTGTACCCCCCAAGTATGCATGGTGCATGTGAATGATGACCTAGACAATCTTCTGTTGACACCTGTAGATGCCAAATGATGATATAATATTCCCTCACGTGAGGGTGTGATTTGGTTATAACGGTCTTCCACGTGCCATATGAGCCTCACGCGCACTGTTCCACGCGTCTCCCAATCCACGCGCTGTGATGATGTCACCCTCGGCCTATGATATGAGGCCGAGGGAAAAGTTCCTTTCGGTAGTTAGTCTGGCCCAATTCTGGCCTCGTACTGTCGTACCCTCGGAGGGTCGTCCGGAGCCTGGTGAAGGGTCGGCCCCTTGAGGGGTCGTCCGGAGCCTGGTGAAGGGTCGGCCCCCTGAGGGGTCGTCCGGAGACTGGTGAAGGGTTGGCCCCCTGAGGGGTCATCCGGAGCCTAATGAAGGGTCGTCCCCCCTGAGGGTTCGTCCGAAGCTAGTGAAGGGTCATCCCTGATGGGTCGTCCGGTTAGAGGGAGCCCTCAACCGGGCCGAGGATATAAACGGGTATATCAATCACCCCCAGCCCTTAGACATAGATGTTGTTGAGATGGCTGAGGGATAGTATTGTAATTGTGATGTATGTATGATCAGTTAGGTGAGTGACACCTGGATGGGCACTCATTGCCACTTCAGTTTCCTAGGCATGGCGATTGCACACTTTGCCTGGGGCTTTTTGCCCTAATGATACCCTTCTTGGTTAATGGGCCCACTCATTACTAAGGTATTTAAGAGATTTTTGAACTCTCTCTCTCTTCTTCTTCTTCTTCGCGCCCAAGCTCTCTCTCTCCCCCAAGTCTCCAGCATTCCTGCCATTTTTGCAACTTTTGAGCCTTCGACTTAGCATCTTCACCCTTTCTCTTCAGGTAATCTTCCGCCACCAACGCCCTCTTCACTTTCATTTCTTTTTTGCTTTTCTGTTTTAGGCTTGTAGGGCTTGATTTGGGTTGTTTTACAACTTTTCCGGCGACTATCTTTTGAGTGTTCTTGAATTTCTTGGGTGTTCTTGAGTGAAAATTATTGATTCCCCATATTTTAATCCAAAAGTCTAATTTGGTCAACTGAAAACTTGTTTGTAGCTAAGTTCCCCAAATTCCTCCAAGTCTAGGGTCTCCCCCTTTAATGCTTAAGAGGCTTTATAGTTTAGTATCTGAATTCCCATCCTTGAGAGAGAAGCTCTTTGTAGAGATCAGACGAATAGAGGAAGAGGAAGAGAGGAGACGAGGGGTCGACCCTAATTGGGTACGACCCATCTTTCCCATTCCTCTTGCCACAGTAAAGCCATTTGAGCCCTATGAGTCTGGTGGGTCGTCCTCTCGTCCAGCCGAGAGTCATTCAAGTGAGATGGACGAGAGAGCGTCGTTGCCAACTGGAACTGGACCTTTTGGTAGGAGAGAGATATCTGACCTAAGCCCAGGCCGAGAGGCCGAGGGTATGGTACCCTCCGAGGTTGTCCCTGTGACAACCCTATCTCCACATGCCTTCCAGATGGACTTTCCCCATGGTCCTCTGGCAGATGACGAGGCCGAGGTAGAGGGGACTGAGGACGAGGGCGATGATACAGATGACCAGGTTGATACCTCCCATGCCTCGTCCTATATCTCCTCCGTTAGGGATCGCGACCTCTTGCTATGGAGGCATGCCTATGGAGTGTCCCCTAATATAACTATGAGGGTTCCCTCTAAGTCTGAGAGGGTCTTCGAGGGTAAAGAGGGAGAGGTTGCAGTATACGAACAAATGTTCAAGGTTGGTGTCAGATTCCCTCTGCATCCTGCCATCGTAGATATCTTGTCAGCCCTTGGTGTTGCCCCCTCTCAGCTTCCTCCCAACTCTTGGAGGACGATCCTGGGCTACATCTCCCTGTGGAAGAATGCTTTCACTGATGAGCCCTCAGCTGACGTATTCTTGGCCTGCTACAATATCACCTCCTCGTCCAAACAGCCTGGGTACTATCATCTAGGGCGACGAGGATTGAGAAAAAACTTCTCCACATGGAACAAACCTCCAACCACGATTGGAAGAGGAGATTCTTATTTATCTCTGGGGAGTGGCAGTTCTCCGCCGAGGCATCCCCTGTAGATGGTCTAACCCATCAATGAAGGCTAGTCAGACCCCGGACTTAGTCTGGAAGAAAAGGACATCGTTGAGTATCTGAGGGGACGAGGGAGAGGGGGTGAGATTGCAAAATTTGAAGATTTGATGACCCCCCGGTTCCTCAAAGAAGCTTGTCTGAGGGTCGGCCCTCTGACATAACTATGTGAGTTATATTGAACGTTTTCCATTCTTTACTTATTTTTGAAGTGTTTCCTCTTTATCTCTGTACTTTTCTTACGTGTCGTACCATTTGCAGATCGTCCTGCAGGTGTATCAGACTACCTTTGGTAAATGACTGCTCCCAACTTACTATCCGGCTTGGCCAAGAAGAAGGGTAAGGAGCCTCAGCAGGATCTGAGGAAGACGAAGGTCGCTGGGCCAACGGTTGTTGAGCTGACCACCGATAGCCACAAAAGAAAGGATCCTGAGGCTCCTGTTAACCCTCGGCCGAATTCTCGGACGAGGGCCAGGGTCGAAGCATCTGAAGGGACTGCTTCTTCATCTAGCATGGGGGCCTTCTGGTCCCATAACTTGGCACATCTCAGGGCCGATCCCTCATCACTGATCACAAACTTGAGGGCATCCAAGGCCTCAATGTTTTCTGCTCCCTCGGCCGCTGATTACGAGTTCCTGTCAAAGATGCCTCCTGCCAAAGTGTACGACTATGGTCTGCACGCCCTTGCACAGGTATTGGTCTTGACCCACTTATTTAATTTCATTCTTTCACCAACTGTTTCCTCGGCCTCTTAACATCTGTTTATTTTTATTGTGCAGTCTGTATGAGCCTTTACTTCGGCCACCAAGTGGATGGTTGAGAACCAAGCAAAGTTCCATGAAGCCGAGAGGGCTATTCAACACGAGCCAGATCTTCAATCGGAGCTTGATACTTCAAGGGCCGAGTTGGAAAGTACCAGGACTGAGCATGAAAGGATCCTGGACCAGCTGACGAGGCAGCACACCGAGGACCTTAAGGCCAAAGACTTGCTTATCAAGGAAAAGGATGAGGCCTTGACCAACATGGGGGTCAAGCACAAGACTGATCTTGAAGCAGCTGTCAGGAAAGCCGAGGCTGATGCTGTTGAGGCTTATAAAATTTCTGACGAGTTTCAAGGCTTCGACCTTTAATATTTGGAGAGAGGAATTAGGACGGCCTGTCGGTGGGTCATCCTCAGGTTTGGTGATGTCGTCTCCTCGGTCCGCCCGTCGATTGAAGCAGTCAGATTGGACGACCCTCTGATCGCCGAGGCTCTGACTTAGGTGGAATCACAAGTGCAAGTCGAGGGTGTCGGCACATCTGAGGATCAGCCGGTTGTGGTCATTGAGGAAACCCCTCTGATGGATGTCGAGGCTCTGCCCCCCGATATTGTCCCATAGGGTGGCTGTCTGTATCCCATACCCTCTTAATGTAATTATCATTTTTGTAATCTATTTTGTATAACACTTGGCATTTCATTTATACTATCATCTCCTTTATTGTCTTCCTTATTTGCCTTTTGTATGGTTTGCGTTGTAAATTTTTTTGTATAATCACTAACCTCTCCCTCGTCTTTCTTGAGGACAGTGGTGGGGTCGTCCCCTCCACTGGCCCTCATTATAGCCGAGGGATCAAATTACCAAACTAATGGTTTTTAATAAAGTTTTTTCCTCGTCTTTCTTGAGGCCAGTGGTGGGGTCGTCCCCTCCACTGGCCGTCATTATAGCCGAGGGATCAAATTAACAAACTAATGGTTTTAATGTTTTCCCTCATCTTTCTTGAGGACAGTGGTGGGGTCGTCCCCTCCACTGGCCCTCATTATAGCCGAGGGATCAAATTACCAAACTAATGGTTTTAATGAAGTTTTCCCTTATCTTTCTTGAGGACAGTGGTGGGGTCGTCCCCTCCACAGGCCCTCATAATAGCTGAGGGATTAAATTACCAAACAAATGGTTTTAATGTTTTCCCTCGTATTTCTTGAGGAAAGTGGTGGGGTCGTCCCCCCCACTGGCCCTCATTATGGCCGAGGGATCAAATTACCAAACAAATGGTTTTAATGTTTTCCCTCGTCTTTGTTGAGGGCAGTGGTGGGGTTGTCCCCTCCACTGGACCTCATTATAGCCGAGGGATCAAATTACCAAACTGATGGTTTTTAATAAAGTTTTCCCTCGTCTTTCTTGAGGACAGTGGTGGGGTTGTCCCCTCCACAGGCCCTCATTATAGCCGAGGGATCAAATTACCAAACTGATGGTTTTTAATAAAGTTTTCCCTCGTCTTTCTTGAGGACAGTAGTGGGGTCGTCCCCTCCACTGGCCCTCATTATAGTCGAGGGATCAAATTACCAAACTAATGGTTTTAATGAAGTTTTCCCTCGTCTTTCTTGAGGACAGTGGTGGGGTCGTCCCCTCCACTGGCCCTCATTATAGCCAAGGGATCAAATTACCAAACAAATGGTTTTAATGTTTTCGCTCGTCTTTCTTGAGGGCAGTGGTGGGGTCGTCCCCTCCACTGGCCCTCATTATAGCCGAGGGATCAAATTACCAAACTAATGGTTTTTAATAAAGTTTTCCCTCGTCTTTCTTGAGGACAGTGGTGGGGTCGTCCCCTCCACTGGCCCTCATTATAGCCGAGGGATCAAATCACCAAACTAATGGTTTTAATGAAGTTTTCCCTCGTGTTTCTTGAGGACAGTGGTGGGGTCGTCCCCTCCACTGGCCCTCATTATAGCCGAGGGATCGAATCACCGAACAAATGGTTTTAAAGTCTTCCCTCGTCTTTCTTGAGGACAGTGGTGGGGTCGTCCCCTCCACTGGTCCTCATTATAGACGAGGGATCAAATTACCCAACTAATGATTCCATGCGCACAAGATGTGGGGAAACACTGATATTTCTCATTAATTTTCAATGTATTCTGCCGAAGCAGTACCTATTATAATTATGGCCCTTCAAGACCTTATAACATTACTGATAGTATTTTTTCAAATGATCTGCATTCTAGGGGTTGGAAAAGGGTTCCCCCTCCAGGTTTTCTATCCTATAGGTCCCTGGGACGACTTCATCGATGACCCTATATGGGTCGTGCCAATTAGGGTGGAGCTTGTTGGGCTTCTGCCAAGTCTTTTTGAGGACCAAGTCCCCCACCGCAATTGGTCTCTGTTTCACCCTCTGATTGTAAAACCTTGCGGTCCTCTGCTGGTAGGCGGCTTGTCTTATCTCAGCATCTTCCCTCCTTTCCTCGATTAGGTCCAAGTCAAGTCTCCTTTCTTCTACATTTCTCTGGGGGTCATACATTTGGACCCTATGAGTAGGAAACCCAATTTCAGTGGGGATGACGGCTTCTGAGCCATACGCTAGCATGAATGGGGTCTCTCCGATAGAGGACATCGTTGTCGTCCTGTAGGCCCACAGCATGACGTATAACTCCTCGGCCCATTTTCCTTTTTCCTCCTCAAGCCTCTTCTTGACTCCATCTAGGATTGTCCTGTTTGTAACCTCCGTCTGCCCATTGGCCTGAGGTCGGCCAGGGGTGGAGAAGAATTATTTGATACTCACCCTTTCACAGTACTTCTGAAGAGAGGTATTTTTGAACTGAGTCCCGTTATCCGAGATGAGGGTGTTGGGGAGACCATATCTGCATATCACATTTTTCCAGATGAACTGGAAGGTCTTCTGCTCTGTAATTGTGACCATTGATTCGGCCTCCACCCACTTTGAGAAGTAGTCAATCACTACGATGAGGAACCGATAGTTATTGACAGCTCTCGGTAAGGGTCCTACCAGGTCGATCTTCCATACTGAAAATGGCCAGGGGATGTAATGGAGGTAAGAGGCTGATGAGGTTGATGAGGGATGGTGGCAAATCTTTGGCATTTATCACACTTTTTTACATATGCTGCGGCATCTTTCCCCAAGGTCGGCCACCAGTAGCCTTGGGTGATCACCCTCTTCGCTAAGGATCTACCCCCAATGTGGCTTGAGCACGATCCTTCATGCACATCTTGAAAAATGGAAGGGACTTTTGAGGGGTGCACACACCTAAGTTGGGGGAGCAAAAACCCCTTTTTGTACAAAGTGTCTCCGATAACAGTGAATTTTGCAACCCTGTATCTCAACTTCTTCCTTTCTTGCCTTGCTTCTAGCATCTCTCCCTCTTTAATGTATCTAATCAGAGGGTCCATCCATGAAGCCTCCTGAGAAACATTCAGGCAATTGCCAAGTGTTCCCTCAGCATCTTCAATAGTTGGTCGAAGCAAAATTTCCACTGGGACCGCCCTCCTGATGTCTGTCCTGGTCGCTGAGGCCAACCTAGCAAGGGCGTCAGCTCGACCATTATCGAGCCTAGGTATCCTCTTTAACCTTACTTCTCTGAAGTTCTTCAATAATGACCGCACCTTCTCAAGGTATCTATCCATCCTCTCGTCCTTGGCCTCGTAGACTCCTAGTATCTGGTTCATTACTAGCCTCGAATCGATATGAATCAAAATTTGGCCGATGCTAAGAGATTTGGCCAAGGAGAGGCCTGCTATCAAGGCCTCATATTCGGACTCGTTATTAGAAGTCTTGAAGTTGAACCTCAGGGCGTACTCAATGTCTGTTCCATCGGGCACTAATACTATTAATCCAGCCCCACTCCCACTTTCACAGGATGACCCGTCAATGAAGAGGCTCCACACAGTATGTTCTTTTGATAAACTTCCCTCGATGAGTGACCCCTGTCTGAAGAGGTACCTTCCCTCTTCGTTTTCAGCCACTTTCCTTGTAGCGGTGCTTATCTCAACCTTATCTGCAGAAGGGTCGGTGAGTCTACCTTGCTGGGTATCTGTCCTGCTGAGGCCCTCATCATCGGCCTCCTCACTTTCCCAGGTAAACTCGACCATGAAATCTGCCAATGCTTGCCCCTTAATGGCCATCCTAGGCTGATACACAATGTCGAACTCCCCCATCTCTATAGCCCCGGTCATTAGCCTTCCTGATTTTTCAGGCTTGTGCAAGACCTGCCTAAGAGGAGAGTCAGTGAGGATGACCATTGTATGGGACTGGAAGTATGGCTTCATCTTTCTCGATGCGTGAAACAAGGCGTAGGCCAACTTCTCCATCCTTGGATATCTTTGCTCTGCCCCCTGGAGTGACTTGTTGTTAAAATACATAGGCTTCTGTATCACGTCTTTGTCTCTTACAATGGCTGCACTGATGGCGAACTCTGAGACGGCGAGGTACACACAAAGTCGTTTACCCTACACGGGGCGTGACAGCAGCAAGGGAGACCCCAGATATGATTTTAGCTCCTTGAAAGCCTCATCACACTCTTCACTCCATTCGAAGGTCTTCCTGAGGATCTTGAAGAATGGTAGACACCTGTCTGTGGCCCTTGACACAAATCTGTTCAAGGCAGCAACTCTCCCCGTGAGTCTCTGAACGTCTTTGATGGACTTGAGCTTAGGCTTAGAGTTACTACAGGCTGTTGGATGATTGCTAAGTTTTTTTCGTATAGTCTTCCTAGGCTTTTTTGTATAGTCTAGTAAGGCTATTTTTGTTGTTGAAGTGTTATTTATACCTTAAATCAGGTAGACCGTTATTTTGTTGTTATTATAATTGCTAACGGTTGGCTGTTACCCCTTAAGAAGGGTTGATACTCCAATACAAAGGAGACTATGCCCATTTTTTTAGAATTCACACTTTGTTAATTCGAGTGATGAATTTAAACTGTATGAACATTGTTGGACTATTTGTTATTTGTTAAGTAGGGTGGTTAGTCATATAATCAAATCAGATTATGACCAATGTTTTTGAAATCGCATTTTGTTTTCTTAGCAAATGAATTTTTTTGCCTTTTTATGATTATTAGTGGGCCTTCAGGCATGGGCATACCCTAGTGTGTGTGTGTGTGTGTGTGTGTGTATATATATATATATATATACCTCCTAGCAACATACCTATGAACATACCTCTTTTTAAAATAGTAAAAAAAATAATTTTGAGATGATATTTTTCGTACGAGTTCATGATATTTCAGTGTATCACTACGAAAAAAATCAACTGAAAATAGTAGATTTTTTTATTTTAAAAAAATAGGTAAAAAAAATTGACAGTTTTTACCCTTTAAAATTTGTTAGTTTTTTAACATATTTTTTAAAAATAGCAAAACACAATATTTTGAGCTAAATATTTTTACAGGAGAATATTGAAATATCAAAAATCCATATAAAAAATATCAACTCAAAACTATTTTTTTTACTATTTTAAAAAAATAGGTATGTTCATCAGTATGTTAAGTGAAATATGTTGGAGAGCCTTTCTCTCTCTCTCTCTCTCTCTCTCTCTCTCTCTCTCTCTCTTTATTTATATATATATATATATATATACTATCACACATAACCGTGTACATATATTTAATAAAGTCCGGCCATAGCACTAGCCTAAGAATACCCAAGTCTATATTCCGACTCGTAATTTAATTAATCACACATGAATTAATTTTTATTAAAGTAGTGTTACCTAACTACGATATCCAGACTCACTCATTCGATCCGTATCTTCACCTCTTAGAATTTGTTACACAAAATCCCACTATTAAAGTTTACACTCCTCATTAAATTTAATATATGATAATTTATTCTATATACCTATAATAAAATAAACTGGCTATCCTGTGCCTACTCCCGTTGCACTAGCCTGCAAAATATTCAGGTCAAATCTTCGACCCTTAATTAAATTAATTTCGTCTCAATTAATTTTATCCAAGTGGTGTCACTCAACCATAATGCCTAGACTCCCTAACTTGGCCCGTATTCTAACATTGAATTTATGTCACCAAAATTCCATTATTTTATTCGGCACTTACTAAACTTAGTGTTACTTGAACCTAAAACCTAAGGTCCTAAGTACTGTTCTCCCTATTTATCTTTTATACTGAATAAACCCTTTGAAAGAAACCCTAAAAGAAAATAAGGGCAATTCGGCATTTCCAAAAAGTCCCCACAGTCGTTCAAATGAGACTGGGGCCGTTCGTGCAACATCATTTGTCGCTCAAACGAGATTCGACATCGTTCGAGCGACCGCTTCTTCCTTCCTTCGCTGTGTCAGCCATTGCTGTTCGTCCAAGGTTTTAAACTTTCAACCCCGAATTCCCAACCTGCTAACTTCCTAAGGTTTATAAGTTCCACAATTTTTATTTTCTCAATACCTTATTAACCATCAATGATTTATAATCACATCCATTAAAATATGAAATTTATTCTCACGATTTACCCCATTCCTGTTTTCAAAAAATTGATTTCAAAACTCTAAATTTTAGACCTCGATTAACAGTCTATTAATGCAACTTGGATTCTCACACTTCTGAATCAAAATACCACATCATTTGAGTCTAACCTGTATAATTTGTTCATTCATAAGCACCCAACCTGGATAAATTCACAGCGTCTGATTTCTTTTATTGTAAACGAAGATTTGACGAAGAACACACCCATTTTCTTGGTTTGTCTCCCCAAAGCTCTCCCAGTTTCTTCCTCTTTTCTCCTCTGCAAAACTAGGGTTTTCTTATTGAGTTGTGTTTTCTAAAAACTCTCTAATGTAGGTTTTATATTACTAATCCCGAAATTAAGCCTATGGGCCAAAGTCCAAATGACCCGAATACCCCCGTGGGAGTCCGGTTATTCCTAAAAATGCCCTGAGACACAATTACTACACCGGGGTACTCTTTTTCGACTATCTCGACCTATTCGGAATCAACTGTGTACTCAGAATTGTCATCCGAGTTACTTAACTAAAATCGTCAACCTCGTCCTCAAATTACGACACGTGTAAATTTTAGAATGACCCAAATTAATTAAATCTCAATTCAGTAATTTAATTCAATACTTCAGATAAATTAATCTTTATATCACTAAGTTAACTAAATTCTAAATCCTCAGAAATACGAGGTATTATATAAATAAATAATTTTTTAAAAATATTTTACACACACACACACATACACACACACACACACACATATATATATATGAAGGCTTATCTACGTCATGATGTATACACTACACCAAACATCACACCTAGTTCTAGGCCCTAATTTTTTTTTTCAAATTTTTTTTCCTTGAAATTATCCTTCTAATCAACCCATATTCAAAAAGTTAGGCAAAAAAATATTTTGTACTTATTTTTAAAAAATCAAAACAAAAATACTGGCGCAGACTCTTGTCAATAAGGTATTTTGAGCAGTTTTTTGTGAATGTTTAAAAATATCTTCAAAATGTTTTTTGACCTAATATTTTGAACATGGGTTTATTGGAAGGTTAATATTAAGGAATTTTTTTTAGGGCCTACAACTAGGTGTGAGGTATGAATGATGTATAGATCATGATGTAGGTGAGAATTCTCCTATATATATTTATAGTTCTGAAATACACTCAAGCCAATTTTTTTTATAAAAACAATTCTATTACGAAATTTTATAAAAAAATGTTATGTAATTTTAATACTTATAAAAAACTATATATTACGTTATTTTATAAAAACTGTATTTTTAACAAGTTTTATTAAATAATTTTATGAAAATATTTTTCATTATGCAATTTTAATATTTATAAAAAAGAAGTTACATATATATACAAATGTACAATATTTATAAAAAGACTATTTAAAGTTGTTTTCAATAATTTTTTATAAAAAGGTTAAAAATATAATTTTTATTAAATTAAATGAAAAAAACAATATTTTGTAAAAAGATCTAATATTTCTATTTATAAACAATTCTAAGAGGAAAAACAATTTTTGGTTAATTTTTTTTCTCTGTTCTTCCTCTCATAATTTTTTCCCTTTTGTTGACCCATTTTTTTGTATCTAAAAACACTGTTTCTTCGGTAAAAAATTTTCATTCCAATTATTCTCTACTAAAATAAACTGTTTTTTTCTTGTATAAACAAATATAAAACAAACTTATTTATTATTTTTCATCCCAAGTTTTTTTTTAATAAAAAATATAAAACTAGTTTCTTCTTTTTTTGCTCCTAGTTTTTCCCCTCCATTTCATTGTAGAAATCCGATAAATATTTTTTAATCTTTTTATCCTAGCTTTCCCCACCTTTTTGTTATTGTTTTCACATATATGAAGAGAGAGAAAAATGACGAAACAAAGACAAAAAGCTAGGAAAAAAAAGGTAAAAATTATTATTGGATGAAATGGAGGAAAAATTGTGAGCTAAAAGACAAGAAAATAGTTTATATATTTTGGATAAAAAATGTGGGATGAAAAACAACAATTTTTTTGTATGTGAACAAAAGGAACTGTAAAGGGGGAAAACGGCTTCTTTTCATAGATAATAATTGGGAAGAAAAAAACAACAAAAAAACTATTTTTTAATATACGAAAAACTAGGAAAAGAAGGAAAAAAAAATTATTGGAGGAAAAACAAGAAAAAATAGCCAAAACTCTTTTTCCCACCAGATTTATTTATAAAAAAACTATTTTTATTGCGTAATATTATAAAAACTTTATTTTCAAGCTTTGTTTTATATAAAAACTATTGAAAACAGTTTTGAACAATATATATATATATATATAAAGACTATTTAAAATTGTTTTCAACAAATTTTATACAATGGTTAAAAATATAATTTTTATTAAATTACATGATAAAAATAATTTTTTTTTAAAAGATCTAATATTTCTATTTATAAAAAATTCTCGGAGGAAAAATAATTTTTGGCTGATTTTTTTTCCTGTTCTTCATCTGAGAATTATTTCCCTTTTGTTGACCCCTTTTTTCGTATCTAAAAAAATTGTTTCTTCGGTAAATTTTTTTCATTCCAATTATTCTCTATTAAAATAAACTATTTTTTTCTTGTATAAACAAATGTAAAACTATTTTATTTTATTATTTTTCGTCTCAGGTTTTTTTTTATCAAAAAATATAAAACTCGTTTCTTCCTTTTTTGCCTCTACTTTTTCCAATCCATTTCATCGTAGAAATCAAATATATATATATATTTTTTTAATCTTTTTGTCCTAGCTTTTTTCCCCTTTTTTGTTGTTGTTTTCACATACAAAAAAAAATAAGAAAATGACGAAAAGAAGACAAAAGCTAGGACAAAAAAGATAAAAACTATTTTTGTTTATTTTTTAATAAATGAAATGTTAAAAAAGAACAAAAAATAGTTTTTATCTTTGAACTATGGGATGAAATGGAGGAAAAATTGTGAGCAAAAAGAGAAGAAAATAGTTTTATATTTTTTTTTATAAAAAAATGTGGGATGAAAAATAACAATTTTTTTGCATATGAAAAATGGAACTACAAAGGGAAAAGACAACTTAAAAAAATTGTTGGAGGAAAAACAAGAAAAAAACAACCAAAAACTATTTTTCCTACGAGATTTATTTATAATTATAAATGTTAAATATTTATAAAAAGAACTATTTTTATTATGTAATTTTATAGAAACTTTATTTTCAAGCTTTGTTTTTTATAAAAACTATTGAAAATAATTATGAACAATATATATATATATATATATATATATATATATATATATGTAAAATCTTTTTAAAATTTGTTTTTTCACTTTTTTACAAAACATATTTGGGGGCAAAACCCTTAATAATTATATGAGGGTATTTTTGGTATTACACAAAATATAAAGGTAGAAATGGGGGCCGAACCTAAAAACGGGGGCCGAATTCCAAAAAAGTCAACAAGTGGTGGTTTGACTGAATTTAAAAAATAATATGGTTACCAAACTCAAAATGACCCAAAAAATAGAGTTAATTACCAAAATGACTCTAGAAGTTTTGCAATAGTTTCTTATAAGCCCTCAACATTTTAATTATTTCTATTTCACTCTTAGCATTTTGATTATATTTGTACTTGAACCTTAATGTTTGTAGAGTTCTAATTGGCCCTCGAAGTTTTTAATTTGTGTCTAATAAGTCTTACCTTTATAATAGTTTATTTGCTCCTCTTTGATATAATTATATTATAACCCCTTAACCTTGTAAACATAGTACAAACATATGTTATAGGTTGGAAACCAACTTTACAACTACTCGATAAAATAACTTATGTTAATTAAATTATAGGTTGGGATCAGACACTATAATTTTATAATGCCCTATTTATTTTTAAAATATCAACATAGTATTTCTTAATTTATTAGGAATTACTTATATTGACTTTTTTCGTACTAGGTATGGAATCTCTACTAGTTTTAACTCTATATTTTTACCTTATGTGGTTAAAGGCTCACTATGATTCGCAAATAAAAATAGTATGTAAAGGTTTTTGATCCAAACCTAAACATACTTAACATTGAAACCTGACGACTGTTATTAACAAGCTTCTAGTTTCAGAGATGACTATTCTCAACCTCACATTCCTTAGATCAGGCACATCAGAACTTTTCTTTATTTCTTACTTTAGACTATAACTCAAGATAGCTAGTTGAAACAGATGGATAACGAGACTAGTTTCAAGAAGATAATGATATACAGATAAAATGTTCAAAGATCACACCGTTCCATATGAAAGAAAGACTTAGTGTAAAAATTCCTATTTTCCACATACTAGTTGGCCATTCCCATACATTGAAGATTTGACACGTTAAATAATCTATATTAGTCTCAACATCAACATACAAATAAAATAATAAAAGTGAATCTAAATCCATCCCCAACATACAGTAACTAAACAATAAATAAAACTAGAATAAATAATGTCTTAAATATCGACTCTCAAATAAACTAACAAAAATAAAATACTGGGACTTGAGGTCCATTCAATCTCCGAAATAAAAGACTAAACTGAAATCCTGAAATGAATAGCAACATATGCTAAGAATAAACTTAACAGAAAATTAAAAGGCAAATGGCGCTGTAAGTCAGAATCCTCTTAGCCTTGTGGATCCTGTCTATGAATGCTTAGAAAATAATTTTATATGATTTGGGTTAGTGCCCTAAAGTTTCAAGAAATATTTAATGTTAATAGTAATAATTATGCGATTCATTTACAATAAACCTGCCATATCGCCGACACTCACATGAAATAAACATCTCGCCTCTCATCTAACTGAAATACTACGAGCATGTCCAAACCCAAGACATAAACTGTACTAAATGTCTATATCTGTATACTAATAATTAATAAACTGATAATCAAATTCAATAGGGATGTAACTAATTACACGTATGAGAATACAATCCCAAATCAACCCCAACAATGTCACCCATAAAGTACAATATATATAATCTTATAACAATAACACATAAATGTGGCATAGGATTCATTTAAATACTTCCATTGTTGGACTAATACATATCTTTTAATAATATTATTAACATAACACGTAGGCAACCACCTTTGGGAATCTTCTTTTGCTTTCATTGGTAAATCCGTATGAGTTTTTTAGCTAAGGAACTTAAACAAACACACATATAAGAACATGGAGATCACTACAAAATAATACTATCAACAAGTCCCATTACCAAATCCGCTTGATATATCGAGTCTATCCGTGTTCTTTAATCATGAAGCGGTGACCATCCCGAACATATGATCGAGCATACTGACCTCCATAATGGCCTTCACCAATAACTAAGTGTGCGGTATACGGTCACAACCTTTAAAGCAATCGCGATCGATTTATCCCCCATGAGTAATGACTGGTTGAAAAAAATCAAAATACACACACACGCACACACACACACACACACACACACACACACACACAAAAAAAAAAAAAAATAAGGTGACGCATCATTATCATGTATACCCCTAATCGTCCAAATCCCCAACATTGGATTGTGTTAACTAAATTAAGGTTTATAACTCTCAAATCTAACTCAATGTGTCTTATCCTAATCCTTTAGTTTAATTATCATATTAAGCTTTAATTTAAGTGCATAAGGACTAACCAAGAATTTATTATGCGATTAAAATCCAAAACATCCTTTGTTGCCCCAAACAATGTTGACAGCGTAATATTGTTAGAAAGAGACTTTAAGTTCATTCGAATGAAACACCCCATATCATTCATATTGTTTGAACGAGATAGGAGCAAATCGCCTCCTTCATCCCCAAAATGAAAGTTCAAAAAATCAATCTCCACTGTTACCCATTAAACTTTCAACCAACAATTTTAACTATACTATAATTAAATCTAATCACAGGTTCATGATCATATATAGATTCTACAACGATTATAGTCTAAACGCATCAAATAAGGGTTTAATTCCATAAAATTCTCAGATTTTAAACTTAGTTCCTCTTTTACATTGAATGGAGTTTAATACATCTACGAATTAAGATCCAATAATCAAATTAACATGGGGATTCAACTTATATACGAAATTAAATCCTAAACATGAGTTCTAATAACTAAATCATACATCAAAACGATCCAAATTAAGGTTTCTCTTTAAAAATATTAAGTCTTTCAAATCATAATTAATTAACACTAATCCCAATTAACCCATTAATAAACATGATTAAGATATCAGATTCCAATCACAAATATGCGTTCTAATTCCCAAAATTTAATACATAGCATAATTTATAAACAAGTTACAAATTATACAGGTGATAAAATAAGAGATTTATTGCATTAAAGTAAAACAACGAATCTCTATGTAGCGATCCTTGCTCTTCTTATCCCAAAGTCTCCTTAAGCTCTCCCAAAGATCTAAAGATGCTAGGTTTTATTTATCTAGTGTAAAATATAATATTAATTAGGTCTAAGTCTCCTAATTAATCCTTAAAGTTTTGGGTCTATATTAGGCCTATTTTTGTCCCTCCAAATGAGCTAAAAATGCTATCTAAAATAGTCTAAAGCTCGGCCAAAGGCTATACCTACCCCAAGCCCAAGTTCGAAAGACAGAAACATTGTTCGGGCATCTGTATCACTCTAAAGTCCACTACAAATGGTAATACCTCATAACTCATGATAATACCTTCCAACGTATAACAAAACACATACATATTTAGTTAATGCCTAACCGCATATAGTTCAACTTAATTAATTAGATCGATTAATTAAATATAACATGCATTACAAATAAATAACATAATATGTAAATTTAATTATAATCTAAATATGCATTTTATTATTACCAATCCATTCAAGTAATAATTAATTCTAATGTATTAATTTATTCTCATAATTAATAATCATTAAATAAATACAAAAAATATAGGGTATTACTCATATATATTAAAATGAAAGATTAAAAGTACTAAATGGTGTCTATAGGTAATTAGGATTATAGAAGCATTGCTTGGTTTAAGAGGACCTAAGAGACCAGACTTATTCTTATCTCAATAATACTCAATTAATATGTGTCCTTCCTTATTACATATAATTATAGGCACTTATGGATTTTGAACTCCTACTTGAAATATAAATACAATAATAATATTAATACAAAAGCATCATCCACCAGTACAATTATTCACTCCACAAAAATACACCACTATTAAAAGAGAAAATAAAAAGACAATAATACAATTATTAATGTGAGAGAGGTCTCTCTTCACGTGATAATGTCATCCTTCCATCATTTTCTCAACATTATGTTGCCTTTTTCATCAACCCATAGGTGGGATCCATCATTTTAGATTTTAGATCGTATTCTTCTATTTCATTTTGTCTATCTTCATGTACTGTAATGACACTAGAGAGCATTTCACAACCTCTAATTGATATGTGTTCTCCATTGCCCATTTTTTTAAAAAATATTCATATATTGATTCCAATGGTAGGCGTGGGTTTAATAACTCTCTTTCCCAAAGAGGGAGGTTTGCAAAGGTGGTTCTTCCATAATGAACAAAATTAAAGAATTCATTTTTTCAATTACATAGAAATCACATTAATCATGAAGAAACATATTGCTCTTGCTTTGGCAGGATCATTTGTAGTTTCTTCCAGATCATTGTTGATCCAATAAGATTGATAGAATATATAATTTTCTTGATCCTTGATTATAACTAAATAGTGAGATGCACTGAGATGATCTTAAATGGGTTATGATTAAGCAATATTAAAACTTAGACACACCTTTTTCCTTAGATACTAATTTTATAATTTTTTCGAAACATATATGTTGGAGCTTCGTAAAGATAAAAAAACAAATAACCCTTTGGATAAGGAGTAGCTTCAACACTTATAACCCTTCTCATTCTCCACATTAATGTTATTGGACCTTCATAGAATACAAGGTTAAGATTGATGGAGACTCTAACTACCCTATTAGAAATTATAATGAGTTTTTTTTCCAAGATTCTGAATTCTAAGGAGACATTGTTCTCCTGGTTAGGTGATTAGCCATGAACTGATATCATCTTTTAAATATGTTAATAAATTGTTTTATTTTTAGTCCTTTCCTATACATCAGTTAGAAGCTAAAAAATAAAAATTAGTAGTTCAAATGTGGGTTGACTTAATTAGCTCGTTTGTGGAATTACTATTTCCAGCAAGCTATAGTTGCTTATAGTGGTCTTGTTCTTCTGTGATACCAAGTTTGGAATTTTCTTTTTAGCACTAGAAGTGTGTTATTCTCTGAATGAGAGACTTCTATTTTATTCTTTTTCATTTTCAAATTATCTTCTTATGAAATCATCTAAATAATTATTTCTCCCATCTATATATTCTATACTAAATGAAAATTATTTTAATCAGAGTTGTCATTGTAAAAGTCTACCCTGTGCGTTTATGTTAGATACAATTTTATTCGCAGAACCTAGTAGGCCTTTGCAGTATCTATGTTCTTATTAAAAATGGTCTTGATGCCATATATATTAAAAACTACTTAATTTCTTTAATTATTTCTAATAATTAATTTTTCATGGTGGGATGATTACATTCAACCTGATTAAAATTCCACTGAACTATCTACACATTTTATTTTCTTCTTTTATTTTCAATACTACACTCCAATGGCTATTACTTGCATTTATTTCCATGACTAGGTCATCTTCCCCGTTTGCCAACGTTAAAGTTGGAAAATGTTTTGTAAGGACACAAAATTCCAATTGAGTCCATATATAGTTTTGGCTCAATTCCGGACAAAAACATTTATTCATAGGAATGTATTTGATTGTAATATTCTCAAGTCTATGAAGTATATGTTGAAGACGTAGCGGCAAAGAATTTAAAGCTTCAACAAAATGCCGATTTGTGTGCCTCGTTTCTACGTCATCAACTAAGGTTCCATGCTCCCAAGGTATGAATGTAATTATATTTATATAGGAGCTTGGAACAATATGTATTGGGTGTTAAGTTAATAAAAACTGCATTTTATTTTTCAGATGAATCAATTAGAAACTTAAAAATAAGTATATAAAAGTTTATAAAAGTTTCTGGGCCAAAATCGAATTTTTAAATCTTTCTGGTCGTTCGTTAGAAATGTCGTTCGAACGAGTTTTTTCGTTCGAACCAGGTTTCGTTCGAACGAGTTTTTTCGTTCGAACCAAGTTCGTTCGAACGAGTTTGCCAACGACCCTAATCTGGTCAGTCGTTCGATATGTCGTTCGAACGAGTTTTTGTTCTAACGAGATATCTAACGAGATTCTAACGAGCCCAGGCTGGTCGCTCGTTAGAAGTCTCGTTCGAACGAGAGCCAAGTTCATTCGAACGAGACGTCAGGCGGGAACGGTTTTGAGCAGTTTTTGGCAGTTTTTTTCCCCACTCCTCCACTTGGTTTTCAACCAACTTTTTCATACAATATTATGTGCGGGAAACACATTTTCCAAGAGAACTTTTCCATCCTAATACATCTCCTAGAGAGAGTTTGAGAGATCATTCCAAAAAGGAAAATGTTCATGTTTTAAGTGTTCTTCAACTTAAAGAAAAATCTATAAACACTTAGTTTACACCCATTGTCGTTTATCCAGGTTTCTACATAAATATCAATTACTTGGAGATTGTTTTGGCACCGGTTTTTTCTCTACACCGAATTGAAGAGAAGTTCGTTTCATATCTACCCGTTTGGAGAAAGGCTCCATGTTCGGGTGACGGTGACCGTTTAAAGTCCTATCGGTGATTTCCGAGAACACGGTGGAGCTCCGTTGGTTATCCGCTAATTGGAGGTTGATACAAGAAGGAGCATCACGGCTTGAGAGGGTTCGAGTTTAGGAAGTAAGTCTTTTGTCTTGTATTTTGTAATACCATTTTTAGTGGATTTGAGGCTAGGGCCGTCCCGAGGTTTTTTCCCGTTAGTGGGTTTTTCCTCGTACATCGCGGTGTAGTGTGACTGTTTATTTTATCTTGCTCTATATCACTTAGAACGCATGCTAGATTAATTTCAAGATAAAATTTGGTTTTACAATCACACGCATTTAATTTGGGACTTAAATTAAATATTGGGTTAATTTGGTTTATTCAAGTCATTTGTTAATATTGGTGTCGCCTAACTTTATTTAAATAAATAATCATGACTTAGGCAAATTCTAGGACTTGAATTATGTTGTTTTAATTTGTTTCTTATGATATTAAAACCCGGCCTTGTTGTTTTGTTGAACCATCACTTGTATTACAACGCTTCCGCATTCATTGATTTATTTAAAAGGAAATTATTATCAAAATTTGTGATAATTCAAACCCGGGAATCCAACCTTGGTCTTTCAAATTGGTATCAGAGCCAAAAACGATAAATTATTTCGTTAAAGATCCTTTACTTTTTGGCTAAATATGGATTTTTCCCCATTTTCAAAATTTCCTATTTTTGATGGTTCAAACTACGCGTATTGGAAAGCGCGAATGAAATCGGCACTTAAATCTATCGATGAACGTGTTTGGATGTCTGTTGTTAACGGTTGGACCCCACCAACACATTTAATTGAAAATGTACATGTTCCCAAACCCGTTGATAGATGGACTGAAAATGAGTTTAAGCTAGCAAATTTTAATTCCCGTGGTTTAAACGCCTTATTTAGCGCTGTCACACCGGATGAATTCCGACGTATTATGATGTGTGAAACCTCTAAAGAAGCTTGGGATATTTTACAATTAACTCATGAAGGAACGAGTGTCGTTAAAGCTTCAAAACTCCAAAACCTCACCACTCAATTTGAAACTATCAAAATGGATGAAAAAGAAACTTTTAATAAATTTTATGCTAGACTTTCTGATATTGTCAATTCATCCTTTAACTTGGGAGAGAAAATACCTGACGATCGTGTTGTAAAGAAAATTTTGAGGTCACTACCCGATAGATTTATTCCAAAGGTGACCGTTTTAAATTCTTTACCCACTTTAGCCTCTACGAAATTAGAAGAGCTTGTAGGTGATTTACAAACCTATGAACTAGATATGTTTCCCTCTAAAACTGAAAAGAAAATTGAAAAGGGCGTTGCTTTAAAAGCCCGCAAATAGGTTAAACAAGTAGTAGAGAGCGATAGCGATAGTGACTCGGAAGATATGGCTTTGTTTGCTTGTAAATTTAGAAAATTTCTTAAATTTGACAAAGATAAAGTTAAAAATGATTTTAAGAAATTCGAATCTTCTAAACATGATAAAAATGAGAAGATTTCTAAAGCCGATAAGATCCCTAAACCTAGTAATGAAAATATTGATAGGGACGAGTCTAATAAATGTTTTGGTTGTGAAGGTTATGGCCATAGGGCTTTTGAGTGCCCCACTAAACTAAGGAAAGAGGGTAAACGACCCATTTCATATAATGCGACCCTTAGTGATAGTGATAAGGAAGAGAAGCCCGAATCCCCCACTAAGAAAAAATTTGTGGCTTTTATGGCTAGACATGTGAGTGATAATGAGAACTCATCGGATGATGAAATTATAGCACATGCCACTTCCAAGGTCATTGTACATGATTCTCTTATTTTTGATGATAGTGAGAGTGAAGAAGAAAGAGAGAGTGAAAATGAAGATGAGATTGATATGAGTGAACTTCGAAATGCTTTTCATGAATTATATAAAGAATCTATTAAATTGAAAAGAGCTAATTTGAAGTTAGAAGCGAGTTTAATAGAGAGTGTCAAGGTCATTGATGAAAATGCCTTAATAGAAGACCTTAGGACACATGTGAGGACTCTTCAAGAGAAGCTTGAATATGTAGAAGGCGAGAGAGATAGCCTTAGGGGTTTAATGGAATCCTTGAAAAAGGAGCTTCTTGCTTTTGAAGAGCGTAATTCTTTACTAGAATCTAACATTGTTGAATTGGAAAATAAATTAAAAGATTCTAGTAATGTCAAATTTGATTTGGAGTGTCGTTCGGAAAAACTAGATAAAATGTTAGGAAAGGTCCAAATTAAAAATGACACTTTTGGTTTAGGCTTCAATTCTTGTAATGATTTTAACCCTAAAGTCAAAACCAATGTTTTAGGAGAATCTTCTAGGAATGCATTTAATGATCACTCCTTAGATAAAACTTTTCGACATGTTCTTACTTGTACTCATTGTGGTCGAAAAGGTCATCTTAGGCAATTTTGTTTAGATCTTAAACGAATTCCTAGAAAATCCCATAGTAAAGTAACCACGATAGCTAACGTTCCTACACCCCAAGATAGTAATTCTTCATTTATTTGGGTTAGGAAATCCGACTTGGTTGCCTTACAAAATAGGGATTTTGATTCTCATTTACTTACACATACTTCCTCCCTTTCTAAATCTAAAGGATGAATGTGTTAGTGTTTGCATACTTTAGCTTTTGTACTTCATGCCATATTCATATGCTAAATGTATGCTTGTTTAGTCTTTTTCTAGTCATTGCCTTATTTCATATCACATGCTAGAAATTATGACTTGTTTATCTTTTTGTATTATATTTTGTGTTTGAATCGACTGCATAATATAAAAAGATTTTTGTTTATCATTTGTGTTTTATTTATTTCATTTAAGTTTAATGAAAAATACAAATGATTTTTGTTTGTCCTTTTGAGTAAATATTTATTTTTGATTAAAAATGTTAAAAACTCAAAAAGATTTTATTTTGTGTGTATTTTGTTTGACACACTTTATGTGGCATATATTTGTGTTTGAATCCTATCGTTTACGCTCTCATGTGGCTAGAACTTTTGGTTTAGATTTTCAATCCTTATTATGTTCTTTACCATATTTTATGGAGTAGTTGGATTTTGTATTGTTTAAATGGATTCTATTTCTATATGCCTCTATTCACACATGCATGAGATCTTTTGAAATCTTAATGTCACATGTTATATTTGAGCTTTTTGAGGTGTTCTCCTATCAATCTAGTCATCTACATATCTATGACCTAGGAGGACTAGTGCATGTCAAAATCCGTTGCATGTGAGATTTGTGTGAAAAATGAAAACATGATAAATTAATATATGCACGGGGAAGGGCTCCGAAAGGATGAATTAAATCCTTTGCCATAGTAAGCCACAGTTGATTGGATCTAAAAGAAATACGTGATCCAAAGGCCTAAAAACAGAATATTTGGCATTTAACAGAAAGCAATTGCCAAGGCCTATGTTTGTTTGATATACTCATTCAAAAACAAAAGAATATATATGCTCATTGAGGGAGAATTGGATGGTATATCAACGGTTTGCACAATGTCCGTTTATCCTATTTGTCTTTAATGTCATGACTCTATTTGGTTTGTAGAATCATCATCATGCTAGGCTTGTATGCATTCTGTATGTTTGTTCATTGAGTTCAATCTTTATATTGTCACATGAGGTTATATTTAACTGTGATGAAGTTTGCAATCAAATGAGAACTCCGTGAACGTTTCTTAAGTGTTTGGGTCTAAATTTAATTGTTGCTACTTCACACCCCTACACTTCCGTTTCCATATGACACATTTTTTCCATACGAGTGTGCAAACTTATTGTATTTTGTGTCATGTGTGTGTTTATATCTATATATATATGCAAGTGCTCTATTGGTATATTTAAAGTCTATATATATATGATATTTGTTTGTCTTTGCCTTGTTTTTATTGCCCATATGCTGTCATGTCTTTTATTTAAGCTTTCCCATGCTGTTTATTACTTCTTTCTCCCTTGCCTATTCCCGAACAAAAAGGGGGAGAATGATGATAGGGGGAGAAATGGTATCTAATCCTATTATTATCGTATCCTCGTTTGGGGGAGATTTATCTTAGGGGGAGACGTCTTTCTAAGTAGGTCATGTGTTTAAAGGGAGAATTAATTTATTTAGGGGGAGTAATTAATTAATTGTATTTAATATCTTGATATTCCCTATGCATTTGATGAGTTTGCTTAAGTGTGCAGGAATTATTCTAAAGCGGCATCTTTCTATGGCAAAGTGTTTGATCCTTGGGTTGAGCCAAGATTGGGCAGGTTATGTTTTGAGTCTAGTAGAGCTTGACGGACCTTTAGGATTTTTGTTTGGTTTTTGTCCCGGGATAGCCAAAAGGAAAATGTTTTGTAAGGACACAAATTTCCAATTGAGTCCATATATAGTTTTGGCTCAATTCCGGACAAAAACATGTATTCATAGGAATGTATTTGATTGTAATATTCTCAAGTCCATGAAGTATATGTTGAATACGTAGCGGCAAAGAATTTAAAGCTTCATCAAAATGCCGGTTTGTGTGCCTCGTTTCTACGTCATCAACTAAGGTTCCATGCTCCCAAGGTATGAATGTAATTATATTTATATAGGAGCTTGGAACAATATGTATTGGGTGTTAAGTTAATAAAAACTCCATTTTATTTTTCATAAAGAATCAATTAGAAACTTAAAAATAAGTATATAAAAGTTTATAAAAGTTTCTGGGCCAAAATCGAATTTTTAAATCTTTCTGGTCGTTCGTTAGAAATGTCGTTCGAACGAGTTTTTTCGTTCGAACCAGGTTTCGTTCGAACGAGTTTTTTCATTCGAACCAAGTTCGTTCGAACGAGTTTGCCAACGACCCTAATCTGGTCAGTCGTTCGATATGTCGTTCGATATGTCGTTCGAACGAGTTTTCGTTCTAACGAGATATCTAACGAGATTCTAACGAGCCCAGGCTGGTCGCTCGTTAGAAGTCTCGTTCGAACGAGAGCCAAGTTCATTCGAACGAGACGTCAGGCGGGAACGGTTTTGAGCAGTTTTTGGCAGTTTTTTTCCCCACTCCTCCACTTGGTTTTCAACCAACTTTTTCATACAATATTATGTGCGGGAAACACATTTTCCAAGAGAACTTTTCCATCCTAATACATCTCCTAGAGAGAGTTTGTGAGATCATTCCAAAAAGGAAAATGTTCATGTTTTAAGTGTTCTTCAACTTAAAGAAAAATCTATAAACACTTAGTTTACACCCATTGTCGTTTATCCAGGTTTCTACATAAATATCAATTACTTGGAGATTGTTTTGGCACCGGTTTTTTCTCTACACCGAATTGAAGAGAAGTTCGTTTCATATCTACCCGTTTGGAGAAAGGCTCCATGTTCGGGTGACGGTGACCGTTTAAAGTCCTATCGGTGATTTCCGAGAACACGGTGGAGCTCCGTTGGTTATCCGCTAATTGGAGGTTGATACAAGAAGGAGCATCACGGCTTGAGAGGGTTCGAGTTTAGGAAGTAAGTCTTTTGTCTTGTATTTTGTAATACCATTTTTAGTGGATTTGAGGCTAGGGCCGTCCCGAGGTTTTTTCCCGTTAGTGGGTTTTTCCTCGTACATCGCGATGTAGTGTGACTGTTTATTTTATCTTGCTCTATATCACTTAGAACGCATGCTAGATTAATTTCAAGATAAAATTTGGTTTTAAAATCACACGCATTTAATTTGGGACTTAAATTAAATATTGGGTTAATTTGGTTTATTCAAGTCATTTGTTAATATTGGTGTCGCCTAACTTTATTTAAATGAATAATCATGACTTAGGCAAATTCTAGGACTTGAATTATGTTGTTTTAATTTGTTTCTTATGATATTAAAACCCGACCTTGTTGTTTTGTTGAACCATCACTTGTATTACAACGCTTCCGCATTCATTTATTTATTTAAAAGGAAATTATTATCAAAATTTGTGATAATTCAAACCCGGGAATCCAACCTTGGTCTTTCATGTTTAAATTGTCCTTTTAACAGTTTCACTATGTAAAGTGGACAGAGTTCTATGTCGAGATCTTATTTTTCTTTAATTTCTTTTATAATGATTTATTTTAATTTGGCTAAATGATTTACAAATTATGATGCATATGTTAGAAAACCTAAAAACCCTTTTAATTATTTTATATATACTGTTTTATCTAATAATGTTTTCAATTGATCTAAAATATTTTTTTTGCATATTGTTCTCACTTTTATTTCTAATCCTAAAAACTCAATCTTTTGTTCTGCATGACTACACTTCTTTTCTCTCAACATAATACCATATTCTATGCATTTATTAGTTACTTCCTCTATATCTATTTTAAGCTTATCTATTAAGATTCTCTTATATCTTATAAAATATAAGAACATAATCTTTATCTATATCTATATATTAAACAAATATAATACTTTTAAATATACTATCCATTTTCTCTAAAATCTAGGTGGTGCATTTTTTAAACAACATGGAATTACTACTTATAGTGTACTTGAGGAGCAGTGAATGCTATTAGTGAAATAATCTCATCTTCTACCTTTACTTTCTAATAATCACTTTTACAGTTCATTTTGAGAACCAAGAGGCACCTTTATTCTGCTAAAACTGACATGTTTATTTGAAATGAAGTTACTATCAAATTTATTATTATCATTTAATTTCTTATAATTTATTACCATTGTAGTTTTTTCTCTTTTTTCTTTTTAATGATTTCTAATCATAAATGTAAGAACTTGATGAGGACTCTCACTATCTCTAATTAACTTTTTTCTTTATTAATTTTGTTACTTATACTTTAAACATTTGATATCTTTATATGTATACACCAATTGTTTACTCTCAGTATTTTCTTAGGATTTATAAGATCTATTTTGCCTTACTTTTATCTTTACCCCAAAATTTAAATGGATTCTCACTATATGATTATTTACATCTCTTTTCTTGATCTTATTTTATTTATTCTTGTAAAGACACCTGTTTAATGCTTAATCAAGTTTCCCTACTAGTGGGAGAGTGTAATATCTCGTGTTTTCTAAATAAAATATTATGATAGAAATTAATTTAATAATTTAAAATAAATTCGAGAATAAATTAAATCGGTGGGACTTAAACTAAATGGGTTATATTTAAATTGAGAAGAAATGCTTATTCATGATTACATAATTATTTGATTCAATTGGTCATGATGGTCTCACTCATGGAAAATAAGTTGAATAGTAATTAACGTATGGTTACGTGTTGTTTAAGCATAATGAAAATGGGTATGTCAAGTAAAATTAATTCGGGCGCATTCCACGATGTTTTGGGAACTCTTTTAGGTGTTTTAGACCTTTAAAAATGGTCATAAGGTATATGTGTATTAGTTGGGAGGATATTAGGCCAATTTAGTTAGGGATTCAGGCTCATTTGGAGGCCCAAAAGTGAGGGTAAAAGCCTAACTCGAATTAGGGAGTTTATAAGTAAATTAAGAAGATTACTGAACTCATTTCACTCATCTAAGAAAATCCTAGCTTCCCCCCCCCCCCCCATAGATAGGAGATACCAGGGTCAAAAAGAAGGAGGAAATTGGAGATTCAAGAAGAGGACCTTCCACCTTTATCCTAAGGCAAAAACTTTCTTACTTAAATTGATTTCCCAGTTATTTATTAATTTAAATTGTGTAGTTTCCCACGTAGATTTCTGAATTTAATTTATAATGGATGATAAGGAATATGTTTCACTATATACATGTAGAGGATTTCACTTTGATGATTAAAAAATTACAGAATCGAGAGATAGATTTGAAAATTTAGATAAGTGATAATAATATTGGTTTAGAGATGAATCTTGTGATATTATGATGTGATAATGTAGATTTAATGTATACCCCTAAGAAATATTATTTTTTGACACAAATTTATGAAAAAGATATGGACTTGAAAACTGGGAATCACCCACTATATAGTTTTTGGAGAAAATTGTATTGTTAAAAATTCATTATGAATTAGGTGTTATTATTATGTAGAAATTGTTGGTAGATGATATAAAATTAGTTAATGATCATATGTGATGTTTGGGTAACTTTTGGGTGCTGAATATTGGATTGTTTGTGAAGAAAATTGTGGAAATTTTGTCCAAAATAGTAGCAGTCATGCTTTCACCAAACCAAGGGGCGAATCGGTTTGTCCCTAGTGGTGAACCGTCTTAGTTTCCCTACTCACCCCAGGTTGGTATTTTGTATTTGAGTCTAATAGTTAGGGCCCATCTAAATCTAGGTCTTATGTAATGATAATTTAAGACTTCTAAAAAATTTGTGAATTTAAAATATATCCATTGGATTAGCTAGGAAAATCTAGTAAAATAGGGAGGATAATATACACCTATTAGGTTAGCCGATGATAGAAACCAGGACACGAGAATATAATAGTTTACGGTATAAATTGGAATGGCGGGTGATTGCTTAATTAAACGATAGAAATTTAATAGTGTTGAATGACTATATATATATGGAGAAATATATAATTAACGAGATGGTTAATTAAAGAGAAAATTAGTGATGGGTAAATCAACGATATAACGTGGGGGAATTATAGAGTAACTGTATATATCTATTAAGTGATAAAGATATGTATATAATTTCTTATGTGAACATACCTATGTTCATGGATGGTTTTATCGGTTGGGGTTACGCACATTCGGGACCGTAGTACACATCGACATCGGTGGACTAGGCGTTGTGTAGGTCATTACTTAGGTACTACGTAGCAATGCCACTAATGAGAAGTAGGTGTAGATGCTGGGATCCATTGTCACCGCTGGGTATGGGCGGTGCAATGGTATACTACGCAGGGACCACCCTATTTATGTGTGTTTTGCGATGTCTAATTTGGATAATAGACTCCTTCGAACTTACCATTAGAGCACGAATATATATATATATATATATATATATATATATATATATATATATATATATATATACATGTATGGACTATACATATGTAACCCTGTGAATTAAATGAAGACAATTTTCTAAGCCTAATGATGTGAATAATTTATTTTAGACCCAATATTACGTAGTATTTATGAGGGATGGTTATGACACTATTAAAGGTAATATGACTTGAGTACTCAAAAAATAGGGACAAAGGTGTAGACAATGATACGTTGAATATACGATTTATGCTAGAAGCATCACATGTTTAATAATGCTCTTGTTACCTATATTGCATTTGGGATATGGGGATAAAATACGATTAGTATTGCACCTAAGTGAGAAATGATAAAATTATCGTGTTCGAGTGTTGATGGGAGGTACCTATTTAAATTATCTGTAATCTTGCATTTCAATTTGAGTAAGTTAATTCTTTCACACTCTAGGGCGCTGACCCAAATTATAAACGTTTAACCTCAGTTTTTCCTAGTGACAGGGATAGCAGGACTAAAGGATTATGAGACTTGTTGTCATGTTTTCTTCTCGGAGATCAGTTTATTAATTCTAGTTTAGGTTGCTTTTTCTTCATATATATATATATATATATATATTGGATTATTATATGGACATAAGCCCAGAGTCATTGGATTTTACTAGTTGAGACATTTATATTCATGTTAAATTTTATTTTTGGATGTGAATATTGGATTTATTATAATTTTGTCATTTAATTAAATTCAATTTTAAATTTAGATAAGATGGTACTTTAGATAAGACGGAGGCGTAACCCCTGTTTGAGTGTGGTAATGATAAGCTAATTGGACAAAGCTTTGGATTAATGATAGGGCATGCAAACACAAACTTAATGAAGATAAGACTCAGTTTAAACTCACAAATCTCTCGTGTATATCTCATAAAGTAGTAATGAAACTTAAAAGTAACTTAGCTAGAGGGAGAGAGAAGTAAGCACCCTAGATACACCTTGGTAGGCAAGTAGACACACACCTAACACCCTTAAGAATCTCTGTCAAGTATTAAAAGCTTCGTAATAAATAACAATGGTGAATGAGTAAAACACTCTAGTTTGTAATAAATCTTTATGATGTGTCTTCTCCTTAGTAATAACTTCTTAAACTCTCAAAAAGATCTCCCATCCTCAAAGGTGGTTGGGGTCCTTAAATATCCCCCCACACCACCCCCGAGGCAACTCAGTAATTAAAGACTATGAAAGACATCCCTCATACTTTATGTCACAACATTGAATGTCTGATGCCCTAGTTTTCTCCACATCATAAACATTAAATGCCAAGACATGACTTTTGCCTAACCACTGTGGGGTAGGGGTCTGTTGTCGCAGAGGTGGCTCACCAACTACCTGACAGCCCCAAATACCATGGTGGTTTACTCAAGTGCAGGTCTGACATTGTTTAGCTGGCTAGTGACATCACCTACAGTAGATGTGACATTAAGTAGAGGGCTATTTGGTTCACAACTTAATACCCAATGGAACTCCAAGTTTCTCCACCCGAGGTTCCACGATCGGGGTCCTTCGGTGTTTTACCAGGTGTATCTAAGATGGTCAAGACAAGCCCTCAACGATGTCTCACTTCTCAATCCTCCAAACCAAGTCCCTCTAAAGTTTCCATGGCGAGGTCGTTCGATAGAGCATGAAAGCTCTCCCAGGCCCTGCCAAGACTGGTCTCTCACGAGTACCATTTGACCTCACCTTAAAACCTGTTATTATTCTCAATACAACATTACAACCGTTACAACACATAGTCAATATAAACAAAGATACAACATTACTAACACAATAAGCTAAATACAAGTTGCCACACCTGAGCTGCCACGCCGGAGCTACCTCGGTTTCTTAATCCCAAATACTGTTGCCAATTGGGGAATCATCCATAATATCAGGACTACCTTCAAGCCCCCTATATATTTGCCCCTTCATGGAGGGATTTGTTGGAACAAGAAATGTTTTCACGAAACTTCTCCATCCGATGAACCTTCTCTGCGTGAAAAAATTATGGACATCTTTCCCTTGTTAGAACCACTACATTATAATCTCCTGGAAAAAGTAAAATTCTCCCCGATGTACCTCAGCCGATGCACCATAACTTATTGGGGCTTGGGTGAAGGGACATCGCTACTTTTTCCTCATGCTGAGCCTCGACCGTTCTAGCTTTATTATATAAAATTCTCCCGAAAGGCCTACTAACCTTCTCAAATACTCGTTTGGACTCTTGGTAAGTGAAATTCTCCCTTGTAATGCTTCGCTATGTTAGAAAAAATCAGAAATTCTCCCCGATGTAACTGAGTCACAAGTTAAACAACGTTTGGACATGTGGGGAGGGGACATCATAGCTTTTTTGAATCGTTGGGGGACTGCCTTCGTTGGGAGTCATTGGATATGTCTGACAAAAAATCTGGCGCCAAAACTCAAACTTGCTAGAGAAGGCAACCCCGTTCTTTTCCTCAAGAGTCACTTCATTAATTACATGGCGTTTACTTTTAAATTGTCGAGACCCTTCCCGATGTGCCACGTGTTTATTTGAAATAATTATAGGCGGCCCTTGCACATGCGATGGTGGGAAACTCAAAAGCCAGGTTTTACAAACCTTCAAATGTCTCTTTTATTTAAAAACCCTTCTTTTTTCTTCATCTTCTTCAAGCTCCCGCATTCCTTAAAGAGAGAAACTCTGTGCGAACTCCATTGTTTCCCCATTCTTTACTCAGTCTCCTCATTCTCTCATCTTTTGCGCCACCACTTGTGGTTGTGCTCCTCCCTCCTTATTCTTAGACCTTCTTACCCGACTGTACTATTCATCGCCACTTTATTATGGCTTTTTCAAGTAGTTCCAAGGTTGCCACCACCTCTCAGCCAGGTTCCCCCTTTGCCGCTGCTGGTGCTGCCACCGGCCTTAGTGGCGCTACCCTGGATGCTGCTCGTCGAGAGCAACTACGCTTCTATCATTGGGCACCCATCTTTGAAGAGGATGATAAATTTTTTGATGCATGTAATACTTGCCATTTCTCATCCAAGTTTAACCCCTTACTGTTGGGTGATGATAAGATGTATTCATCAAAGTGGGGTTATCTTCTTCCCGAGGGGACTCTGCATTTTCTTCTGGACTGTGGCAACTTCCCTTATTCTCAGATTGACTTCGAAGCGCCCGGGGGGTCGCCAGCCCATTTTAGTGCCTGGCATACACATATGCAAAGTTCCCATGTTGACGCTCTTGCAAAGGTTGGGCTGCATCGAGCCTAATGGTTTGGGGAATTCACCCTCTCTAATCATAACGCCGCGCTACAAGTGTTAGTTTCCAGAAGGAACATTCTAACTCACACTTTTTTTGCTGCATGGGGGGAGTTCATCATTACACTAGAGGACGTTTCTGAACTTCTTGGATTTGAGCCCATGGGTGAGTTCACCTACCACGATGAGGTTCTGGATGCCGAAGAGGTTGCTGATCGAGCTGAGATGGATCAGATCTGCTGTAGTTGCACCGATTATTTGAACAAAGCCACATTTGCTCCCCTTTAACAACTTTTTTTTCAAAACTCCAACGCCAAAGGATGTCAGTGATTAGACGGACAAAAGTAGAGGTACATCCTTGGAACTACCAGCCTACTTACTTGTATTGATTTCACGCTTCTTTTTTATCGAGAAACCCAACGATTAGCCCAGGAGGGATTTGATAAATATTTCCATTCGTTTGGCCAGGGGATATAACCTTCCCTTGGCCGCCATCTCTTTGGGGTCCCTCTACACCTGGCTGAATCGAACCCATATAGACATGGAACGAATGCTTGGCCGTTATAACTTGTCCAATTTTACCAACACCATCATCCTAACGGGCTTTCCTTAGACCCACTTTCTCGCCATCACCACAAAGTCTATTCCCCTGCTTGTGGGCAGTATCAAGCCCCCACGCCTCCTATGTTTTCACAAAAAAATAAAGTCGAAAGGAAATAATGGAAGTTTTTGATATTTTAGACTCCTTTGTGATCAGGTCGTACAATGAGTCTACATTTTCCCACAGTTGGGATTTCTTTCCTTCTGAATCCACAACAGTCAAGTTTATCCCAGTTGTGGAAGATCCCTCGCAAGTCGTGGTGCTTCTATTTACCCCCGAATTTCTTCCTTCTTACACTGTATGGGGATACACCTCATAACCCTACAACCTTGATAGATATAGCAGGCAATTCGGGTTTGATCAGGGGGTCCCTCGACCTATGTTTCAACACAGCCACCCGCAGGCCACTTTTACTGAAGCATATACCTTCTATACCGCAACCATGGTGTTTGGTGTGACATCCACCATTGACGGCCGTGTCACCCTTCCTAGTGCCACTAGGAAGGGAGATGTATCCGCTTCTTTTACCACTAAGTTCCATTTGGAGAAGTTGGAAATGGTCCGTGAGTTCATTTAGTCCCCCCCTCAATACCCCCCAGTTCTTTCTTTCTCTTCTTTTGAACTGGGTCTTAAGGGGAACTCCGTGTTTGGGGTTGAGTTCCCTCTAATCTAGACCCCAAAAAGCCTCCCAGTGAACTTACTCCGTACTACTCCATGATCCCTATTACCACACCCTAACCCAAGGCTGTTGTAACCCCCAAACCATCAGCCCTCTCAGCCGAAGCTGCCATGGGAGAAGGGCCTCCTCAGCCGCCTGCTAAGAAGGCCAAGAAGTGGAAGTCCAAGAAGTCTAAGGGCCAAGTTCAAATGCAAACTCCTTTGGAGGCATTCCCTATTGCCTTTGTTCCCCCTCTTATGTCTCCAGAGATGGCTGAAGAGCTGAGGAGGTAGGTGCAAGATGAAGTTGACATAATACATACTGAGTTTCAACGGTGCGTCATCGTCATTCCACCTCTGAGTGCATTTCCCATGATTGTGGTTGATCCTAGTGAGCCATCGACAAAAAGGAGAAAAAGGTCAAGGGTACCTGAAACTGGTGGTGCGACGAGCTGAAGGAAGAAAATGCTGGGTACCAAATCTCAGAAGAAACAGACACATGAGAAACCTCCCTCCCCAGCTCTTTCGGCTACTACCTCCTCGCCACCTTCACCAGTGGTTATACCCTCTTATTCTCCCTCTGGATCTGAGGTATGTGTGCATTCTTTATTTATTATTCTCCTTCTCTTAAGGTGTGTTGTGTCTGCTCATTTGTTACTAGGAAAATGTTTTGGTGCAGGGAGCTGAAGAAGAAAGGCCCAATCCTCCCAGTCCCCCCAGTCGCCCTGTAAACCGATTCGTGGGGGGGCACTGCGATATCTCTCAAGATGATACCACTCCTCCTCGTTCCCCCATGACATGCCTTACCTACTCAGGGAGATTGTCCTCCCAACGGGCCTAAGAAGCTGCTACGAGGGCTACTATCGTTGGGTCTGCTGAAATGCCTGGCCAACCAGAGGCAACTACTGTAGCTTCCTCTGAGTTACCATCGGAGCAAGAGGTCCCCTTGCCCCTCTTTGTGGTCGAAGAGAGTGCCCCGCAGGTAAATTTGTTGCCAGGTCTTGCATCTTTTGTTTGCCCCTTGCTTTGTTTATCATTTCTAATATGTTGGGCCATTTTAGGTGTAAGTGGCATCACTGATAGCTAACATTCTCCTTCATCCTGCATTGTCAAGACCCCTTACTATAGTTCCTCTTTTTGATGACATAACGGGGGTAAGTTAAATCATTACTGCCCCTTATTCTTTTGTGTTTACGTATTGTGTCTAACACTTGGATTTTCATTTGCAGCTTTCTCCAAGCCTCTCTACACCCTTTGCTCTGAGTGGGCTTTTCATTTCCCAGGCCCAGGTTGGTGCTACTGCTCTTATTGGGGAATTTGTTAAAGGCCCAACGTTTTCTTTCGATGATGTGCCCGTGTTGGCTTTAGTACCTCATGTCGGCGAGGGAAGTTTGCCTACCACCCTTGAGGCTTCTTCAGCCAAGGACCCCGTTGAAGCTTTCGAGGCAATGAGCCCACCTCCAACGGTTTCTACCATTACGGCCTCCGTGGTGACTCTCGTTCTCGCTCCTACTTTTGCTGAGGTATTTCTCTAGCTTTCTCTGTATTTCTCAGTTTCTCGAACTTCACCTGTGTTTGTGACTGTATCGGTGACTTAACCACGAAAACACTTATTAAGGTTTTTTCATAAACTCCACCTGCATCGGTGACCTAACATGGAAAACACTTGTTAAGGTTTTTTCATAAATTCCACCTATATTTTAAGGTTTTTCCATAAACTCTACCTGTATCGGTGACTTAACAACGAAAACACTTGTTAAGATTTTTCATAAACTCCACCTATATCGGTGACTTAACAACGAAAACTCCACCTGTATCGATGACTTAACAACGAAAACACTTGTTAAGGCTTTTTCATAAACTCCACCAATATCGATGACTTAACAACGAAAACACTTGTTAAGATTTTTCATGAACTCCACCTATATCGGTGACTTAACAACAAAAACACTTGTTAAGATTTTTCATAAACTCCACCTATTTCGGTGACTTAACAACGAAAACACTTGTTAAGATTTTTCATGAACTCCACCTGTATCGGTGACTTAACAACGAAAACACTTGTTAAGATTTTTTTATAAACTCCTCCTATATCGGCGACTTAACAACGACAACACTTGTTAAGATTTTTCATAAACTCCACCTGTATCGGTGACTTAACAACGAAAACACTTGTTAAGATTTTTCATAAATTCCACCTGTATTGGTGACTTAACAACGAAAACACTTGTTAAGGTTTTTTCATAAACTCTACCGGTATCGGTGACTTAACAACGAAAACACTTGTTAAGATTTTTCAAAAACTTCTTGTTTCCTCTAACTTTTTTCAGGTTGCTGGGGAGGATTCTCCATCGGTTCCTTCACCTATTGCCTCGCCCCATTATGAACCCGTCGCTTTCGAAGAAACTAGCCATAATGATAAAGGTTCCACGATAGGTGCTACTGCGGAGAGAAAATATGGATGTGAGCTTCCTGTCCCAACCTAGCTCCCCACGCGTTCTACTTGATGGTGCTTCAGTGCTCCCCTCAAATTCCTTCCAACCATCGTCTAGTCCTTGAAAAACTTATAAATCATCATCCCGAGATGTTTACAATGGACTGCCAGCATTCAAACATCTCCGCTGTGAGTTACAGGCTTCAAGACATGGCCATCGTGGTTTCTGAAATTGCTAACACTCTGACCTTAAACGTTACCCGAGCACTCCTTAACCAATTTTTGGGTTATCTGAGGGAGTTTGGTCGTGATGGATTCCATCTTAGCTGGCTCATCACACATTTGAAGACCTTAAAGAGCCAACGACTGGATAGCCAGAGGGAACTCTTGAGGAAACATCAGGAATATCAGCGGGCCGAGGCAGCTAAGTTAGCCGAGCTAGCACCTCTTCTTAGAACCATTGACAAAGAGGTGGAGGACATCGAAGAAGCTCTTCATTTAGCGAAGCTAAAATGGTAGAAAATCCGTATTAAATGCAGGTAAGCATGGACGAGGTTGGAGGTTTCTATTAATGCCCAACGGTCTTGCTTAGAAGCTTTTTCGGGTCTTCCTGGAGATTTTTTCTCCTCCCCAGATCTGTGGTTCCTCCTAGGACAATGAGTTTTTTTTATATGTATAATTTTCTCTTCTCATGTAATTATTGGGCAAAAGCTCCTAGTTTTGTAATGCCCCAAAGTTTATAAATGAAGAAAGATGTCAATTTTCCCTTGCCATTTCTTTGTGTTAAAACTTTTTGCATAGATTATGAAATTCTGTAATTCTTTTATCTCTACGTGAGTTATAATAAAAAGAACTTTCATACTCATCATAACAAGAACTTGTGTATTCATAAAAAGCAGCCAAATACATCAGCGGTCAAGCATAACTGCCTACATAACTGCCTACACATGATAAACTTTTAACCATTTATTGTTAATCTTGAATGGTTTATCTTCTTCCATTTTTGAAATTAAGCAATAACCTGAGTCATGAGCCTCCTTTACGATGAAAGGTCCCTCCCAATTCACTGCAAACTTAGGTAGAGGAATCCCCCTAATATGTTTCACTACTGCCTTCAATATAAGGTCTCCCTCCACGAACTTCCTTAGTCTCACTAAGTTATCATATGCCCTGGAGAGTTGCCTTGTATACATTTAAAAGTGTTGCATCGAATTATCTCTGTGTTCATCCAATGCTTCCAACTGCACATGTCTACTCTGAGGGATCATACTACTTCGCAAAGCATATCGAGCAGAGTGAACTTTTAACTCCACTGGGAGAATTTCCTCGGCCCCATAAATAGGAGAGAACGGTGTATACCCGGTGGGCTTCCTCTTAGTCGTCCGATAGGCCCATAAAATGGCTGGTATCTTTTTATCCCACGATCCTGGGAAATCTTCCATCATTTTAGCTAATATATTGATCAATGTTTTGTTAGTTTCTTCGGCTTAACCATTTCCCTATGGGTATGCCGCCGTCGAAGTGTGATAGATAATGGAGTATTTATCTGCGAGCATCATTAGCTCTGAATTGACGAAAGGGGTTCCATTATCTGAAAGGATAACCTTTGGGATCCCAAAATGGCAAATGATGTATTCTCTGATAAAGTTGCTCACTACTCCTTCTGTTTCCCTTCTCAGTGGTATCACCTTAGCCCACTTTTCGAAACACTCCGTTATCATTAGGATCCATATCTTCCCCCTCGAAGAAGGGTGTATTGACCCTACCAGGTCGAACGCCCAAGTGTGAAAAGGATAAGGATTTGCCAGGGAGTGTAAGTCCACTGACGGGGCATGGATCATATTTCCATGAAGTTGGCAAGCCTTGCACTTTCGAACGAACTCAGCCTAATCTTTCTCCATCGTTAGCTAATAGTATCCCAAAGTCATCAACCGATCATATAACTTGGCCCACCTATATGAGCTGGATCGTACGCCTATTTGAGGATCTCGGTTGCTTCTTCCTTCGTGATACAACGCAATGGCCTATTGAAGTATCCGCTTCAATAAAGCTATCCCTCCTAAACGTAGAATCTTGGGGACCTTCACCTAAGTCCCATCGCATCAATTTTCTCTGTTAGGACAACTCCATCTTTAATGAAGTCGATATAGGGTTGTCTTCAGTCAGGTCGAGCCTCCACAAAATGACATTCAGCTGCCTCAAAGAATAACTAGCATTTATCGCACTTCCATGGTAGTTCTGCCGCCTCCTATTTCATCTTAGGCCAAAAATACCCCTCCCTTTGAATTTTTTGGTAGAGGGGTATCTCAGTTGTTTTGCAGTGATCTCCGTGTGTTTTCTTCAATCTTTGCTCTGCCTCTTCTGGACTGATGCATCTCGACAACCATCCTCCTTTATTTTTGAAGTAATGGTTTCCATGGTTTGTAAAGTACTGGGCCAATTCTCTGAGCCCCATCGTCCTCCAGTTGCTTCTTAATCTCTCCCCTCCAGTCCCCATCTTCTTCCATTGGTAGAATTAACTGTATCATTGAAAGAGATGTTCTTTGTTGAATCACCACAGTAGTTGTATCGCTCCTCATGACCATTTTTTGGGCAATGGTGGCATAGGCGTTTAGGTGGCGGTTCATCGTTCTGGGCTGCCTCCTGATCTTGGTCCGATGGAAGTGGCAAAGAAGTCTCTGGATGATTGTTCTGTATGGTGCCAGACTCATGTGTTTTAACACGTATTCTCCATTCACCTGCTGAATCACCAAGTTAGAATCCCCTTTGATGCATAGTGAACGGATTCCCCTTCGAAGAGCCTCTAACAATCCCAACACTAATGCTTCGTATTCTACCTCGTTGTTAGAACAAGGGAAATCTAGTTTATAGGAAAGGAAAATCTCCTCCATTCCTTTCGAGAGAATAGCCCCCGCCCCTCCTTTCTTTTCCATCGAAGATCCATCGAACTACATTGTCCATTCCTCCTCCATTGCATCTAGGTTATTGGCCTGCAAGTCGTCTCCTGGGATACTTTCTTTGGGTGGTTTAAATATTCCTGAAGGGAAGAGAGCCAATAGATCGGCGTATGCCTGGATTTTGATTGGGCGAGGAACCACGCACTTCAAGTCATATTTGGAGAGGATAAGGAACCATCTAGATGCCCTGCCAATCAATATAGTTCTTGCTAGCAAATACTTAATGGGATCACATGTAGTTACAATATGAATTGTAAAAGACAACATATAATGTCTAAGTTTTTGTGCTACAAATACTAAGGCTAAACAATGCCTTTCTAAGCTACTATATCTGACTTCTGGCCCATGGATGATCTTGCTGAGGTCGTAAACTAGTCATTCTTTCCCATCGATCTCTTGCACCAGCAAAGCTCCCACGGACCTCATGGTGGATGTGAGATACAACTGCAACGGTATTCCAGCTTTTGGGGGAACCATAATCTGTGGTGAAACGAGCAGTTTCTTCACCCCATCGAGAGACTCCTGGTGAATTGCCTCCCATTTGAACTTCATGTTCTTTCATAACAGCGGCATCAATGGATGTGTTACCTCGGCTAACCCAGGCACAAATCTCCTAAGGTAGGAGACTTTACCGAGGAAACTCTTCAGTTCCTTCACCGTTCTTGGATATGGCATTTCTAAAATTGCCCGCTGCTTAACCTGGTCCATCTGCACCCCTTGTCGATTAACCACGAAGCCTAGGAACTTCCCACTTGTCACTCCAAAAACACACTTTAATGGATTCATCCTTAATTTAAACTTCCTGCAATGAGAAAACATTTTCCTCAAATAGCTCAGATGGGACTCCTCCTTTCTCGATTTGATGACCAAATCATCCACATAGAATTCCACGAATTTGTGAAAGAAGTCATGGAAAATGGCCATCATTGTTCTCTGGTAAGTCGCCCCGGCATTCTTGAGTCCAAACGGCATCACCCTATACATGAAGTTGCCCAATGGGGTTCCGAACACTGTTTTCTCTGCGTCCATGGGGTCCATCTTGATCTGGTTATACCCTACATACCCATCCATGAAGCTATACATCTCATGACATGTTGTTGCATCTATCAGGATATCAATGGAGGGTAGAGGGAACTCGTCTTTGGGGTAGGCTCTATTCAAATCTCTAAAGTCCACGCAGATCCTTATTTGGTTTTTGTCTTTCTTCCCCACTGGGATAATACTGGATAACCAGATTGGGTGTTGTATCGGTGTGATGAACCCTGCCGTTATTAATCATTAAACCTCTTCCTTGATCTTTAGATATAGCTCGGGCTTGTACGTTCTCATCACCAGTTTTACTAGAATGGCTGAAGGCATTACATTCAACTTGTAGCAGCTTACTTCCTCGTCCAGTCCCTTCATCACTATGTATTTCCATGCGAAGACGTCTATAAACTCCCGAATTAACTCAACCAAGGTCCCTCATTTCTCCTTACTGAGATCCTTCGAGATGAATATGGGATTTGGATCCTCTCCTTCTTTTGCCAGGTTCAACTGCTCCAACTCTTGTGCCTGTGGCTTTGGATAATCTGCCATATAGTCTGGCTCTTCGACGATATCCTCTACGAACTCTTGTATGTTGGAGTTGTCTATCACTATGCATTATCCCCATTGATCCACCAGAAAGCATTCATATATCAGGTTAACCTCATCATCATCTTCCTCGGTCGCCCGCTCGCACCCTTATAATCGATACACCACCTTCCCTTCCTCGGTAATGGCCTTCTTGCATTGTCTACTGGTAATGGTGACTGCCTTCCTCTTCTTCTCTCTAGAAGCCTCGACCATCTTTTCTCTTGAGAACCGTCTCAACACGCTTTTTCATTGAACCTCATGCTCCATTGGGTCTGCTCTGGGCCTCATCCTGTCTTTGAGTTTCTTAGAGATGCTTTAGGGTCGAGGGACCACCTGGCGAGCCTCTTTGGCTATTACTCTTGTGCTGCTTGCAACCTCCTTACCTTTCACATTTATAGGTCCCATACTTTCTCTGATCGAGGGAACCCATGCTCCCTCCATTCTTCTCTTTAGAACCTGTACATCTTCCTCTAACTCTGTGTAGAATGTTGCGTCCACCAAATGAGCTTCCTTGATAGTGAAGGGCCTTTTCGTTGCCCTAATGGTCACTTTTGTCCCCTTGATATTCGCCTTAGCGCATTGGTGGTACGTAAAAGGAACTAGCCCTTGGTTGTGCATCCACACCCTTCCTATTAAAAGATGATAGGAAGTTGCACTTTCTATTACATGGAACTTGATATGGGAACTCAGATTCCCCATCGCAATCCCAACATTAACGTACCTAATGGATTTGGAAGATTGGTCATCATACCCCGAAATTACTAAAGGCATGGGGACCAACCTTTCTTATAGAATGTTTGTTGCATGGAAAAAGTTGGTTGGCATGATGTTGATGGAAGCTCCCCCGTCCATAAGATTCCTTGCAAAGCTAACTCCGTTGACACTGGCAGTCACATACAATGGCCTGTTACGAGGGAACCTTATAGCCCTATCTGCATCGCTGAAGGTTACTTCTGACAGAAACCTCCTTACCAACCTGGCCATGGGTCCCTTCCATCTTAGCAAAGGCACTGTGTTCTTCCTTACAATATCAAGTATTGCTTGGGTTATCTCCACCTACTCTCCTTTGGAATCCCCACCTGGTCGAAGAACCAGGTGAACTTCGGGGATTTTGAAACAGCACAGTATTCTAGAGTTAGGTCTACCTCCTCACCTTCAACACCATATACATCTTCAACATCCTTAGCGCTTGCTTCATCATAATCCAACACTACATTAGCCATTCCCCTCGTACAATCTTCCAGAGCCTCCTCGTACTCTTCTTTCTTCACTCTTGACTCTCTTTCCCCTCTCTCGGCCTCTTAATCATAGGACACCACGAGATTGGCCCCATGTGCTGGAAAGGGTTTGTTGTTGAAGTTCTGTGAAGGGATTTTCAATTTATTTTCCTTCACGTACTTGTCTATGATTAGCGTAAAGAAACTCTCGATTGGATGCTGGATCCTTCGATGAACCTGGCAATACTTTGGATCCGCCTTCATTATCGCATCGGGCTCCCCAGCGGGAACATCCTTTCGTTCATAGATCATTCCCCCTTGGACCATCGCATTATAACAGGTGACAGCTTCTTCCACTGTACAAGGCAATGGTGGTGGGTCTTCCTTGTCTCTTTCGAACTTCCTCTTATTGTCATTCTTCGGTGCTTTGCCCCTATCTCCCCCTTCAGTGTACCCTACCCGTGGGGGTTGAGACCTCCCCCCGCCCCCACGGGTTGCATCAGCTGCCTAAACATCATGGGCACCACCACCGAATTGGGCCGCACCCCCAAGGAGATATTTCTCGCTGCTTTTAAGAATGCCGTAAAAGTCCCCTCATGTATCTCATTGATAAGATGGAAGATATACTCAGGAAGCAGCACCTCAGTGCAGATCTACAATAACTTGGATTCTTTGGCCTCTTCCATCATATTGAGGGATCTTTCTCTAAATCTTCGAACATAGGCCACCACTTCTTCCCAGGTCGTTGCTTTTCCCTACCCAGTTGGGTCAAAGTAAACTCATCTTTTGCCAGAAAGAACTTATGGACAAACAACACATGCATCTCTTCCCATGTAAAAACGTTGTTAAGAGCCAAATGGGAATACCAGGTATATGCTTTATCGGCAAAGGACTTAGAAAACTCCCTCAACCTAATCCTTTTATTATTACAATGTGCCACCAAATGTTCAACAAAGTGCTCCTTCGGGTTCCCACCCTTTCCTCTGTATTTTTCAAAAATAGGAGGAATATAGTCCGTTGGATAGGGCTCATCATTGTATTCCTGAGGATAGGGTGTTCAAAAGTCATCATAAATCGAAGCTACCTAGCCAGAAGATTACGAGGAGGTTTTCATGAACTTCAACATCTCTTTCTGCATTTCCTTTCTCATTTCCTCCATGGGTGATGCTACTGGGTAACAACCAATGGCACCATGGTCTGGGTGCCCATTGCAGCTGGCACAAATGTCACAACAGGGGAGGTTGAAACTCCTGAGGTTCCCACTGCTGGATTCACAACAGAGGGTATGCTTGCTGGGACTGTTCCCACAACACCTGCACCCGGTAGGGCCATTGGAGCTATCCCTGGTGTTACGAAGGCATTAGCCTCCAATCCTCCCAGCATAGTTGAAGCTACTAGATTTTACAAAAACTCATAAAATTTACTCATGAGGAGCGCGACCTGAGTGGGTCCCAACCCCGCACTCATGGAAGCTTGTGTCACCCCCAGAATGCCTGACGTCGCCAGAACCGGAGGTACCTCTACTCTAGGAGCCCCATCCCTTAGGACCTCTAGTTCTCTCGCAGCTTCTTCTTCATTATGTTGGATGTCATCAAAGTTGAGCCTTCTATTAGCATTATCTTGCGCCATACTGCTTACTTAGAAGAATGCCTCCCCAGCAGAGTCGCCAAATGTAAGAGGGTACTTTAGATAAGACGAAGGCATAATCCCTACTTGAGTGTGGTAATGATAAGCTAATTGGACAAAGCTTTGGATTAATGATAGCGCATGCAAACAAAAACTTAATGAAGATAAGACTCAGTTTAAACTCATAAATCTCTCGTGTATATCTCAGAAAGTAGTAATGAAACTTAGAAGTAACTTAGCTAGAGGGAGAGAAAAGTAAACACCCTAAATACACCTTGGTAGGCAGGTAAACACACACCTAACACCCTCAAGAATCTCTATCAAGTATTAAAAGCTTCGTAATAAATAGCAATGGTGAATGAGTAAAACACTTTGGTTTGTAATAAATCTTTCTGATGTGCATTCTCCCTAGTAATAACTTCTTAAACTCTCAAAAAGATCTCACCTCCTAAAAGGTGGTTGGGGTCCTTAAATAGCCCCCCCCCCCCCCCCCCCACACCACCCCCTAGGCAACTCAGTCATTAAATACTATGAAAGACATCCCTCATACTTTATGTCACAACATTGAATACCTGATGAACTAGTTGTCTCCACGTGATAAACATTAAATTCCAAGACATGCCTTTTGCCTAACTATTGTGTGTCAGGGGGCTGTTATCGCAGAGGTGGATCACTAACTTCCTGACAGGCCCAAATACTACGATGGTTTACTCAACTGCAGGTCTGACATTGTTTAGATGGCTAGTGGCATCACCTACAGTAGATGTGACATTAAGTAGATGGCTGTTTGGTTCACAACTCAATACCCGATGGAACTCTAAGCTGCTCCGCCCGAGGTTCCATGGTCAGGGTCCTTCAGTGTTTTACCAGGTCTATCTAAGATGGTCAGGACAAGCCCCCAACGGTGCCTCACTTCTCAATCCTCCAAACCAAGTCCATTTAAAGTTCCCACGGTGAGGTCGTTCAGTAGAGCATGAAAGCTCTCCCAGGCCCTGCCAAGCCTTGTCTCTTGCGAGTAGCGTTTGACCTCACCCTAAAACCCGTTATTATTCTCGTTACAACATTACAACCGTTAAATCTCATGGTAAATATAAACAAAGATACAATATTACTAACACAAAAAGCCAAAATAAAAGTTGCCACGCCTAAGCTGCCATGATGAGCTTCCACGCTTGAGTTGCCTCGGTTTCTTAATTCCAAACCCTGTTGCCAATTGAGGAATCATCCCTAATCTCAGGATTACCTTCAAGCCCCCTCTACAATTTTTGGATGTGAATATTTGATTTATTATAACTTTGTCATTTAATTCAATTCAATTTTAAATTTGAATGTGGTTTAAGTATATGAATGTTTATTACGATCAATGCTCAGAATGATATAAATTGATAAGTAAGCCCCATCTTCAGTGTATTGTGTCTGGACAACCTTTACATGAGAAAATGAGGGTTGTTACATAGAGATTACCTCCTCACCAAGATTTTTGCGAATGAAGTCAATTTTTTAAGTGTTATTGTAGTTTTAAGATTAAAGAATTATACTTTCTTATTTTCATTTGAGTACACGAGATATATAATCTCAAAAACTTATTTCCTATTACAAGATCATATGAGGATTGATTCGTGACACAAATCTTATGAATGATAAATATTTCATTGATAATTTCTGTCATCAAATTTAATATTGCCTCATTATGTATAATACTGATTCTCTTAACTATCCTAACCACAATTGGTTAGGTATGTTATTCCATAAAAATTAAGAAAATAATTACCTTTTTAAAAAACAAACTAAACATACACAATATAAGTAAGAAGACAATTCATATTTATTGAATCATTCTATCAATATATCTATCAAAATATAGATAATGTTAACATGAATATATGATATAGATAACTTATTTTGATCATATTTTTTACAATATCTATTGATAATTTCTTCATTTTTTGTGCCATTTCATTTTCTTCGTTGGTCCATGCTACTAGATTTTTCTCATCTTCGTATGTAGGTATAAAAGTGTATCCTGTTATTCTTTTATCACATATCGACTTTTTACTTGCTGCTAAAATTATGATATATATATATATATATTATATATATTATTCTGGTAAAAGTTTCCTTCTTGATAATTATTTTTTTGAGAGGAGGTACCTTATTCAGACATACTTATTACTGGTTCTTTTATATTAATAATGAAGATGAGACTAACATAAGGTGGGATAAGTGGCCACGTGTATTAGGAGAATATCGAAAGAAATTTTTGAGGAATCAAAAGGGAGGGAGCCACAATCTAAAGAAACTTGGTAGTGGAAAGAAGTACAAAATATAGTAAAAATTAAAAGGGAGTGTTTTAAAACATAGCAAATAACTAGAAACGAAGAAACTTTTGAGTAATATAAATGGGATAAAAAAGAAGTTAAGAAAATGATAAGAGATGCTAATTTAAAGGCGTATGATGATCTTTATACAAAATTAGGAACACAAGAAGGAGAGAAAAGTATTTATAAGCTTGTTAAACCTAGGGACAAAAAAAGATTTTAGTAACGTTAAGTGTATTAAAAGTAATGATTCGAGAGTCACTACACCAAAACATACCTCTTTCATGGTCAAAAACCTTGACAAGTCAATCTTATCACGGTCAAAGACCGTGACATGGCCCGGGGTGACAACATATTTGTCACGGATATGTCATGGTAAAAGTTAGTGATAAGTTTGACCTTGTCATGAATGTGTCATGGTATAAAATCTTGACAAGTCTATGACATGGCACAGAGTGACAACATAATTATCACAAACATGTCACGGTCAAAGTCCATGACAAGTTTGTCCTTGTCAAGGACGTGTCACGGTAAAAAACTGTGACAAGGTCGTGATAAGGACAACTCGTCATAGACTTTAACCGTGACATGTCCTTGGCAACTATACTTGTCACAGATATATCACTGTCAAAGTCCCTGACAAGTTATGCTTGTCATAGTCTTGTTACGGTCAAATTCCATCGCAAATCTGGGCAGTAGTATAAAAGAAATTACTGGGCAGTATGTCCATTGTCACTGCCCAGTATTATATTATCACTTGTAACAACAAATATATGAAGTATTTTCTCAATAAATAAAAACAACCAACATTCAAAAACCTTGATAATCAAACATTAAACAAATATAAATAAAAACTAGGCCATACAATGTTCATTCATTATCAAACACTAAACAAGATTCAATATTCATGATAATCAAACACTAAACAAATAATGATCAAATTATTACATATTCTTCATTCATTATCAACTTGAAGGATCAACCTAGGACATACTACATAAGAATTGACACGACCCTCAATAGTCTGTACGCCACGCTATTCGTTCAACCACACAACTTCATTCTTTTTGCCACCAACACTTTCGTGATGTGAAATCGAGCCTCGTGTGGTTTCAACAGATGGTTATGCACCAAGGAACCTGGGCATATATTCGGGTCCATCAACACCTTGGATATTCTATTGATATCTCGTAAGTATACTAAATAAACTCTTTCTTAACCAATTGTAAATGTCCTAGTTGGGAAGAGGGGGTATGGCTGGGGGTGGCGAATATATTATAAGGATATGAGGGGGTATTGGTGAGGGTTTGGGTGAGAAAGACGGAGTTTGGTCCCCTCATCCACCAGTTTCTTCTTGCCCTTCCTTGAGACAGACCCATCTCACCATTGAAGTGTATGATTGACAAACAAAGGCATTTTATTTAATGTTTTCTCCAGGTTTTCAAACTTCTCGACATTGTTGGTTTGAAACTTGTCCACCTGGTGTGCCAGCCCAGTGTTGCTCGATGCAATCCCAGAGAGCCTCAACTTCCCCATTTGAGAGCTCAACCCCCGGGTATGACCCTTGTGATCCCACCTGAGCACTTGGCTAATCATGCCCACATATTTTTCTTCCACGCTTTCCACTGATCTCTTAGTTGTTCCAACATGGAGTGAAGTGCTTGTGGGGGCAAGTCAAATTTTTCATGTCAAACAAATACAAAACAAAAAGAAACTGAGTTAATAATATTTAAATTATAATATAAAATATAAATACTATTAAGTCGAGCAAGTACTTGTAATGCCCCCCCCCCCCCCCCCCCCCCCCCGAATTGCCATATTAAGCTCATAAGACACCTTCCTCCAGTTAGTGTACCAGGGGCCAATAATCATATTGAGCAATTCCAAGGCCCTAGATTGTAAGTCCGTCTTGTTCTCTACTAAGATCCCCAACTTTCCCTACTTTGGGGGCCTAGTGCTAGATGAGCATTCCTCGCCCTCGCTTCCCTCGTGCCCTGATGAAGACATTTCCTGCAAAAATGATTATCAGTAGAAACATATGAATGAGAAAATGATTTAGAAATACAAATGATGAGTTTATTTGACATATTTACTAAACCAAATTAACGACATTAAAAGAATAAAAATCCATATCATAAACCAAACTAAGAATTATTTTAAATAATTGGAATACTTATAATCTAAGAGTTATTTCATATACACGTTAAGTGGCAGACATTAAAATAATACTTAAACTAATTAAAATTCGAATTAATACATTCACCAATCAACCAACCAACCAATATTGATTTAAATCCCCCAAAACTGATCAAATTCGAATGAATAAAGCATTAAACTATCATCTGATAATAACAAAGCACTAGAATAATATAAGTTAATGATATTAGAAGAATACAAATTCTATTATAAACCAAACTAAGAATTGTTTCAAATAATTGGAATAGTTATAATATAATAATTATTTTATATTCATGTTATGTCATGGACTTTGAAATAATGCTTAAATTGATTAAAATCCAAATTAACATATTTATGAACCAACCAACCAACCAAGATTGATTCAAATCCCCCCAAACTGATCAAATCCAAATGAATGAAGCATTAAATTGTCATTCAATAATAACAAATCATTAGAAGAACACAAATTAAAGACATTACAATAATACAAATACATATCATAAACCAAATTAAGAATTGTTTCAAATAATTAGAATAGTTATAATCTAAGAATTATTTCATATTTGGGTTATGCCACAGACTTTGAAATAATGGTTAAATTGATTAAAATTAAAATTAACATATTCACTAACCAACCGACCAAGATTGATTCAAATCTCCAAAAACTGATCAAATTCAAATGAATATAGAATTAAATTGTCGTTAGCTAATAACAAAGAACTAAAAGAATAAAAATTAATGACATTAGAAGAATGAAAATCCATATCATAAACCAAAATAATAATTGACTCCTCTATCCATGGTACTGTGAAAATTGCTTCAATCTAGTGCCAACGAAAAAATATTTCAATACTTTTTGAGGCACTTTTGATCTTCTGCCTTCCTTACCAACATATTTCGCATATCTAGGTTACTTACATACCAGACACCGATCGATATTTTCATACTCCTTTCGATATAATATGTAGTCATACATACAAGCATGAATTGATTTAAACTTTATTCCCAAACCTTTCAAACTATTCTTCATATTAGGTAGCTATTTGGAAGTGTATTCTGCTTGGGTAGCAAAGCCTTCACCCAAATTAAGAATTCATGTTACGTTATTTACACAAAAACCATATTCGGTATTTAAACTATGTAAACCAACCATGGCCTGCAACATTGTTTGATCTATATCACAACCAGGGTACAACGGTTGGGTCGCCTTAAATTTCAAACTTTTATAGTCATCGTCAAGGTTTATCCCAATATCTTCATGAGCATTAGACCTTGTACATCGCTAGTGACCTCATTTTGTTCCACTTCATGAACTCCATACGCATCATAAATTAAATACTCTAGCATATTATGATATACATTGTCCTCCTGGGCTTGTATATCTATTCCACTTAATGATTGATGTGAACATGAAATTTCTCATGAAAAACCCACAACCAATAAATATCTTGTATGCCCCATCTTAACAGATATAGTTCAACTGTTTTACACTCAAACATCTTACCATTCCTATACCTAACACACGAACACGATAACTCTTCACCATTACGACATATCTTTGCGAATTTCATAAATTCATTAGTACCTTTACAAAACTCATCCCCTAGTCTATTTATCTCATCCATCCACTCTTTGTATAGAGGATATCCTATCACATCTACTATAAATAATCACCTATTATGGGTAATAAGCATATATTCATAGACTAGTATAAGCAAAAGTGTGAAAAATTGAAGAACCCTATTATGGGTAGAAAATATAACATATTTATATTTAAGAGAAAGGGAAAAAATTGATATGGTCACTTGAATCGATAGGGATATATTTTAGAGAGAGATGACAAATTAATCTGGTTTGAGAATCTTATTAGAGAAAGTTTGAGAGAAAAGTGTTTTTCAAAGTCCCAACCCCGTATCAGTTTGGAATTTAAAGAGTTTAAGAGTTAAAATCTGATTAGGACTCTCTAATCCATCCACCGACGCCCTTGTCGTTCGAACGACATATGATGTCGTTTGAACGACCCCAGCACTCCATTAAAAATTACGCCTTTACACTAGAAAAATATTATTTAATCTCATAAAAAATGAACCTGCTTGTTAAAATATTTTCAAAATTCTTTCTAACATTTTATTATAATTCTGATTTAATTCCGGGTGAAAAATTTACTAACAAAACCATGTTGAAATCTTAAAGACCATTAAATCCAAAATTTTATTTTTCTCAAATATTCTAATTAATTAAATTAATTAATTATTAAAAACACGTTGTGTTACAATCCTAAGATGAAAAAACTATCCTATGCCCTCAGCCACGCTTTAAGAAAGATGAAGCCTTATTTTGAAGCTCATACAATGGTTGTGTTGATGGACTCTCCCCTTAGGCAAGTCATCCATAAACCTGATAAATCAGGTAGGTTGATGGTCTAGGCCATTGAGCTAGGAGAATACGACATAGTCTATCAGGCGAGGGTGGCAATCAAGGGGCAGGCCCTAGAAGACTTCGTGGTAGAGTTCACCTGGATCAATGATGAGAGAGAGAAGCAGATAGTTTTGAAAGGTCAGCTGAAGCTCATACCGAATCGGCAGAGGCAGAGATAAGCATGGAAAGATCTCCAATAGCCAAGATTGACAAGTTTTTTCTCAGAAATGGAGTTATTGAAGAAGGGCCATTTTTAGAAGGGGAAATGTGGAACTTGTTTATTGATGATTTATCCTATGAAAATAGGAGTGAAGTTGGCCTGATAGTGTCGGCCCCAGACGGAATATATATACAGTACGCGTTGAGGTTCAGTTTTAAGGCTTCCAATAATGAGTCAGAGTATAAGGCCCTCATAGCCGGAATCTCCCTCGCCAAGGATCTTAATGTCGGCCAACTTTTAGTCCATAGTGACTCTCAGCATGTAGTTAATCAGGTCCTGGGGATTTAAGAAGCCAAAGATGATATAATGGAAAGGTAACTAGCAATAGTGAGGAAGATGATGGAGGACTTTAGTGAGATCAAAGTCAAAAGGGTGCCTCGACTGGATAATAGCCGACTCGATGCTTTATAAAGGTTAACCTCATCCACACAGACAAAGACTAAAAGATTAGTGCCAATAGAAATCCTTTATCAATCGACAATAGCAGATGTTGATGTGAAGCTGAATTTTTGCTTCAATTTAAATCACGGACCATCTTGGATGGACCCCCTTATTCAGTATATCAAAGACGTTAGTTTGTCAGAATCTAAGGCCGAAAGAAGGAAATTGAGATACAAAGCCACTAAGTTCTCTATCCTAGGGTAAGAGTTATAAAAGAAGGGGTTTCTTTTACCTCTGCTCAGATGTGTACACCCAACCGAGGCAGATTATATTTTGAAGGATGATCACGAAGGATATTGGTCAAGCCATATTAGGGGTAGATCATTGGAAAAGAGGATCGTCACTCAAGGATATTGCTGGATGACATTAGCCAAAGACTCGGTCGAATACGTAAAGAAGTACGACAAGTGCCATCGGTTTGCCACCATCCCTCATCAACCCTATCAACTGGCCATGGCTATTTGAAGTGTGGGGGATTAATTTTGTTGGACCTATTCCAAGGGCTATGGGCACCAATAGATATTTAATTATAGCGATAGACCACTTTTCAAAGTGGGTAGAGGCCGAGTCTATGATCAACATCACAGAAAAGAAGACCTTTTAGTTCATGTGGAAGAACATCATTTGCAGATACTACTTGCCTAATACACTCATCTCATATCATGATATCCAGTTAAAAACATATCCCTTGAAAAATATTGTATAAGGGTCGGCATCAAGCAATTCTTCTTAACCTTAGGCCAATGGTCAAACTGAAGTCACCAACATAACTATTCTTGATGAAATCAAGAAAATGCTAGAAGACGCTAAGGGGAAATGGACTGAAGATGTACATGTTGTACTATGGGCTTACCAAATGACAATGAAAACGCCGATAGGGGAGACCCCCTTCATGTTAGCTTATGGATCAGAAGTTCTGGTACCAATAGAGATTGGTCTCCCTACCCACAGAGTTTAGACTTATGACCCAAAGGGAAATATAGGAGAGAGAAGACTTGACCTAGATCTGATTGAAGAAAGAAGGGAGGATGTTGAGGTCAGAGTGTCACCCTATCAGTAGAGGATGGCCAAGTTTTACAATAAGAGGATTAGACCGAGGACGATAGCAGTGGGAGACCTTATTTTGAAGAAGACTTGGCAAAAACCAAACAAGCCTCATGCCAACTGGAGTGGTCCTTACAGGGTTACTGATGAGGTAGACCCAGGCACCTATCAGCTAGAGAACTTAGAGGGGTAACCATTCTCCAACCCTTGGAATGCCGACCACTTAAAAAGGTACTACAAATAGATGATTATATATGAGGTTTTCATTATGAACCATTATAAAGAGGGCTTATTATGAATGATAAAAATGAAAATGGATTGTTCCTCATATCTTGTATACTTTATCTTGAATGATTAGTTTCAAGTACGGTTAAAAGCTATAAACCATCATATGTGGTGAGATAGTAACAACCCAACCTTAGTGAAATGATAACCTGGAAAGGGGGTCGACCCCATCCATGGACTTTCAATGACACCAAGGAATGTTAGCTTAATTAATAAGACATCATTAAATTGGTGAAAAAACCTCTCTCAGTTGAGACGACAGTGCATGGACGAGATGATGCTCAACCATGTACTCTCATAACAGTGAGAGAGGGTATCGCATAACCCCATAATTGGGTGAGTCCAAATTGAAAATCATTTGCGTGTGGTTCGTGACTTAAACATCATTAATTTGGTGAATATGAGATGAAACATTATTAGTTTGGTGATCTCAAATCTGGAAATATCATTAATTTGGTGAATATGAGATGAAACATCATTAGTTCGGTGATCTCAGACCTTAAACATCATTAATTTGGTGAATATGAGATAAAACATCATTAGTTTGGTGATCTCAGACCTTAAACATCATTAATTTGGTGAATATGAGATGAAACATCATTGTTTTGGTAATCTCAAACCCTAACCATCATTTTGTGAGTGATAAAACATCTTTAGTTGGTGGTATCATACTTCAAAAGATATCAAGAATAAGATAGAAAAATTATGGAAAGCAAACATTCATCCATTAATAATGTCTGAGGTTACAAATACTAGAATTAATAAAATATAAAATACAAGATCCCTCAGGGCTAACTTCCTAAACAATAAAAATAACCAAGGAGACTTCAAGGATGAATCTCACCCTCAGCTGGGGATGACCCATCACCCCTATGAACAGTCTCCTTTACTCCGACGTTGGTGACTTCAGCACCATCGTCATGGTCAGCCAGCTCCTTATTACTTTTTGTCACCTCCAGAGGGTTGGTCTCCGTAGGGGAAGCAGTAACATTTTCAACCTCGGCCAAAGTACCTTCGAGACGAGGTCACTAAAACCAAGGCCAATGAAGTCGTATGATGATAGGCTTCCAGACTCAACATGTTTAAGAGCAACCCATCATCCATCAACCTTAATGCCCCTTTCCAGGTAATCAAAACCGAAGTCCACAAATTCATCAGACACTTTGTAGTCGATAATGATTTTTTCTTTAGACTCAACTAGGGTAGCTTTAACGACGACATCAATGATGGCCTTCATGCTCTCGTACTTAACCTCAAGCCTTTTCATGGTCAGCGTTTAGATTGGTGACCGGGTCTTTCTCCTTCTTCAGGTCCCCCTTGACCTTGTCAAGTTCAGCTTTCTAGGTCTTCTCTGCTTTCTCAACATCTTAGCCCTTTCCGATTAAGGGCAACCTCTTCAGAGTCCAATTGGCCAAGCGGTGAAGAGAAACCACGCCCTATGACACAAAAATCAGACACTTAAGTACGAGATATAAGAAATGAAAGGACAACACTTGTAAAAATTCTTGAAGTTACCACGATAGTTCGGTGATGGGAAAATTTGGCCAGCAAAGGGATGTGCATGGACTGAAGGAAATCCTTATCATCCTCTGAGATTATAGAGCCGATGGTGTCTACAGCCTTCAGACTATGGCCTATGATGCTATCGTCAATTATTTCCAGCTGAGATAGACGAGCAGTGAGAGCTACTTCTATTGAAATGGGGATATCACGGTTGGAACACTGAGTTTCGGAAGTTCGAGTAGAGGTTGGGTCAACCGGCGGAACCTTCCTCTTCTTCTTGGCACTATCAGTTCTGCTGGAGTTGACGTTCTTCTTTTGAAGGGCAGTTGGGGGCGGCCTTATTGCCACATCTATCAATGAGCTTACTCAATTTGGGGGCCGATATATTCCTAATTTAGTTCTAAGTTCCTTCTGGACGTTCTGCAAAAGAAAAGTATCAGAATCAGTGTATCGGATATACAAAGGTATGAGGCATCACTTAACATAAATAAAAAAATAACTTATGAAGTTCAGTCAGGGGCCCACCCCCAGACTTGTCTGAGCAAGGTAGTACGTGGTCATCATATGCTCAAAATTCACAAGACGACCTTTGTCACCTTGGCTATGAAGTTTTTTAATTTTCTCATAGGCATCAGGGTTCAATCTCGGGTTAGTTCTGGATGATATGGGGACTGTGACCCACCTTTGAGGAGTCCTAGGCGCAGACGCCCCGTAGGCTTGGTTAGGATCAAACTCCCAAGCACCCTAAAAGAAGAAGTATTGGGGTTTCTAATTCTGGTTGGAGGTCTGAGTTACCAATAGGATTTTCTTTTCAAACTTCCTGGATACAAAATTATAGCATCTTGAATGAGTCTTGGAAGACGATGGCGTGTAACAACCAAGAAATATGTGAACTGGAAGGTCGATTTGATCTACAGCCTTAGAAAAGATGACTGATCTAATCATCACTCTCCACTAATTTGTAGATAGCTAAGAGGGGGCAAGGTTTATATGAGAAAGGATGGCTTGGAGTATGGGATGGGTAGGATGGCAAAAACCTAACTTGAACATCTACTCATAGTCACAGATCTCACCATTCTGTCGTAAAAATCTCTCTCGTTCTCAAGTGGTACCCTAATAGAAATAGCGGGATATATGTTGTAGATGTGTCTGAAGACTAAGAGATTAGCCTTAGAGACACTACTCTCATATTCAGAGGCCATGAAGGTATCAACTTCTCTTTCCTCATCACCACCAACTAGGACCTCGACCTGAGGATTGCCTGGGTCGCCACCAGGGAACCTCTCAGCAAACTCAGCCCCAGTCACGGCCAATAGTTGAATGGCATTTATTAGAAGGGGATATGCGATGTTAGGATCCTATATTTCTATAAAATCAAAGTCATGTGATGACTCGACTCCTCTAAAAGATGAGTTACAAGAGGAAACCTCTTCAACATAGGATTCTACACTTTGCACAGGGGAGTAATCCATAACCTCTTCGTGTGAATCCACATTCTCGCCTTGTTGAGAGGTGGACATAGAGTCAACAGCAGATGACTCTGACATTGGTTCATAAGTCTCAACGACTTGGGGGTATACTATAACCAAGGGTGGACGAAAGATGGCTCAGACTAGAAAAGTCTCAGCTTTTCGACTCCTAGCTTAGGCTTCCTCTATTTGCCTAATCTTATCAAAGCACTTCTCTCTCATATTAGGGAAGTCCTCTGCTAATTTATACAAGGGTCATAGCATTCGAAGGGCGAGGCTACACTTAGGTGAAACAGGAAAGGGTAAACAACTTAAGGTTTGACTATAGTTAACTTAAGGATCAAACCTTGGAAATTCGAAAGGTTTTCCCCAAGAACACCAAAATCAAACCTAACCCTACCCACTAGAGATGTTGATCAAAGGACACATGAAAACCTAAATACAATAAGACTAATACTAAAAACTCCTCACAATCACTCAATTACAGTCCAAATCACCAATAAAACTTCTCTCTCAGCCTAAAAGACCTCCCAACAATGACAGGACATCCACCGAAAAATCAAAATGCCAACAAAAAAATTTATTCAATGATTGGAATTGCTAGAAATGAAGAAAGATGAGGTGAAGAGGATTACTGAGCGAAAGCAAGCTCTTGAGATAAGGGTAATGGCAGGTGGAAGCTTGAGATTGGCACGCTTACAATGTTTTTGAAGTGGACAACTATGGAGGTTTTATTTGCAAAAAAATGGAGTAAGGTGCGAAGGAAGTTGGGAAGAAAGAGAAATGAAATGTTTGGGGGGATTTTAAATCTCCCCTGAGGATTATGAATGCTTCCCCATACCGCCATCATTGAGGGAACAAAGCCCCAAGAGCTCAACCCTCAAACTCTACTCGGGGAAGATGCCAATCAACTAGATCAGTTAGATATTTCACCCACTCATGTATCAAGCCCTATGCAGCCAACACATAAGAAACATATCATCATTCCCTCAGCAACTTGTATTAACACAGAAGGCTAAGGTCTAGGGGTGATTGATATTCCCAAAGTGTACCCTTGTCTCTTAGGACGAGTGGAGTCACTTCTCATGACCGAGTTATCATAGGAACCCAACGTGTCATTGGAGGGGTCATATCGATAAGGGTCAGCCTCACCTCGACTATCCTCGACCATATGGAAAGGCGAGACCGCAAGAGCATCACTTGTTCATCTTGCACCATCTTCATACTTTATCAAGGCCGATAACAGGAGTGACATAGTTAATCCAACCTTGGCCCGATCGACTAGTATAAACAAAAATTTGAAAAATTCAAGAACCCTATTATGGGTAGAAAATATAACATATTTGTATTTAAGAGAAATTGAAAAAAATGATATGGTCACTTGAATCGATAGGGCTATGTTTTAGAGAGAGATAACAAATTATTCTGGTCGCTTGAATCGATAGGGTTATATTTTCGGGAGAGAGAACAAATCAATTTGGTCTCCTGAATCAATAAGATTATATTTTTTTTTGTCATGGTCATGTCAGGGTCAAAGACCATGACATAAACAATCGTTATCATGGTCTTTGACCATGACACGATCATGACAAATCCATTTTATCTTTCAGTAATTCTAGACCAATGGTTCATTGATTTATATAAACAAAAGTGTGAAAAAATGAAGAACCCTAATATGGGTAATAAATATAACATATTTATATTTTAAAGAAAGAGAACAACTTGATCTGGTCACCTGAATCGATAGGATTCAAATGTCCAAAGTGTACCCTCATCTCTTAGGACGAGTGGCGTCACATCTCGTGGCCGAGTTCTCATAGGAACCCCACATGTCATTGGCGGGGTCGTCCCGATAAGGGCCGACCTCACCTCCACTAGACTTGACCATATGGAAAGCCTAGATCATAAGATTATCACCCGTTCAACTAGCACCATCTTCATACTCTAAAACGGTCGATAACAGGAGTGACCCAATTAATCCAACCTCTACCCGATCGATTCAGTCGAGGTCATACTTATGACACAGTGTGGGACCATCTTATCGGAATTAGAAACCTCGTATCCTCTCAGGCCAAGTTTGCAGCGGACAATACCCCAGCAGCACGAGCATATGCAAGTATAGAAGAGGTATGCACACATGGACAATTCTGTTATAACAAGATCATTCCCTCACGTGAGGGAATATTACATCATTATTGTGCCTATGTGCCAAAGACAAGTGTCTACATATTATTGGGAGTTTCCTCATGCACATGCTGATTACATACTTGGAGGGTACATTACACCAGCCAAGCCCTATATATACACTTCATCTTCTCCATGAGAAGGGATCCTAAATCCATAATCCTATTAGAACTTTGTTCAACTATATACAGAAGAGAGAGATAAAGACAGCTTTGAGTGTTGTATCCATGTCCATTAGTGCCCTTGTTTAGTGGATTTCTCATACAGTCACATAGTGGATGTAGGCCTTCTTGACTGAACCACTTTAAATAATTGAGTTCATCTTATTATCCTCATCTCCTTATCTTATATATACATGCATCCATCTCCATTGTTGTGCTATGATTGAGTTTAAACTATTCATAATCTCATCTTGATCTGGTGGTGCTGATTACAGCACCATCAGTTTGGCACTATTTATGGGAACGAAGATAGCCATATTTTCCCTATTTTAGCTTATACTCATCAAAGTCTCTGGTGGTGAACCAGTCCTCTCTCTTTATGGAGATTTTTCACCACTGAAGGAGCTCTTGTTGATCATTTAATCTCTCCTTCTCCAGCTCATATCTCAAACAGCTTACACCAATGGAAATGGATTCACCTCCTCAACCTGATAATCAACTGGCACCACTACATGGAGGTGGTGCAAGATCTAATTAGGCATCGACCCAGTCAGAGACGGTTGAGGTGCAATTTCTCTCCTCTCCCTCATAGCTAGCCAACAACAAATGTAAAACCAATTTACTATGTTTAGCTCGAATTTTGTGGCCATGACTGGCGGCGTTGGAGCGGAATACATAACTCCGAACGCCAGGGAAGGTGAACTAGGTCAGCAAGCCAGGGGATCACCCCAGGCTCCAGAAAAGACCTTCCATCATGTCAAAGATGGAAATACATTATTGACCCCAGGCATTTACTCCCGGGTAGGTAAGGTCAAGAACTCCGTTAGTAGGGGATAACCTCGATAAGGAAGAGGAAGAGTTTGAATGTTGGGAACCTCATGAGATATCCAGAGGAACTGCACATCCTATTTGCTAAAGCAGGGACCAGGGTCGGAGGCCCAATCGAGAGTGCATGACCAACCAAGACTGTGGACCAAGGTAATCTGCCTTAGATAGGCTAAGTAGAGGGTTGACTTTTGATAGGCTCGGCCCTCAGGGAGATCTGAGGAACCGTCTATCCAGATAAAGGAGTGTTGACGATTCAAGAAGAAATGAGAGGAGAGACAACTGCATACCTCCCTATTACTGAGAGGAGCAAAGAGAGGTCATTATACGACCTAGGTGCGTAAAGAGGGTACCCTCGACCCATCCATCTAATAGAGAACAATCATCCCAGTCAGATGATAAAGAAGGGGCCGAGGAAAATGCCATCCCTATAAAAGATGACATTGTAGAAGAAAAGCCTCAAAATGAGTCCATATAGAGGTTGGAGAACAAAATATTAGATATCATAAATATTCGATACCCCTTTTAGAGGGGATATATTGAAGGATATCCATATGTGGCAAAGATACTGAACTATCCAAATTCGGCCAAGTTCAAACTGCCGATAGTTACTTCAAACTATGACGGGAGCACGAATCCAGTGAATCATGTGGAGATGTATCAGTCATCCTTCGATATCTATTCAATATTAAATGAGATGAGATGCTGAGCATTCTCAAGCACGATGATAGGGGAAGCCCACGTACGTTTCACCTCCCTTCCTAAGAAATCTATAGGGAATTTGAAGAAGTTGACCGATAGTTTTGTCCACAACTTTTGCTTTGGGGTAAAACCTAGGAAGCAAGCGACCTACCTATTGTACATCAAATAGAGGATGGAAAAGACTCTAAGGGAATATATATCCCATTTTAACAAGGAAAAGCTGGAAGCCAAAGACTAGGAAGAAAGTATCGTAATAACAACCCTTATAGAAGGTCCTTTGAAAGGAAAACTACTATGAAAGATGGATGAGGACCCTCCAAAGTCCATGGATAAACTCCTGGCTATGATCGAGAGAGTCATGAACACATAGGAGGTGATGGACGCCAAAGGAGATGAAGAAAAAAGAGCCAATAGTAATGGAAAGGGTCAGAAGTCCAAGGAGAATGATCGCAAGTAAAAGCCAATAGACGAAAGTTTAAGAACTATACGCCTCTAACAGTTAGCTATGTGCACATTCTAAATGAGATAAAAAATGACCGATCTCTTAGGTGGCCAAAAAAGTTGAAGACAAATCCTTACAAGAGAAATAGAAATCTTTGGTGCGAATTTCACCAAGATCATGGGAACATCACCGATAAGTGCTTCACCCTCAAAGATGAGATAGAAAAAATGTTGAAATTTGGTAAGTTGGGGAAATATATCAAAAAGGACGGTTCAGGCCGAGGTCGGGATGATAAAGGCTGAGATGACCCCAGAAATAGGAGAAATGATAAATGTAGAGATGACGCTCTAACTAAGCGGGATGACCCTTTGGATGATGACAGTGATGAGTTGGATCTCCCACTAAAGGATGATTACATCCCCTTAAAGAGGATCAACATGATCTCATTTGGCATCGGTATGATTTTTGGAGTCCTAGCAGTAGGAGGCTGTAGGGTGTCCGACCGTAATGTGCACGTTGTCGAGGCTAAGGAAATAACTAAGGCTGAGGTTGTAAACTCAGCCTCTATTGATATTAAGCCTAAGAAAAGGAAGAAATTGGATATGGAAACCCTCATAGTCGTTTTCTCAAGACTAGATTTCAAGGGTATCCTAGCTCCTCACGATGGCCCTCTCATTATTACCACCAAGGTACATAGTTGTGAGGTGCGGATAATCTTGGTTGATGGAGGAAGTTCTGCAGATGTCATGTTCTGGTTGTGCTTCAAAGGTTTGGGACTTAGCTGGACCAGGATAGTCTTATACCATCATCCTCTGATAGGATTCAGTGGATAAAAGGTTCACCCTATGGGGATGTACGAAATGGATGTCAGAATGGGAGACGAGTGTCCAAAGAGGCTGAACAAGAAGATTAATTTTTTTGTGATGGATGAGAACGTCTTCTCGACTTATAATCTCATAGTGGGATGGGTATCTCTTAAAGAGTTTGAGGTTGTGCCTTTGATGATTCACCAAATTATTAAATTCCCGACTCTCTATGGGGTAAGTGAAGTCCAAAGTGATCAAACTTCGGCACGAGAATTCTACTTTAACTCAGTAGAGGAGAGAGAAGCACATAAGAAAGTAACAACCACATACAACATTGACACCCTTGACCCTAGAGACGAGACAAAACTTAATAAAGTGGAGGCCACATAAGAGGTAGAATAAATGATCCTCAATAAGGACGAGCCGAAAAAAATTGTCCAGGTAGGAAAATCCCTAAAACAAAATATCAAGGATGAGATAATTGGATTTTTGAGGAAGAGACAAAGCATCTTCGCGTGGAGTCACGATAACATGCGTAGAATTGTCCCAAAAGTAATGTCTCACAAGTTGAACATTGTTAATGGTGCCAAGACGATAAAATAGAGAAGGAGAATCTACTCGAGGGAGAAGTACGAGGTTAGTAGGGATGAGGTTAAAAATTTGGAGAAGGACGAGTTCATCAGATAGGTGATATACCCTGAATGGATATCAAATGATGTCATAGTACCCAATGCCAATGACAGATAGAGAATGTGTGTGGACTTCACTGATTTGAACAAGTCTTGTCCTAAAGACAACTTCCCTCTCCCTCGAATTGATTAGATGGTAGATGCTATGACTGGGCATGCATTTATGAGCTTTATGGATGCATACTCCAACTACAACCAATTTTTTATGGACCCAACTAACGTAGAGAAAATAACATTCATTACCGATAAGGGTACCTATTGTTATTAGGTTATGCCCTTCGTCTTGAAGAAAGCTGGGGCTATATATCAGTAGTTGGTGAGAAAGATGTTTGAAGACCAGATTGGAAAGTTTATGGAAGTTTATGTCGATGATATGTTGACTAAGAGTCTGAAGGCCGAAACTCATGTGGCTGACCTTGAAAAAACATTCAACACCATGGGCAAGTACAAGATGAAACTCAATCCAGGCAAGTGTGTCTTCGGCGTCGGTTCTAGAAAGTTCTTGGGTTTTATTGTTAATCAGAGGGGTATAGAAGCCAACCCAGAGAGGATAAAATCCCTATTAAAGATGAAGACACCGAGAAACATCAAGGAAGTTCAGAGCCTGAACAGACAAGTAATTGCACTAAACAGGTATCTCTCAAGAGCCACTGATAAATGTCTTACATTTTTTAAGATTCTTAGAAAAGATTTGAGTGGGACAAGGAGTGCGATAAATATTTTATGGAGCTAAAGTCTTATCTCGACTCTCCACTATTACTATCTCATCCTGTCCAAGGAGAGAGACTTTACCTATACTTTTCCGTGTATGAGTCGGCTATCAGCGCGGAGATAGTGCGAGATGATGAGGGTCTACAAAGACAAGTGTATTTCAACAACAAGGTCCTCCAGGGGGCTGAACATAGGTATTCTTGTCACACCCCTCCTAATTCTGGCATCGACCGCCACCAAAATTAAGCCAGGTGCGAGTAAATAAAACACAATTCTTAGCATGAGACAAATATCAGACATAATAAAATGAATCCACAAGATAAATATTTGAATCATCCTAAATGATAATAATAATTGAATGATAAAAGATCCATCACCATGCTAAAACTTCAAATAAATCCAATCTCCAAAACTGATTTAATTAAAACTGAGTAATAGTAAACTGCGAATAATCCAACTAAAATCCTATAACAAATTTGGAACCGAATGGCCCACAAAACCCAAGTGAAGTATCATAATGAACTACGACTGAAAAGAAAGTCTAACTAAATCAATACACACCAAGTAGAGCAACTCCAACTTCACTTCCAAGCAAATCTTCAAATAATACTATGAAGCTTCTCCAAATACTAACCTGAAAAAGTTGGTCAACGCACGAGGTCAGAGCCCTGAGCATGAATACACACTACTCCCCTCAATTAGGATCCATGAATACAGATAGTAGCATTATACGCAATAAATATCAAAATAGAGTATTTTAATTAAACGAGTAATTAAACGCGATAAATATAAATCACTAAATACCCGCAAAGATCCCCAATTCAAAAGAACACACCAATATGATTTTAAATTCCAAAGTTCCATGGTTTTATTTTCATTTAATTAACCCAATTTCATTAATGTTCTCCCTTTTTATTATGACGGTCCTCCCGCCCCGGGTGGTAATTTCCACTAAAGTATCACACTTCCCTTTGTCAATAGCCAACCGAATCGGTTTAAATTGTTAGTCCCTCGCAATATGAAAAGGTTCCACACACAACACGACATAAATCACCCAAGCTGACCTGGTTAAACTGTTGGTTCTTGACACATTATGTCACCACCAATTTTAATACCCATTTTTATCTTAGGCATTAATTCTCATTTTCTCAATTTCACAATTAACCAAATCCCCCACCCTTATTATCAATGTGAAATCCTCAAAATACCCCTTAGTGCCATACCTAAGGGTCCCCAAGTTATTAATACGTCCTACCCTATGTATAAGATGAATTTCTAACTTACATCTTGACCTAGTCTCATGCCTAGGCTAGCGCAACGACAATAAAATACCGAAAATCATCCCACTCCCATTGTGATAAAAATAGTGATAATCTACCCTCACTAGTCTCATACCTAGAAGCCCCATACTAAAGGCCCACCCACTAGTCCCATACCTAGAGGGCATCCTAAAATATAGGGAGAGAAAAAATACCCAACATCCGTCGTCACAAAGTCCATTTAATAATACCAACAAGTCACACTAATGAGTGATATACCCGTATATATCCTCGGCCCGGTTGAGGACTCCCTCTAGCCGGACGACCCATCAGGGTCGACCCTTCACTAGCTTCGGACGACCTCTCAGGGGGGTCGACCCTTCATCAGGCTCCGAACGACCCCTCAGGGGGCCGACTCTTCACCAGGCTCTGGACGACCCCTCAAGGGGCCGACCCTTCACCAGGATCCGGACGACCCCTCAAGGGGCTGACCCTTCACCAGGCTCCGGACGACCCTCCGAGGGTACGACAGTACGAGGCCAAAATTGGGCCATACTAACTACCGGAAGGAACTTTGCTCTCGGTCTCATATCATAGGCCGAGGGTGACATCATCACAACACGTGGATTGGGAGACACGTGGAACAGTGCTCGTGAGGCTCATATGGTACGAGGCAGACCGTTATAACCAAATCACACCCTCACATGAGGGAATATTATGTCATCATTTGGCATCTACAGGTGTCAACAGAAGATTGTCTAGATCATCATTCACATGCACCATGCATACTTGAGGGGTACACTAAACCCCCCAAGACATATATATACTTGTCACCTAGAACCCTAGAGGGGGAGATCGATAATTGCTAACCCTAGCTAAAGCTCTGCTTGTACACATAGTAGAGAGAGAAAGTGAGCTTATGTGCATTGTATCCAAGGCCATTAGTGCCCATACTTAATGGATCACACACTCATAGTGGATGTAGGAAAAATTGGCTGAACCACTATACATCATTGTCTTATTTCCTCTTATACTCATCCCCTTATACATACATATACACTTATACATCTATATGACTGCCATGGCTGCCATTATTTGAGCTCACTATCACGTATACGGTGGTGCTAAATCATAACATCATCAGTTTGGCGCCGTCTGTGGGAACGAGAAGACATCTCTTCCTTTGTACAACTTGACCTCACTAGGCACTCTGGTGGTGAGCCAGCACTCCCCCTGAGAGGAGATGTTTCACCATTGAAAGAGACCCACTAAGTTTCTCAAGCTCACCAGTCTTTTCTCCAGTTCAGCTTTTCATATCTCAAACACATGGCACCTGAAATGCCACCACCGCCACTTCCCCCGCCGGATGATGGGGGAAGACCCAGTTCCAGTCAGCCGCCACCTCAGTCTGAGATGGCTGATGTGGCGACAGCCTTAAAGTCTCTGGCAGCAAGCCAGCGGATGATGCAGGAGCAGTTCACAGCTCTAAGCCAGAACATACTAAGACCACCAGGGGTTTCACCTGAAATGATTACTCCGGCAGCAGTTCCAGGATAGCATGAGGCCAGGGGACCACCCCAGACACCGCGCAAAGACCTGCCACCCCCTCAGCGACGTAGGGATGTTGCTGACCCCTGGCGTCTATGCCTGGGGAGGCAAGGAAACCCTTGCCCTAAGGACAGGTATGACGATCTGGAGGGATAGGAGGACCCTATAGAATGCTGGGAACCATATGAGGTCTCCAACAATACTATACGACCTCTCCAGGATAGTAGAGCAAAGTGCGGGAAACCAAATCCTGATGATCGCTCGAGAGGCTCTGCTTTTGATCGCTTGAGCAAGGGGTCAGCCTTTGAGAGGCTAGGCCCAGTAAATGACTTGCGGGAACAATTGTCCAAGTCAAAAAGTGCAGCGAGGTCCAGGAGGGAGGCAGCAGATGGCCGACCCCAAGGACGGGATGATGGCCAAAGGGAAGTAAATAGCCGACCAAGGCCCGCCACAGCAGAACCCTCCGTCCACCTTAAAGAGGCGACAGGGGAAAACATCGGCCAAGCCCACCCTGTGAGGCCCTGGAATGACTCAATCCAGCGACTAGAGGATAAAATCGGTGATATAATGAAGAGCCGGGACCCTCTTCAGAAGGGATACACCATAGGCTCACCCTTTATGGCGAAGATAGTCAACTTCCCTACGCCATCAAGGTTCAAGCCGCCTGTGGTCACCCCAAGATACGACGGGAGCACCAACCCTGTCCACCATGTTGAGATGTATCAATCAGCAGCAGATATATACTCTATCTCAGATGAGACGAGGTGTCGTGCCTTCTCTGGTACCCTTACTGGGGCTGCGCATGTCTGGTACACGTCTCTTCCAAAAAATTCCATTGAAAACTTTAAGCAGTTGGCAGACCGGTTCATCCACAACTTTTGCTTTGGGGTGAGGCCACAGAAGAAGACCACCCACCTTCTCTATGTTAAGCAGGGGAAGAATGAGAGTCTGAGGGAATACATAGCCAGATTCAATAAAGAGAAGCTGGAGGTGGAAGACTATGAGGAGAGCATAGCTATGACAGCCCTGATTAGAGGACTCCAAAAGGGGAAGCTGTTATGGAAGCTTGTTGAAGACCCTTCGAGGACGATGGCTGAATTGCTGTCGACAGCAGGAAAGGTGATGAACGTCGAAGAGGTGATGACCACAAAATATGAAGACGAAAAAGGAGGTGCTAGTGGGGGTAAATACCCTAAGAAGAACAAAGAGGGGAAGAAGAGGTCCACGGATGACAAGTTCACTAGTTACACCCCTCTAACGGTCAACTGTGAACATATTCTCAATGAGATAAAGAGTGATCGGTTCCTGAAGTGGCCTGAGAAACTGAGGGCAGCCCCCAGCAAGAGGAATAAGAACCTGTGGTGTGAATTTCACCAAGACCACGACCACGTAACAGAAAAATGCTTTGCTCTGAAAGATGATATTGAGAAGATGCTGAAAGAAGGGAAGCTCAGGAAGTACATCGACAAAGGTGCCTTCAAGAGGGGTCGAGGGGACGACCCCAGAAAGAAGCGAGGCGATGCATGTATAGAAGGTCCTCAAAAAAGAGGGGACGACCCTTCTGATGATGAGGACGACCCTGACCTCCCGCCGAGAGACGACCACGGCCCTGTCAAGAGGCTTAATATGATCTTTCTCGGAGTGGGAATGATTTCCGGGGGTCTAGCAGGAGGAGGGTCTGAGGTCGCTGACAGGAAGTCCCATGTGGCTGAGGCCAAGGCAATGACGAAGACGGTACACTCAACCTCTCTGGAGGTCAAGTCGGAAAAGAGGAAGAAGGTTGACATGGACACTCTGATAGTAGGGTTCTCAAGAATGTACTTCAAAGGCCTCTTAGCCCCGCATGATGACCCTCTCATCATCACAACCAGGGTGCATGGGTGTGAGGTTCCGAGGATCCTGGTGGATGGGGGCTCATCTACAGATGTAATGTTTTGTCCATGCTTCAAAGACTTAGGTCTCAGTCGTGCTAGAATTGTCCCCTACCATCACCCACTAATTGGGTTCAGTGGGGAAAAGGTTCATCCCCTAGACGTGTAAGAGGCCTATGTCAGGATGGGGGACGAGTGGCCGAGGTGGCTTACCAAGAGGGTCAGCTTCTTTGTGATGGATGAACATGTGTTTTCAGCCTACAATATCATATTGGGGCGGGTGGCCCTCAAGGGGTTTGAAGCTGTGTCGTCTACGCTCCACCAGATGATTAAATTCCCTACCCCCTACGGGGTGGGGGAAGTTCAGGAGACCAGACGACAGCACGAGAATGTTACTACAACTCCGCTGAAGAAAGAGAGGCACACAAGAGGGCCACTACTACTTATAATATTGAAACCCTAGACCCCAGGGATGAGACAAAGTTAAAGAAGGGAGAAGCTGCGGAAGAGGTAGAATCCATCATCCTCGATGAGGATGACCCGGAAAAAACCGTCCAAGTCGGCAAGTCTCTGAAGCCTAATATCAAAGAAGACCTCATTAAACTATTGAGGAGAAGAAGAAGCATCTTTGCATTGAGCCATAAAGATATGCCAGGTATCGACCCTGAAATCATGTGCCACAAGCTCAATGTGGTAAGGGGAGCAAAGCCGGTGAAACAGAATAGGAGAATTTACTCTAGAGAAAAGTATGAGGTCAAAAAATTAGAAGACGCTGAATTTATCAGAGAGGTTATCTACCCTGAATGGCTGTCCAATGCAGTCATTGCCCCAAAGGCCAATGGGAAGTGGAGAATGTGTGTGGACTTCACTGACCTCAATAAGCACTATCCCAAAGATAGCTTCCCTCTCCCCCGCATCGACCAGATGGTAGACACTACCGCAAGCCACGAGTTCATGAGCTTTATGGATGCCTATTCAGGGTACAACTAGATCTCCATGAACCCTGAAGACTCGGAGAAGACAACCTTCATTACTGATAAGGGGACATACTGCTATAGGGTCATGCCCTTTGGCCTCAAAAATGCAGGGGCAACGTATCAGCGCCTTGTAAATAAAATGTTTGAAGACCAAATTGGGAAGTCTATGGAGGTTTATGTAGATGACATGCTGACTAAGAGTTTGAAGGCAGAGGATCATGTGATAGACCTGGAGAGGACCTTTAACACGATGGACAAATACCAGATGAAGCTCAACCCGACCAAGTGTGTCTTCGGGGTCGGAGCAGGGAAGTTCCTGGGGTTCATTGTCATCCAAAGAGGCATCGAGGCCAATCCCGAAAAGATAAAAGCCCTTGTTGAGATTAAGACCCCCATACAAAAAGTCAAAAAGATCGACATCCCAAAAAATTATCCTTTTGATAGTTAATCATAGATTCGTAGTAAACATCCTTGTAATAACTCTATGAAATGTTCGCGTATCTAGCCCGACGTACTTCATATGAAGATTGGCACAATTTACAACCACCTATAAGAAATATTTTTAGTTAAGACTAATTTTTAAAAATGAATGAAAAGAGGAAATATTTTAAAGACGAAGTACCTTGTTGTGAGAACCCCATATAAGAAGCCTGCGGGTATTTATCCGCTCTTGATGCCTTACCATTGGCTCCCAATACTAAGAATAATTAAAAAAAAATTATCAAAAGATGATATAAAGGTGTCATATGTGTAGTTTATATGAAAAATAACACTACTTACTTTATAGGAGATACACAATGTTTGTTGTCGAAAGCGAACAATCATTAGAAAGAAAGGTAATGTGACTTGCACTTGTACATCGAGATAATGCTACATATGTCCATGACTGAAAATTGGCGTGCGTAAGTCAATTCCCATAAATTTTACATATTGACCATGTGATTTGTTAATGGTCTTTGCATATGCCAGTCGAATTGGGAACTGGCGTCTCGTCATTTTTATAGGGATATCTGTCGATGACGGAGATAGTGACACTCTGGGAATGAATACTAAACTTCCACACTTATCACTCGTTGATATTTGGGCCTCAATAACAAGTTCTCCACATTTTGTAATGACTAATCGGGTGCCATTGCAAAGACCATCCTTCGGAGCAATGTTTCTCAAATGCATAATTGGAGAACACACCTTTAATTCCAACTTAAAAAGGGGTATACCAAAAGGACTGAGAGAATTCAAAAAATCATTTGGGTATTGGCTCTGTACGTCTCTACCGGACTCGTCGTCACACATTTTGTCGGCACCATAATAAGTTTTCGTAACACCCGGGAAGATATTCAATGCCAAATTATTTATAGCAGTCACATCGTCATTTCGCGGTGCAATAATTGTTCGTTCGGTGAGGAAGGTTGGTGTAACAGAACCAACCATATTCAACAATGTATAGATTTTCACAATTAAATCATGGACATCATTACACTTTTGAATTGAGGAAGGCAATGATACAATTTCAAGAGGATTGGACCCAATCTACAAATATAAATAAAAAAAATCAAATGCATGTAGTAGGTGGAATGAAAATTATTAAAAAATAGAAAAGAGTAAATAGCGATACCTGATCCAAGAACGTAGAGAATTGAATTGTCTCGGGCTCCAATGGGTTTAGTCGCATTTTTAGATGTAAGGTCAAAACATAGATGTGCCTCCAGAGCACAGACCTAGAAAATGAAGCGGAAATAATTTCTTCTCTAACTCCTCTAGGGATAACTGGTAAGATTTGTAGAAAATCACCACCAAGAACTACTGTAATTCGTCCAAATGGCTTTTTAATATGACAAATATCTGGTAGTGTCCTATCTACAGCCTCAACATAATGCCTATGTTGCATAGGAACTTCATCCCATATTATAAGCTTAGCTGATTTAAATAACTCTGCATGTATCAATTGCTTTGTAAATTCACAATTTGAGTTTTCAAGAATGTCCAAAGGTATGAAAAATGTTGAATATGCAGTCCGACCACAAACCAACAACAAAGAAATAATGCCAGACGAAGCGTCTGTAATAATTATATGACCCAAACTATGACAAAAGGTTGCAATTGTATTGTACAAAAATGTCTTTCTGGTGCTAGCACCTCCATTTAAAAAATATGTAGTTCCCTTATTCTAAAAAACAAATGATTTTATCGCTGAGTAAGCTATACGTTGTCCCTCATTAAGGCGATCAACATCTGACTGCATGTCACCTTGCTTTGCTAATGATTGTAACTGATGATGTTCTGAGAGTAATTTGTTTCCACCCATAGTCGTCTAATTAAAATTTGGCAAAGGCATTGCAGGGAAGTCACTTAATGTCTTACCAGACTCTTGAAGCACCTCATTTAACAAATACAAACCACAATCCTCAATTTGGATGTCAATTGGATTTGGGATGGAAAACAATGTGCGTAACTTATTAATCAGATCATCACATATATGAATAGAAAATTGATTCCATAATAACTCCGAGTGCAAAGGAAAATATTGTGTAAGTATAATACCAAACAGCCGTCGAAGCTGATATCCGGTGCGCATGATGGATGTTTCCTGTAAACATTGAATCTACTCATTATCATCTTCAAGTGATCCCCTCACTATGCATGCTGATTTGAAAGTATCGTGTAATACACAATTCACCGTGCGTAAGCACTCGAACGATGTGGGACCTTTAATAACGGTCAAAAGCAATCGCAAATAAAATCTTTCTCCAGAATTAGGGTTAGCATTGTACATTCACCCAATAGCAGACCCAAATAAAATCTTTCATGCAGTCCAAAGTTTTGTTTTAGAGTTCCAGGAATAATGTTGGGGAAACTCCTGGTAGGTATAATCTTGTGCAGAAGTATTTAATGCGCAAAAAGAAAAAAACCCAGTTAACGAAATCATTTGACCCCTGGCTCTTTGAGCAATCGTAGCTAATGAATTTGAAGGATCAAACATGAAATGATGCATGCCAGATAAATGTAAATCTAATCTTGTAACGGGAGGTTTTTCCTGATGCATGTGATTTCCATAAATTCGCTAAGCTGCCTCAGGAGGTCCAATGTACCTTGCATCCAAATATTATTGTATTTCATGAACACCTCCCAAGACCATAGTTGTGGAATCATGACCCTTATATATGTACTTATTTATATATTTAATGCATCACAACCCAGCACAAACCACGACATTAATGTGACAATTGAAAAGTCTAGATAAATATGGATTATAGGGGACAACATCTCTATTTGATACATTTTTTCCACTGGAAGTAGTATATACCTTACCATCATCACGATGATGATAAATTGGATATCCACTATTATCCATTGTTGTGGCTTCTGCAAATGATCGAGGGTATTTCTTCGTGCATATAATGTTCTTCATGCAAGGGGAATTCGAATTCTAGGAGCCACATGGGTCGTGTAACATGCAACTCAATATAGTTTGAAAGAGTGTAGGATAATTAGTGGGATCTGGAAACTCAGCAGAGACAACATTATCTACTTGGGCGCATGTTTTAATCTTGCTTTGACTATCGAGGAAAAGAAGAGCGTGCATGTGGGGCAACCCCCTTTTTTGAAATTCGATTGTAAACACATGGGCCACTTTCTTGCCAAAAATATTTTTATCCTTAATTTCCTTCATTAGTGTTTTTCTCTTTAGTTCAAAAACATGTGTAATCAAATCTAGATGATCGAGAGCATTTTGACCCGGTAAAAGTTCCGTACTGATTTCAGTCCATTTAGGATTAGCGGTCATTGTGAGAAAAATATCAGGGTGTTGATTGTACCGAGTGATAGCCATTGAATCTTGGTAAATCTCAAACATATTTCGCGAACTACCAGTAAAAGAAGATGGAAAAATATTTTGCCTACTAATTTGCAATGGTTCAACACCCTCAGGCATATAATTGGTAATATCTTTGTATAATTCTAACCAAAGTTTGCTTTCATTAAGTTTGAAATAAGTTAAACGATTTTGTTCCGTTGAAGCCCATGCATACATAATGAACTCCTGCATAAGTTTACCTCCTCTCAAAATTGTAGAGTACTCAGTGCCATGTTGAAACAAACGATAACTATACTAATCTAGTTGAGTTAGTCGATGATCCTGATCAATAGTATTTGCCACATCCCATATCTTCATGTCGAGGTCCCAACCAAGTTGACTGTGAGGGTATAAAAGAATGTAGTGTAGAGGTAGGTAAGCTGGGTGACATTCATTAACTCGCATCAATTGATCCCCCCTCGAAGGCGGACAATAATGTCTCTCATTGCAGACAAATTATGGCCATCGCCAGGCAAAATAATAGCAATCTCATCAGTCGAAGGTAAATTATACCTTCTACAATCTGCTGCAGAATTGTAATGCAGGTATGCTGGCAAGTTCTGGCCGGATCAAGAGGATTCATTCAAAATAGAAAATGCCTGGTTATATTTATGGATAAACGAATTGTTCACCTCTAAGCAACCTTGAATTATTTAAAGTACATCACTTCGTAATTATTGATTCCTACGTTCCCTAACACTCAGAGCCACACTTGGATCATAAATGTATAACCGGGCATATGAAGCTTCTTCCTCGTGTCCCGATTCCAGTAATAAGGATCCAATAATATGACGTAGTTTGCCATGAATGGTGAAAGGTGATGGACCCCTACCTCTGAGGACCCTATCATCCATTTGAACACCAAGACTTGTAAAGGCATTTGCATCATTCTACTCTCTAATATGATTCTAGAAAAACTTGCATTGAACATCATTACCATCGAACATATGTTTAATTTCAGGTGGGGGTTCAAGTAGATGTGGTAATCGAACTTGTCCTTGTATACAACATTTCCCAAATAGAGGGTGGATCTTTGATGAGGTCGATAATCCTTCATACATACAATGTAAAGCTAAATAATAAGGGTAAGGAACATCGATGGGCCCAAGAAAATGCCTACCTAATTCGACATGTGGTGCATGAATTGAACTCGTACTTACAATGCTGCTTACACACGATGTATCAGTAGTTTGAATATTAGGGGCAGGTGTAGCAACCCCTGCAGTTGATACTTGTAGGACCTCAGTAGATGTGTCTGTCATTTGAATATCATTTTATTCAATAGCGTTGAAATCATCAAAAAGGTTTCCGGGGAAAATAGTGGGGGAATATAATCAGGTGATTGTGGAGTTGGTAAACTATTGGTAACAGCACTACGATTTTGTAGAGGAAAGTCAAAAGGATTAGGGGTTCTCAAATGTGTAAATTGGCCAGATGCTGGTGACGGGACTTCAACAAATGCATCTTCCATTAATTTTGACACAAGTGAATGTTTTTGGGGAGTAATAGGTGGTTGATTATGAAGTTGATTTGACAATGCAAATGCTTTTTCTCTATCACACCGTTGTCTTTGGGCTAGCGATCGTTTAGAGGATGGTAAAAGGGAGGTAGGTTGCTAGGACAAATCATTTGTAAGCTGTGAAAGATTAGGATGATATTCAGTTCTTCTGAGGTTAACTTCCTCGATTGAATTGCACTAGAGAGCAGGAGTAGATGGTTGATCAAGAAGTTCTTCTGAGGTTAAGTTCAATGAGAATGTCCTTTATCGATCACGTCTTTGTCGTTGGGCAAGGGCAAGTAGGGTGGGAGGTTCTTGAGGAAAAATATGCATTGAGATTAAATTTTCTCGTTCACGATGTTTTTATTGAGCCAAAACACACTTTGAGATGAAATTATCAGCATGAGGTTCCTATCGCTTTCTCTGTGTGGAGGATAAAGATTATTAATTAGGAATATTAATTCAAGATATATATAAAGTCTGGTTATAAGACTTGTGCACTGGATTGAAGATATTAAAGTATGAGTTATATATTAAAGTATATTAGTTATAAGACTCGATTCAATATTATCCTCACTTGTATATTAAAGTATATTAGTTACAAGACTGGTGCATTGGATTGAAGATATATATAAAGTCTGAGTTGAAAAGTGAAAAATACGAAATAGGAAACATGCTGGTCCGTAATAAGCTGGCTCCTCCCCCATCCAGTTTGCCTACAAAAATAATATGATAATATATAATAATATGGCAAATATTTATATACAATATATTTCAACATGAACTATGAAAAGTAGTCGAAAATATCTCTAACCCGTTTACGCGTTCCAGATCCTTTTTCGAGCATTTTTTCTTTGCCTTTGTCTTTTCTGTTGCTCAATGTAGTGTGAGGCTTGGGAATATAATCACATGTATAGTGTTAACTCAATGACAAAAAAATAGAGATGCGATTCTAAAGTAAAAATCATGTAGTGGCGATTAGGTACCTCAATTGTTGTACAATTAGGTTGGACAACATCAAGAAAAGAAATACCATTGTATTTCCGACCGGAATATAATTCTATACAAAAAATTAAAAAAAAAGTGAGGAAGAAAATAAAAAGTAAATCCAACCTATAAAATGTTAATATGCAAACTTTATAATAGCTTTCCAATGTTAATATGGCAAAACTTACTGAATTTGAGGAGACATTCTCCGTACCTTTCCCTTTATCTTGAAAAATAAAAGGAAACATATAAAATCCAAAAAATATGAATGAAATAGAAAATGATTCAAGACATGACATGAATATTGGATGAAATTAGTACATGAGTCGGTGGTATGTTTTCCTGTCCCTTTGACCGTGGGTTGTTATATTTGTCGCTATTAGTTGGTTGACCCTACAAATATGAAAAAGGAAATCTATATAAAAAATGAGGATGCTGATAAGAACTTTACATGCAAATTTGATGAATGCGATTACCAAAGATTGAATAGTATTTAGTTCATTTTCATCCTGGATAAGAACATTGATATTATTATTGTGCAACCTTTCAATCTGTGATTGTAAACACAACCATGTAAGTTAAAAGCTATAGATATTATTGTAATATATACAATTAGAATATAGAGAAGTGGTTGGTACACCATATGATGCATCATCATCCACCTATCAGAAATGAATGTAACAAAAATCATAAATAAGTTTAAAAGGTTATAAGGAACACCGAAGGACATAAGAATGAAAAATCACATACAATGCCGTATATAGTAATGTTGTCCATGTGAAAGAAGATCGACCAGAAACAAAATAGGTTAGTATAAACCTGCCAAAAATAAATGAAAATAACCATAAAATCAAAAACTAAAACACAAACAAACGCACTAATAAATAATAAAACTGAATCTGTTTTACAGCAACTGAAACTCTACAAAATTGAATATGTTAAAACTGAATCACCTATAATTCTTAACCCATTTCATTTCGTTTCTGGCTTATATTTGGTAGAAAAGGTATTTTTTATATGGTGTATTATATATAGACATAGAACGTTGAATATTTTTCTCTTTCTATTGAGAATTATGAGAATGAGAGTATAAATACCAATCTCATGTCAAAAGAAAACTATATTTAATACCCATTTTTATACATGTTTGTTATTTATATACCTATTTAACTTATTTATCATACAATTCATCATACACCACAAAAAAATGAATAATGATAAACTCCCCGAAAGGGAGTCTACCGATTCCCTACCCAATTTGATCATCACCCTTAATTTCATGCCAAAACAATTCTCACCCTTAATCTATTTTTAAAAAACAATACATTATATCTCTACAATTGTTAAATTTAGAAAAAGATTAATAAAAAACTAGAGTTGTGATTTATTTTTAAATTAAATAAATTTTTCATTAAACTAATTTTTAATGGATCAATTACCAAAGAGTGTCTCAATCATTTTTTAATACACATTTAGTCCAATCCTTTCTATTTTGTTCCAAAAAGTCCTAAAACAATAATTTAAGCAATAATCTCTTATTTTTAAAAGTTTGCGTTAGCGGCACACATTGAGTGTTTTTATGTGGTTAGGGTCTTTTTAACAGTAAACATAGTTTTTTTATTTATATAAAAAAAATTGTTTTAATTTTAATTGACATTATATAGGACATAAAATTGACATTAGATAGGACATAAAACTGATTTAATTGATATTAGATAGGACATAAAAAAAACTCGTATCGTGTCTTACCTAACATAATTTAATTGACATTAGATAGGACATAAAAGTGATTTTATAAAAAAAACACCAAAAAAAAGTGTTAAAACTGATTTTAACAAAAAAAAAAATATGTTTTTTTATTTTAATTTAGTCATGTTCGTGTTCCTGTTTTTTTTATATATAAAAAATACAGATTTTTATAAAACAAAATAGGTTTTTAATTAATAAAAAATAAAAAACAAATAAGACTGATGTTATTAAAAAAAAATATATAAAATTGATTTAACAAAAAAAATTGATTTTAATGATATAAAACTATCTTAAAAAAATATAAAAAAAAACAGGTTCGTGTATGTATATATCTGATATTATAGGTTTATATATAGACAGTTCGTGTATGTATATATCTGTTATTATAGGTTTATATATAAACAGTTTGTGTATGTATATATCTCAGTTCGCGTAAACCCAGTATGTATATCCATGTATATCCGTGTAAATACAACTGTCTATGTATATATGTTTATATATAGACAGTTCGTATATATCTGATATATGTATATATGTTTATATATAGACAGTTCGCATATATCTGATATACACATAATATCAAATATATTTGATATTATGTATATATCTCAGTTCATGTAAACCCAGTATGTATATCCGTGTATATATCTGATATTATGGGTTTAAAGATCAAAGCTGATATCAGTAAACCTAGTAGAAGAAAGAAACCCACTCATAAACCCAATTCGTGTATATATCTGATATTATGGGTTTGATATCCGTTTATATATCTGATATCCGTGTATATATCTGATATTATGGGTTTGATATCAATGCTAATATCAGCTAAGTAATAACAACGCATGTCTGTCTTTGGGGTTTTGGAAGTAAGAACACGATAATTCGTGCATATATCTGATATTATGGGTTTGATATCCATGTATATATCTGATATTATGGGTTTGATATCAACGCTAATATCAGCTAAGTAATAACAATACAGGTCTGTCTTTTGGGTTTTGGAAGTAAGAACACGACAATTCGTGTATATATATAATATTATGGGTTTGATATTCGAGTATATATCTGATATTCGTGTATATATCTGATATTATGGGTTTGATATCAACATTGATATCATCCAAGTAATAACAACGCAGGTCTGTCTCTTGGGTTTTGGAGGTAAGAACACAACTAGGTTTATGGTGTGAACATATGTAGAAAGTGAAGTGAAGATATGTAGAAAGTAAGAACAATTGGTTTATGGTGTGAGGTGAAGATAGTAGAATTTTTCTATCTACATGTAAACGCATTCTTCGTGTAAACACTGTGAAGATGGTAGAGTAAATGCTATTATTATGGTGTGAAGTGAAGTTCAGTAACAAAAGAAGATCCAATTCTTGTAAACTCATACATTATATCAGTTTTGAGGACCATAAAAAAGGGAAAAGAAACCCGACCATAAACTCATAAACCCAGTCCGTGTAGACCCAGTTCAGTAAAAACACCCTTATTCAGCCATAAACCCACCAGTTAACAAAATAAATGATATTATGTATATATCTTATAACTGGGTTTACACGCTCATATTATATACCCAGTTCAGTTCAGTAAATAGAGTACTGTTATGAACAAATTATAAATGTACAAAGTATAAATATTATGAACAAAGTAAATAGCAGTTCTGTGTTTACATGCTCATATTATTCATATCAGTACTGTTAACAAACAATGAAGAAAAATTTACTGTGGGGAGCAGATACTCTGGCCGCTTGATTTTTACTAAGGGTGAAGATTTTTTCCTCCGTGTGTCTTGAAGGTTGTGGAGAAAATGGTGTGGTGTATATGGTTTGAAGTGAAGATATGGAGAAAGTCATATCTTAGGTTGTATTATGATGATATGGAGCAGATAGCGTGTCTCATTCAGCCACTCTATAATTGTGAGTACCAATGAGAAGTTTCTTTGTTCGAACCATTTATGTTTAAATGATTCTCAACCATTAGATTCAAACCCTCCTCATTTAATCACAACCATCAATTGACAAACCCAAAAAGTGCCTCCTCTTTTACCATATAGATGACATCATCAACCAAACTTGTGACATACATAAGTTTTCTACTTTATTATATATATATATATATATATATATATATATATATATATATATATATATATATTTGTGTGTGCTCTATTGATATCGGTTTCAATGATATTTATAGGAATACATACCCCTCTATAGGAGGTTGTGCGATGTGGGTGAATCCCCTGGCTTGAGGAGCAGGGAGATTATAATCCCCAGGTCATAGCATCCAGTATATATATATATATATATATTGTGATTATTTTCGGGGTGAGATGTCTTGGGTATGATTTTGTCTCACACCAAGGGAACTATGATCGCCTCCGCTACGCTTATTATATTTTTTTCAACCTCGAGAGTGAGTCCGACTTGAGGTGGCCGGGTTAGAGTGAGCAATCCTGGGACATGATATCATTTTAGATAAAGCATCCAGTGAGTTATTACTTGGAAATGGATGGTTATTATACTTGACATGTGTGTGAATGTTCTTGTATAGTAGTACATATATAATATGAATTAGATAATTATATGCGGTATTAATACATAAGTGTGAATGTATTTTTTATATGATTAGTGTGAAAGTTATACGATTTAAAAAGGAGTTTCTTACATAACTAGTGTAAAAGTTACATGAATTAAAAAGATGATTCATATATAACTAGTGTAAACGTTATAAGATTTAATATGGTTGAACCGATTAATAAGTTAATGAGAAGATAACTTAATAATCAAAGTAAGAATACTCAGGTTAGAGTAGTGCGGAAGGAAGAGGTGTGATGCAGCAAGTTAGGTGGGGTAGTTTAACTAGGAAGTTTAGAAAGCAAGCGTCAGGTGCGCACATTAAATAAGGGGTGAGCTATACCTTAAGAGAGTGCAACACTAGCTTAAATATGAAGAGTGTGCATGCATATTTAATTATTTCAATTTAACTGCTTGCTAAATATTTTTTAAATATTTTACATTGGTACTGAGTTGTGTCAAAAATCTTTGCCAAAACATTTTAGGTGTCCGGTCACAGGGACGCCTAGCTTGAGGATTCGACTTAGGGACGCATAGTTTCAACTCATGTGAAAGTTACAGGATTTTGCTGTATTTGGTTTTGAGCATCACTACATTCCACCATGAGAAAGTGACATTGAATATCCTTCTTCCACTGACTTTCTATGACCACATCGGCTCCCCCTTGAAACTCTGTAGGATGACCTTTTTGAAAAGATTCTCTAGCTCTCTCCCATGCAGACAACCCCATGTAAGCTTGAGCTACTGGCGATACAGGCTATTGCTGAGCCATGGCATTCATGGTTGCATTGACTGTTTGAGCCATAATATTGGCAACCTCCGCTGAATTCCACTACACCAAAATGGCCAAAATGTCACCTTTCAGCCGGCCACCCTTGTCAAGGTCATTGACCGTGACAAAAAACACGCGTTTTATGTCACGGTCATTGACCTTGACACGACCGTGACAAGGCTGTGACAAATTTACTTGTCACGGACTTGTCATGGTCATTGACCATGACAATTCTTTAAATAATTGTCACGTTCAATGACCTTGACACGACCGTGACAATATTTCCAGCAAAAACCCTTTCCCCCTTATTTTTTCCCTCCCGCCATTCCCTCCCTCTCTCTCTCTCTCTCTCTCTCTCGACGATGCTCTCTCTCTCTCTACTTTCAGGTTTAATTCTCTCTCTCTCTCTTCCATTTATATATATGTTTGTGTGTATATATACATGTGTGTATGTGTGTATATATGTGCGTGTGTGTATGCGTGTGTGGGGGGTGGGGCAGGGTGGGGGTAGGGGGTTAAAAATGTAAATAAATAAGTAATTTTCTATAAATTTCCAAAAATAATATCCAAAAATGTAAATGTAAATAATATCCAAAAATAATATCCAAAAATGTAAATGTAAATAATATCCAAAAATAATATCCAAAAATGTAAATGTAAATAATATCCAAAAATATTGGATAACAATTTATTTTCATTCAAAATAAATAAGTAATTTTCTACAAATTTCATAAAAAAATGAAGGCCGGCTTAATATGTGATTTAAGTGTGAAATAATCGCTATATACTTTGTTGACTTTATATGGTGAAATAATCACATGACTTTATATCCATCAAATAAAAGCATGAAAACTAAAAAACTACAATAAGGGTTAAAATGGCATCCGAAGTTGCTAAAAGCATGAAAAATAAAATATTTTTTAAGATTTGTGGTGAATAACTAAAGTTAAAAAAAGTATTACTTTAGTCATTAAATTACTTTTTGAATTCGGGCGATGCGCATAAATTTGTAGTAATTGTCTTATAATAAAGATCAATTAGTCTATGTTGTTGAAAAATTTGATCAAATTGGTGAGCCCTTCATATTTTAAAAATGTTGTTTTTATTCCTATTTAACTTTTCTTTCTATACACCACTAATTATATTTAAAGTTTAATAAAATAGGAGTTATAGAAAGAAAAGTGGGATTTCCATAATCTTAGTTTGTCACAATTAATTTATATGCCTCAAAGTTATTTTATCACTCTTAGTTTATATTTGTGATAATACTTTATTAAAGATTTTTATGGGAACTTGTTATACTAGAACTTAGATGAACACTAAGTGATGAAAATAGTCCTTAAAATTGAAAATTAAATAAAGTTTATAAAAGTAAAGATGCTGGTAATACATCAAAGATAAATTAATAAGGACTAAATAACAAAGCGTGTTCAAGTGTATAACAAGAAAGAAAATATGGTATTTAGATTGGGTAAAATTCTTAAAGTAATGTTAAGGGACTAAAAGACCCAAGACAACTGGCCAGTAAGTCACGGACCGAAAAATTTATGACGGGTGATGAAAGCCCGTAAACATGTTGGGGTGGGGGTGGGGTGGGGGTGGGGTATGATTTATAAAAAGCACAAAACAATAGTAGAAATTCAATACCTGAAATTAACATTGAGATTATTTTAAATAGACAGTCACTACTATGTGTGTGTTTAAATTGAAAGAAGATATGAGAATTTTATTAAAGATTTTTATGTGTGTGTGTGTGTGTAATTCTCACTTTATTAATGTCAAACCCGACTCTCTTATAAGATATGCATATTGTGATAATATTATATTTGTAATAATAACATTTTTTTACAGCAAATGTCTCCTTCAGATATTAAGGCGAAGATGATGATGATGTTTATGATGATGTCGTCTGGGGTCGGTGGTAGTGGAGGCGACGATGGCTCTTCCGCCCCTAGGCTTCCCAAATATGGGATTACCGTCGAGAACAAATCGAAGATATTAGCGAGATCCCTCGTTCTGCTAAAGACGGTCATCGGCCCGGGGTTTATGAGTTGGAAGGAGGTGCCATATGAGCTCAAGTTAGCTGTTTGGGCGGCACTACAGGTAATATATTTATATTTATATTTATATGAATATTTCAATTTCAATTTCAATTTATATTTATATTTATATTTCGATTTCATATTTATATTTATATTTATATTTATATTTATATTTATATTTATATTTATATTTATATTTATATTTATATTTATATTTATATTTATATTTATATTTATATTTATATTTATATTTATATTTATATTTATATTTATTCACAACTAACATTGTATTTGTTGGACAGGAACAATTCAACTTGGATCCAAAGCTACGCGATCCCGTGTTGGAGCAGATTAGGGAGCAACTCAAGTCGTGGAAAAAAAATATGCGGGCACGGTACTTTGAGAAAACACGAGAGTCGATTATCCAATGGCGTGAATCCATCCCCCCCCCCCCCCCAAGGAGCCTATCTCATTGGCACAATGGCATAAGTTCATTGACAATGAGATCGAGGATCGACAATTGGCATCTCGTCAATCGGGGAGGAAAATCGGGCAAAAAAGACGGACATGCACTACTCCGGTTGAACCTCTTACGCCGAGGTGGAGCATAGGATGCAGGTAAGATTTAATTTTTCTATAACTACAGAAATATATTATTCTTCATTATTTTACTTTGCAGGGCCGATACTAATTTACTTTACTTTATTTTATTTCAGGGGGTAGGGAGTGGGCCAAGGGGTAAGCCACATAGGCTCGATACTTATGTGGCTCTTCGGACGAAGAAGGGGAAGGACAAGGAGGTGTCCCCGAGCATCGCGGCCACGATTGTAAGTAATCCGATAGTTTAATTTTTGTTAATTACGTTATAATTTTTTAGTTTACTTATTTTACTAATCATGTGCTTTTTGTCGTTTCAGGCAAAGCTTAAGGAAGTGCATGCGTCGCAGTCTGATGCCGACAAGGCATCTTTGTCCACAGATGCACTCAGCCAAGTGCTTGGCTCTAATCGCAAGGAGAGGACAAGGGGGGTGAGCTCGCGGGTGGCCAAATCTAGGATCATCGGATTGGAGACGAGCGACACCGGGTTGGCTCGAACGGTGGATTCACACGACGCGAAGCTATCCCGTTTGGAGGCGACGGTCCAAGATATGTACACATTCATGAAGCGTACGTTGGGCGGAGACCGTAAAGGGAAAGGGAAAGGGAAGGAGAATGCGGTGGAGGAGGAGGTGCGGGAGGACGAGGAGCAGGATGACGAGGATGTGGACCTCGCTGCTTCATCACCGACACGTTCGTACTTCGATGATCCACTTCCCTATTTGCCGCCCTTCAACAGACCAATGTCGACACTTGGTTGGCCGAGCGTGTTCATATTGGACGTATTTGATGGCCAGTGGATAGTGCGGGGGTTGAGGGACCCGAATATCGTCCAGGGTGGAATAGTTCATGGACGTGCGCTTCAAGAGGTGGAGTCCAGGGTGCTCGTCACGCATGTCATACCCGAGAAGGAGAACTCCCTATTGTGGTTGCGCGAACAATGGGGCACGACGTATATTAGTGGGTGTGTCAATTCGTATGTCGTGCGGCCTACTCACCTCCTCAGTTTTAACAATACACCAGACATGTAGTGACATTGTTTTAAGTTTGAATTGAATTGTTATAAGTTTGAATTGAATTGTTTTAAGTTGTTACATTTGAATTATATAGTGATGCATATTGTCTCTATTTGAATATATATTTGCATTATCTTTAGTTTGTTTGGATATATGATGTTTGGAACAAGTACAACGTTGCTATAACAGGTACAAATATACTATTGGGCAGTGGCAGTGGCCATACTGCCCAGCAGATTTTTTTTAAATTCTGCCCAGAATTGTCACGGTCAATGACCGTGACAATTTTTTTAAAAAGGGTCACGACTTTGTCATGATTTATAACCGTGACAAACTTGTCACAGTTATTGATCGCGACACCACCGTGACACAAAACGCGAGTTTTGTGTCAAGGTCAATGATCGTGACACAACCGTAATAAAAAAAGTTGTCTCGCCTCGAAATGTCACGGTCATTGACCTTGACAAGTTGGATTTGTCAGGGTCAATGACCTTGACAATAGTGCATATTTGGTGTAGTGTTCATTATCCCCTGAGGCACTTGGGGCTCCACATTCTCTACCCTCCTATTAGATTTAGTCGGGCGACCACTCTTCGGCGACATCTGAAATAAGAGAGAACTGTATGAGCACAATGGTCAAACGATTTCGCATCAAAGAAGATCATAAACACAATAGGAACACAAATATCCTAATAATAGGGCTCTATGTCAAGAAAGCTTACGGAAGAACATAGAAAATCTGCACATATCCTAAGATATTAAAACATGATGCTCTGATACCACCTGTGTCACCCTACTTAAATTAATAACGGGTGGTTAGCCCTATACCAAGATAAAACAAGAATCTCAAGTGGATCATTCTCAACATCACTATCGTACAGAATAAAAATCTAACAAACCATCCAATAAAAATAAGCGAACGCCAATTTTTTTTAAAACATACAAGAAACTACAAACCAACATGAAAAATGTCAACAAAACATGATAATATAAAAACAAGTACAACAAAAGATATACCCGAATATGCTGTCAGGTCACAGACAATACAACATTAAGTTTAAATAAAACATAAACGAACTACAATTTTACATACAACTCTGGAGTATACACCCGATAAACAAAAATGTATCATAATCTAGATTTACAATAATAGGAAGCAGTTACAACAAAATCCTGTAACATTTCGCATCTGCTATAGATCCAAGGACCCTAGATAGAATTGGCATCATTGGCGTCCTTGCGGAGGAACACCTAAAATATATAAATATAGTAGGAGAGAAGATATAAATGGGCCAGAGTTCGAGGTTTGAAAATAATTTTAACAAGTGAGTTAAAATGCATAATAATTACGAATGCACGATATCATAATTATAGTGGTGTCGCACTCTCTTGGGATTTAACCTCACCCCTTGTCTATAGTGCGCACCTAACTTATACATATGAACCAAAAATAAACTACCCAACAAATTCTAGGTCTAAATACTCTTATATTTACACATAACCCTCATTTACTTAACTCACTATCTCTAATATAACCATCCATCTACTGCTTCTATCATCTCCTAAGTTTACACCTAAAGTTATACGATAATAACTCTCAATTATATTTATCGGTTCTAATCTTTAACCTTCACAAGTTATTAGCATAAGATATTCAACGTCATCTATAAACCCACTCTAGCATATATACACACGAACTAAGTACCAAACATCCCCCCACGCCCAACATTGCACTAAGTTTCGTGTGTGGGACGTCTCACAAAGCGAAATCCAAACAAGGAACCCACCCGATACACTACTATCTAACATCGTCGATCGTGGAAATACGTTAGGCCCTCACTCCTTAGTACGCAACCAATTTCTTCCCATCTATAGGCATAAGAGTATACTCATATAATCTCATGCTATAAGAGGCAAACATAATATACATCTTTATAACTACTCTAGTTATAATATTAAGATATCACACATTATCTATAAAGATTGTATAATATTACACACACGTATTATACATGATTCAACATTCTCAATAGGTACACATACATAACACACATAATATATGTATACTAATAGTTTCTATAATTCTATCATCTTCCAAGGGATCGCTCACATGTCCCTGGGTTACCAACAGTCGGAATAGCTCTCAACGACATGGCAAGGACCTAAACACCATGTATGGGAAGCGGCCATGGTTCCTCCCTGAAAATGAGAACAAAACATACCCACCACGTCTCACCCTTAATAAAATCATACATATTAATAATGGACGCTATAACCTGGGGAAAATACTCTCCTTTCTCCTCAACCCAGGGAGATTCACCCACATCGCGAAACTTCCCATGATAGCATTAGAGGGTATGCTTCACATAATATATAACATACACACAAGATGTACATTCAATCACATCCTATATACAAACCATCACACAAGGTATATACATTCTCACCATAGATATATATAATATACATACAATCTCACGTCCGTATGTAAAATTAAGGAATCCGGCTAAATGTATGTAACTCTCATTATACAAACTGATACACTCTCGCATACCTTACCAATTCACTGATTATTCAATCCCTCACTTGAAACTTACAAATCCATCACACCTAATATATGAATAATCGTCCAATGTACCAACCCTAAGGACACATGATATTTCTCTCTCATTCAGTCCGTATTCGACGTTATCTTCATAATACTCCCAAAATGAAAACAACATAATTTACTCTTATTAGTATCTCCATATTCTACCCAAAATGACCCCTCTATTATATCTTAATACGAACCCTTATAATATCTCACAAAACATGTAGACTACACTATTTTGGAGGTTCCCTAAGTAATAGAACCCATTGAAAGGCGTAAAACATGTACTGGCCAAAAGCAGGAACCAGACCGGATCGGACCAGGGGTCCTAAAAAATGAACCGGTTCGGGTCCTAAAATTGGACAAAAGATATTTAATGAACGGACTGATCTGATTTCCTCAAAAATGAACCGATCCAATTTCCTAAAAAATGAACCGATCCGGCTTTCCTACCTGGATCGGTTCGGTTCTATAAAATTTTTGCTCTACAACTTACGAAGTTAACACCCAAAATTTATCTCCAAAACATCCAAAAATGTATTCTACATCTCTAAAACCCAATTTTACTTTACTCTAACAAAATCCTAAAACCAAAGCCCATCCCAAATATTATTGCCAACATTTCCATCAACAAACCCACATATATTCCTCATCAAATTCAAGAGTTTAACAAAAATTCTAGGGTTTAACCATAAAATCTCAAATTGGATAAATAACCAACAAAATTATGAGATAACTCTCACACACATTTATTTAGAAAGTTTAATCGCTTTCCTCAAAGTTGTAGAGGTTGAATCTTCCTTGAATCTGTGTATTTGAGCCGAAATTCCCAAGTTCCAAGCTTTTCTCTTCTCTTTTCTTCTCTCCCTCTTCTTACTCTCTTCTCTCTCTCTCTCTCTCTCTCTCTCTCTCTCTCTCTCTAGGGTTTTCTCTCTTCTCACAAATGAGATATGCCATTCACGAGCTTATTAAGCCTTTAAATTAATAAATCCCATCATAATACACACTTTAAATGACTCATTTCCACTTAATCGAGTCAAACTAGGTCCAAAATACTCTGAAACCCAAATAAAACATCCATACAGTCATTTTGAATATCTTGGCCCTTCCTGGATCAACCGTGCACTTCGATTCATCATTCGAGGCTCCGAAAATAAAAATCTCAATTCTCCTAATATAGTAATTATATTTCTCCTAAAATAATATAAATTCCTAAGTCCTCGAACACACGGGGTGTTATAATATTTTATTTATTCTAGCTCAATTTTTTTACTGGGATATTCAGGACTGGTTATAACTATTTTTTAACTGCCATTTTGTCACACCCCAAAACCCAATATCCATACTAATCATTTGTTATTGGAAAAATTAGATCATAATCTTGAGCCCATTGGAAATATGATTCATTCATCAATATTTTTCTACATAATGTGCATAATGAACATAATATTATTCTTATATGATAAAATTCAATATCAAAGTCATAATTAAGCGAACATACATTACCGTTATTAACTATGATCAACTCAATCCATACTAAATCAATATATACAATGTGTGAGTATATTAAAATCTTCAGTGTAACAACGATAAAATCCCATTTTTAAACCCCGGCTCTCTCCAACGGTGCAACTCTCAAAGCTACCGGTCATATGGTATCCTAGTTGGCAGCATATGAACCTAAAATTTTTAAAATATAAACCGTAAGCATTAAGCTTAGTGAGGTACTCCTTCTCTGCAATAGAATAATAATTCTATATCGAATATGTAGATATAAAATCCAAACAATCCTGCCCATTAGCAATAACAAATCCTGGATCATAAGATCCAAATAATTTTGCCCATTGGCAATAACAAATCCTGGATCATAAGATCCAAACAATTCTGCCCATTGGCAATAAAAAATCCCGGAACATTAGTTCCAACAAATCATTGGATCTTTGTCCAATTCCAATCATGGATCATAAGACCCAAACAAATCCTGGATATTTTAATATCCAAACAAATCCTGAATACCGAAGTATTCAAACCAATCCTGGATCATGAGACCCAAACAAATCCTAGATATTTTAATATCCAAACAAATCCTAAATACCGAAGTATTCAAAAAAATCCGCTCTTAGAGCTATATTCATATTTATATATGAAACAAATCATAAGTACACTCACCTTGGCAGTTTAACTGGCTTTCCCTTGCCTTTATCCAGTACTTGTTCAATCATCTCTTCTTCCCTTCCTATCATTCTTACAATATTAGTATCATCATAAGAATATCAATAATCCAAAGAATGATTTAAACACAATTCAATCCTTAAGCATCACATGATTCCATTCAAATCATTTATCATAAGTGAAGTTCCACCCAAATCCATGTTAATATATTTAACATATCCAAATCATAGACAAAATATAAATTCATTTATTCTAGGTAATTAAATCCTTGTCTTATTAGTATTCCAATATAAAAGACGGTACATCATTTCAAGTCTCCTAGAGCAAGATATGCCCACTTCTTTACCACATAGCAAAATTACCCTATAGGCTCTTTTATCGTTCATTCAAATTCAAGGAATTTCCATAATTTTTCTACATCATAAATTTATATGATATTAAACCCAACATCAGTAAACATATTGAACAATATAATATTAATATTTCATAATTTTCAGAGTTCATTTGCTATGTCAAGCAAAACATCGAACACATGGCGGGCATACTTTCACCTTTAGGATAGATTTCATACCTGAACTTCAAACTATCACCAAAGACTCATTTCTTGTAAGACTCATTTCTTGGTATTTTCTCATGATGTTTGGATATGTAATATATATATATATGACTCCAGGTTAATATCCAATTGGAATCAATCAATTCCAGTAAGTATGCAAGAATATATGGAAGTTTGAATAAATAAGGTTCCTAAACAAAACAATTTCAAGGGTTTACACATTCAAGTTTGCTTAAACTTGTATCTACCCATAAGTACACATCAAGACATGGAAATTCAGTAAACAAATGATTATTTCAATCATTTAAATAAGTAATACAAAAAAATAAATAAGATTTATGGATGGAAATACCTTAGGGGCTTTTACGTAATTTTTCTATGAATTTTTCTTCAATTTCTCCTCACACTTTCTTCCTAAACTTCAAAACTCTCTTTCCTTAGGTTAAAACTCTTCCATGGATGAAATATGCTAAAGGAAGAGCCTTATTCAAGGGTTTTAAGTCGGCATAAGGCCATTCCCTCTTGGTCCAATCAAAATATAACATGTAGCATTACATAAAACAAAATATCATTTAAGGCTAAATGACTACTTTACCCCCTGTTCGTAAAAAGATAATATCTTCCCACTCGGATATCCGTTCGATGAACCGTTTATTTTTTTATAAACCTAACTCATATATATACAAATATCTAGTTTACACCTCAAGCTCATTGTTATGTCATAAAGGTCAAAACTAGCCTCCAACAGGAATATTCCTACTGAAAACTTTAAAATTTCACATTTGTAACTAATTCAATATTTCAAGCTTTATGAAGGTGGAATGGAAGATAATTTATTAGCATTATATACTAATAACATATTATTCATATCACATAAGTTAATCATGATTTAAACATGATTTATCATAATTATGTTCGGGTTGTCATAATTCTCCCCCCGTTAGAAAATTTCGTCCCCGAAATTAACATACCTTGGTTGTCCAAATCAAACAAATACGGATAACTAATCTTCATGGTATCCTCGCTCTCCCATGTATACTCTTCCATGGAATGCCTTCTCCACACAACTTTCACAATTGGGATTACTTTTAATCTCAATATTTGTTCCTTCCTATCCACGATAGCAAGTGGTTCTTCGACATAACTCAAGTCTTCCTTTAACTCAATAGGTTGTTCCACCAACACATGTGAAGAATCCGCTACATACTTTATTAACATAGAAACATGGAAAAAATCATGTAACCGAGATTACTCTGGTGGTAACGCTAACTTGTAGGCAACCATCCCAACTTTCTCAAGGATTTCATAAGGTCCAATGTAGCGTGGACTTAATTTCCGTTTCTTTCCAAACCTCATAACTCCTTTCCATGGAGATATCCAAAGAAACACATAATCCCCTTTCTGGAATTCCAAATCTTTTCGTCTTTATCCGCATAACTTTTTTGTCTGCTTTGAGCTTTTCTCATTCTATCTTGAATAATTTTCACTTTTTCAATGGTGACTTCAATCAATTCTGGACCCTCTATCTTCCTTTCACCAACCTCACCCCAACATATCGGTGTACGACATCGTCTACCGTACAATGCTTCATATGGATCCATACCAATAGTAGACTGAAAACTATTATTATATGCAAATTCTATCAATAATTCTCCTTTAAATCCCTATACATTTTAATACTACCAGGATGCATAGTATAAATAGAATTATGAGCCTCATCTAAAATTTCATCTTTCAATCGACCCACATTAGGCACACAAAATCGCTACTTATACAATAAAGTGCCATCATTCGCAATACAAAAATCTTCAGACTTACTATCTCGTACATCTTATCGTTTCTTCTCAAGAAAAGGATCTTGACTTTGCAAATCACGAATATGGGTAGCTAATAAAGGCCTCACGCTTACATGAGCAAAGAATCTGTCCCCATCGACTAGCTTCAATTCTACTCCCATCAATGTCAACTCCATAATGTGGGAAACTCTAGCACACCGAATATAAGATAACCTGCCCAAAGCCTTTCTACTCCGAGCATTTGCAACTACATTTGCCTTCCCTGGGTGGTAGTGAATTGTACAATCATAGTCTTTAATTAACTCCATCCATCGCCTCTGCCTTAAATTCAACTCCTTTTGAGTAAATAAATACTTAAGGCTTTGCTGGTCAGTAAAAATTTCACGTACCTCACCATATAGATAATGACGCCATAATTTCAAAGAAAACACAATAGCAGCAAGTTCCAAATCATGTGTAGGATAATTACGTTCATGTGTACGCAACTGCCTAGAAGCATAAGCAATAACTTTACCATGCTGCATAAAAACACAACCCAACCCCTGGTGTGAAGCATCAGTATAAATAATAAAACCATCTCCACCATGTGGAATAGTAAGAACAAGTGCAGTTACCAACCTCTTTTTCAATTCATCAAAACTATTTTCGCAATCAGAATTCCATTCATACTTAACATCTTTCCGGGTTAGTTTAGTCATCGGCAAGGCAATTGAAGAAAATCCTATAATAAACCTTCTATAATACCCAGCTAAACCTAGAAAACTTCTCACCTCAGTGACATTATTGGGCCTCTCCCATTTTACAATAGCTTCTACCTTCTTGGGATCAACACATATACCATCTCCAGAAATAACATGGCCTAAAAATACAACTTTTGAAAGCCAAAATTCACATTTGCTAAACTTAGCATACAATTGCTTATCTTTCAACACATTCAAAATAGTTCTGAGATGCTTTTCATGTTCAACCATATCACGTGAATAAATCAGAATATCATTAATAAAAACTATCACAAACGAATCAACAAAAGGATGCAGTACCCGATTCATAAGATCCATAAATACAGCTGGAGCATTAGTCACCCCAAAAGGCATCACCAGAAATTCAAAATGACCATACCGAGTACGAAAAGCAGTTTTAGAAATATCACTCTCCTTGACCCTCAACTGATGATAACCCGATAGCAAGTCTATTTTTGAAAATACTTTAGCACCCTGTAACTGATCAAACAAATCATCTATACGAGGTAAAGGGTACTTGTTCTTAATTATAGCTTTATTCAGTTGCTTATAGTCAATACACAAATGCATGGTACCATTTTTCTTCTTCACAAATAAAACTGGTGCACCCCATGGAGATACACTAGGTTGTATGAACCCCCTATCAAGAAAATCCTGCAGGTAACCCTGGAAACAATACTAAATCCCGGTGCTAATTCAATACTAAATTCAACTTCTCTTTCTGGAGGTAACCCTGAAAACTCACTAGGAAACACTTCAGGAAAATCCCGTACAATAGGAACATCGATTAATTGTAAAGACCCCTTCCTAATGTAAATAACAAATGCAATAAAACCCTCACAACCCTTACTCAATAATTTCCTCGTCTAAATAGCAGAAATGATGCAACTGGGAACAATTTTCCTTTCCCCCGCAAATTTAAATTCAGGCTCACCGGGCATATTAAAAATAACTTCCTTACAGAAACAATCCATAGATGCATGATATTTAGATAAGCAATCCATTCCCTAAATTATATCAAAATCAGAAATATCCAATGGAAGTAAGTTCATAACTGTATCTCTAGATCCCACAATCAAAACGCAATCACAAAATCATATTCAGCTACAACCATATCCCCTATAGGCATATAAATACCCAACCCCACATCTAAACGAGTACACAGTCTATTCAGGTATACAGTAAAAGCATAGGAGACAAAAGAATGTGTGGAACCAGGATCAATCAAAACATAAGCACTTCTATCAGTAACATAAAGTGTACCTGTCACTACATATGGAGTAGTCTGAGCTTCTTTGATCGTAAAGACTTGTCCACCTGGCCTGGAACCACTAGCTTGTCCTCTACCCACACTTTTCACTGCACTGCCTGGAGATAACATTCTGCTTGATACTTCACTATGTGCTGCTGGAGTCTGAGCCAATTGCGGACAATTCTTCTTAATATGCCCCACTTGATGACAATGGTAGCATTCCAATCCCTTAAGCTTAGGACACTCAGATTTATAATGCCCTTCCTCTTTACAAAAGAAACATGTAACAACTCTTGTCGGTGCCTCACCCTTTCCTGACCTCCTAACCAGACTAGAAGATTCTCCACCCCTAGTATCTCTGCCAAATCTCCCCAGACCTCTACCACTATCTCCACCACCTCTCTGAAATTTATGAGGTTCCATCTTAACACTTCCACCCTCACCTCCCTTAAAGTGAGATGCGTCGAATCTACTCTTCTTAAAACTCTCTCTACTAGCCACCCCTTGGTTCATTTGCCTTTCTGCTATCGTGGCTTTGTTTACCACATAAGCATAATCTTCTAACTCATAAATGGCCACTCTATTTTGAATAGGCCAAATCAGTCCATCTTGAAACTTACTACATTTATCTTCTTCATCCTGCACATACTTAGTAGCAAATCTAGACAAAGCAGAAAATTTAGCATCATACTCCCTCACAGACATGTTCCCTTGGGTTAAATTTATAAACTCCCTCAACTTCTCCCTCCTATAAACCTTAGGTAAATACTTAACATACAAAGCTTTAATAAATTCAGCCTAAGTAATAACATCAGTACCTTCCATCCTGGGCACCAAATGGTTGCTGGCTTCCCACCAATATTTCACCTCTCCTTTGAGCTTAAACACAGCTAGATTCACTTTCTGGTTATCTGGAACCTTCATAACTGCAAAGATAGTTTCTAGATCTCTGACCCACATCTCAGCTTCTCTAGGTTCAACAGACCCAGAATATTCTGGAGGATTCAACTTCAAAAACTTCTCATGCATGGAATCTTTCATTTCCTTGCCTGCCTCTTTCTCAATCCTAGCCACGATCTTTGATTCTAGATATCTATCATATTGTTCTGCCATTTGCGCCATATTTCTTTGTTGTTTCTCTGCCATCCTCATCATTGCCTTCACCATCATCTGAATCTCTGTAGGTTGTTCATTCTCTTTGGCCCTTCGATCAACACTCTGCTCTTCTTTAGTATTGTCCGTACGAGAAGCTGCTACCTCTTCTCGATGTTGTCCATCCCCAGGTTCCATCTGGAATTATCTATAATACAACAAAGTTCTATCAACCAATATAAACAATTTATACTACTAAACTATTGGTTAGTACATAAACAATTCATAAATATCAAATCAACTCAATACTTCCATCTAACCGTCACACGCGTCCAGAATTAATAACCACGCTCTGATACCATTAATTGTCACACCCAAAAACCCAATATCCATACTAATCATTTGTTATTGGAAAAATTAGATCATAATCTTGAGCCCATTGGAAATATGATTCATTCATCAATATTTTCCTTCATAATGTGCATAATGAACATAATATTATTCTTATATCATAAAATTCAATATCAGAGTCATAATTAAGCGAACATACAATACTATGATTAACTATGATTAACTCAATCCATACTAAATCAATATATACAATGTGTGGGTATATTAAAATCTTCAGTGTGACAACGATAAAATCCCATTTTTAAACCCCAACTCTCTCCAACGGTGCAACTCTCAAAGCTACCGGTCATATGGTATCCTAGCTGGCAGCGTATGAACCTGAAATTGTTAAAATATAAACCGTAAGCATTAAGCTTAGTGAGGTACTCCTTCCCTGCAATAGAATAATAATTATATATCGAATATGTAGATATAAAATGCAAACAATCCTGCCCATTGGCAATAACAAATCCTGGATCATAAGATCCAAATAATTCTGCCCATTGGCAATAACAAATCATGGATCATAAGATCCAAACAATTCTTCCCATTAGCAATAACAAATCCTGGAACATTAGTTCCAACAAATCATTGGATCTTTGTCCAATTCCAATCCTGGATCATAAGACCCAAACAAATCCTGAATACCGAAGTATTCAAACCAATCCTGGATCATGAGACCTAAAAAAATCCTGGATATTTTAATATCCAAACAAATCCTGAATACCGAAGTATGCAAATAAATCCGCTCTTAGAGCTATATTCATATTTATATATGAAACAAATCATAAGTACACTCACCTTGGCAGTTTAACTGGCTTTGCCCTTGCCTTCATCCAGTACTTGTTCAATCATCTCTTCTTCCATTCCTATCATTCTTACAATATTAGTATCATCATAAGAATATCAATAATCCAAAGAATTATTTAAACACAATTCAATCCATAAGCATCACATGATTCCATTCAAATCATTGATCACAAGTGAAGTTCCACCCAAATCCATGTTAATATATTTAACATATCCAAATCATAGACAAAATATAAATTCATTTATTCTTGGTAATTCAATCCTTGTCTTATTATTATTCCAATATAAAAGACGGTACATCATTTCAAGTCCCCTAGAGCAAGATATGCCCACTTCTTTACCACATAGCAAAATTACCCTATAGGCTCTTTTATCGTTCATTCAACTTCAAGGAATTTCCATAATTTTTCTACATCATAAATTTATATGATATTAAACCCAACATCAGTAAACAAATTTAAAAATACAATATTAAAATTTCATAATTTTCAGAGTTCATTTGCTATGTCAAGAAAAACATCGAACACATGGCGGGCATACTTTCACCCTTAGGGCAGATTTCATACCCGCACTTCAAACTATCACCAAAGACTCATTTCTTGGTATTTTCTCATGATGTTTGGATATGTCATATATATATGACTCCAGGTTAATATCCAATTGGAATCAATCAATTCCAGTAAGTATGCAAGAATATATGGAAGTTTGAATAAATAAGGTTCCTAAACAAAACAATTTCATGGGTTTACACATTCAAGTTTGCTTAAACTTGCATCTACCCATAAGTACACATCAAGACATGTAAATTCAGTAAACAAATGATTATTTCAATCATTTAAATAAGTAATACAAAAAAATAAATAAGATTTATGGATGAAAATACCTTAGGGGCTTTTACGTAATTATTCTATGAATTTTTCTTCAATTTCTCCTCACACTTTCTTCCTAAACTTCAAAATTCTCTTTCCTTAGGTTAAAACTCTTCCATGGCTGAAATATGCTGAAGGAAGAGCTTGATTCAAGGGTTTTAAGTCGGCATAAGGCCACCCCCTCTTGGTCCAATCAAAATATAACATGTAGCATTACATAAAACAAAATATTATTTAAGGCTAAATGACTACTTTACCACCTGTTCGTAAAAAGACAATATCTTCCCACTTGGATATCCGTTCGATGAACCATTTGTTTTGTTATAAACCTTACTCATATATATACAAATATCTAGTTTACACCTCAAGTTCATTGTTAAGTCATAAAGGTCAAAACTAGCCTCCAACAGGAACATTCCTACTGAAAACTTTAAAATTTCACATTTGTAACTAATTCAATATTTCAAGCTTTATGAAGGTGGGATTAAACGAAAAATAATTACTTAGCATTATATATATACTAATAACATATTATTCATATCACATAAGCTAATCATGATTTAAACATGATTTATCATTATTATGTTCGGGTTGTCATACATTTACTTTAGTATAAATTAATGGTGTGCATTTCATTTTTACAGTTAGAGTTTTTTACTCTTATATTTTGTATTGGTCAAAACATTTTCATGTTAATAATAATTAGAGTCCTTCCATTGTTTGTTCGTTGTTACTTACGATTTAGAGTGCTACTATTGCAAGTATTGATTCTTGTATCTTGGAAGATGATTTTCACAGAGTTCGTCAAGCACTGTTGCTTGAAAAATCTCGTCTTAAGAACAAAGTGTAACAATTATCTTAATCATTTAAATCTCAATTATTATCACTATAAGTTTTCATGTTTATTTTAGATTATTATAAATATGTATTAATTTCACACACACACACACATATATATTCTGTAATTCAATTAATTAAAATTGTTTTGGATAACAAAAAATATGAATGCACAATTGTGGGAGACTTTTCCCACTTTAAATAAGTCTGGATGTAAAACGATGTTGTTGTTTACTTTAACTTTAAATTCTAGTCTTAAGTTGAATCCATTCAAAGTCTAGAAGTGTTAAATTTTTTTTCTTAATGTGTTAAGGGATTAATGGACAAATTATGTATACATCATTAAGTGGTAGTATTAATGCTGGGGTAGTAGTGTAAAGTGTGAAAGCCCCTAAAAAATAATAGTCTTTAAATCGTAAGAGAGATAGTAGGAAGAAGTTTTTTCCCAATTTTAAGCCTTATCCCATATCGGTTGATGTGTTAAAAATAGTGTAGTTGATATACACCGTTATATAGACTTAACATCAAGCCATTTGGGCATTAGAATTTTGTGTGTGTTGAGTATAAAAACTAATTAGGCCAAAGCCCACACACGCCACCATTTGTCCGATCGACTCGGACTGTACCCGTGTTCGTGTCCGTGTCTTGGGGTTTGCCCTATGTGTATTAAATTATTTGGGCCAAACATAATTCTTTTTTAAATAAAAAATTTGAAAAAAACATTTTTTTTTGAATTTCTTATTTGACCGAAAGTGTTTTTGACTACTGAAATTATGAGACCTTTCATCCCACTTTCCTTGGCTCTCCTTTACTAAATGTTTTGAGATATTCCCATTTTATTTGGAACTTTAGCAATTGTTTTTGGTAGCACACATAATAGAAACACACACATAAAATAGAGTCCCCTTCTCTCAGCCTAAGCAATTTTTCCTCTACAAAACAAAGCAGAAGAAAACACAAATACTTTCTCTCTCTTTCTGAGCATTTTTTCCCATTTCCTTACCTGATCAGTCCGTCCTCCAAACTGATGTTGTGATATTGAGCAACTAATAGTGAATGGGTGAAGTATAATGGTACCATATTACTACATGTATAATTTTCTAAGTCATAAATTGATTTTAATTCTGGCTCGTCTTAACTTAGGGGTAGCGGTGCATTAATTGTATTATAATAAAATTTTGGCCATAGTCGTGAAACACCTTAACGAGAGTGACCTAACTCATGAATCTGCCATGTTATTGTTTATTCTATTGATTTTATGCATTCGATAATTTCGTTCCATTCTCTAATTTCAGACACAACAATTTTAAAGTGTTCTATCTTCCATGGATAACAAAAATGCCTCTGCAAGTAACAAGCCTTTAAAATTTGAGGGTCTGCATTTTAAATGATGGAGATAAAAATGCTATTTTACCTAACTACTAAGAAACTAGCATCCAATGTTCATTTAGACAAACCTACTATATCTAACCCCTACTGCTGATGGAAACAAGGCCATACAAATATGGGACAAAAATAATTTTCTTTGTAAAAATTATATTTTCAATGGCCTAAGTGATATCTTTACGATTATTATGCCAATTATAAAAATATCAAACCTACTTGTGAGGCATTATAAAAAAAATATAATACTGAGAAGGTGCCTACTAAAAATATGCAATAAGTCATTTTTTGAAATTTCAAACAACGGATGACAAATTTGTTATTACTCAAACTCACGATTTGTAAAGAATTTCTCACGAAATTATTTATGAGGGTATGGATTTAAATGAGCAATTTTAGGTTGTTATTATTATTGGCAAGTTACCTCCCGGTTAGAAATATTTTAAAAATTCTTTAAGGCATAAATTGAACGAATTTTCACTTGAAAGTTTAATCACTCTTTTGAGAATTGAGGAGGAAGCCCGAAAATAAGATTATAAGGATGAAATTATTGTTGTGTGTAACAACAAGAATTATAACAAGAACAACACTATGTTTGTTTTGAAACTAAATGGAAAAAAGTATGAAATTTCATAGAAGGAACCACAACCAAAACTTTAAACCATATCAAAATCAGAATAAGAATAAGAACGACCCTACTGGAAATGGAGATACTAGTAACACTGAGAAGTTTTTCTACTTTAGGTGTAACAAGCGTGGATATATAGCCTGTAAATATCGGAATATACCCCGTCCTGCTCCCCAAGCGAACCTAAATGAAGAGTATTTATGTGCCATAATTTCTGAAATCAACATGGTGAGGTTATTGAAGGGTGGTGGCTAGATAGTGGCGCTTCCCGCTATATCTACTATGATCGAACTTTAGTTAAGACTTATTCTAAAGCTAAAGATTAAAGGGTTTTATTGGGCGGTTCCCACTCCATCAAGGTTATTAGTACTAGAGATGTTGAATTAAAGTTCACTTTTGGAAAAATTGTGGTCCTTAAGGAATTATTGCACACTCTCGAAATAATGAAGAACTCGGTTTCTGGCTATCACCTCAACAAAGATGGTTTCAGTCAAACTTTAGGGAAAAAATTATTTACCTTAAGCAAAAATGGTATTTTTGTAGGCAAAGGTTATGCCAAAGAAGGCATGTTTAAATTGAATATTGATGCTATTAATAAAAAAAAATCCCTTTTGCTTATATTGCGTGTTCGTTTTATTTATGGCATGTTAAACTTTGTCATGTTAATAAACGACTTCTTAAAAATATGAGTACTTAAGGATTAATTTCTGAAATATCACTAAATGATTTAAAAAATACGAATGGTGTAGTCAAGCTTAAATAACAAAGACCTCACATAAGTTTGTTATTAGAGAATTTGAACCACTTGACTTAATTCATTCAGATACTTATGAATTGGATGGAATCATGAATAGAAATGACAAACATTACTCTATTACTTTTATTGATGATTGTGCAAATTATTCATTTGCGTATTTAATGAAAAGTAAAAGTGAAGCATTTGACATGATTAAAATTTTCTTGAATGAAATTGAAAATAAATTTAATCTGAAAATTTAGATGTTACGTAGTGATAAAGACACCAAATATGATTTCGAACCTTTTATTGAATTTTATTAAACCCATAGTACTATACACAAAGAACTCTCATATTCTCCCAAGATGAATGGTAAAGCCGAAAGATTAAACAGGACCTTAACTGAATTGGTACTTTGTATCTTATTAAGTTCAGGAGCTACCTCACAATGGTGGGGAGAAATTATTTTAACGGTGTGTCGCGTGTTTAATATAAAACCTAAGACTAAAACAAATATTTATCCTTATGAAAGTTAAAAAATAATGAACCAAACATGTCATATGTTAGAACATGGGAGTGCATAGCCTATGTATATATTTTCGACCTTAAAAGGACTAAATTGGTTAGTAGAGAATATAAGTGTGTTTTTATTGGCTACGCGATTAATAGAAAAACACATAAATTTTATGATTTGAAAAATCAAGCCATTATCGAATCAAATGATGCTGATTTTTATGAAGAAAAAATATCATTTAAATTAAAAAATAGTAGGGGCTCGACATCCACTACCGTTTCTATTTCTAAAAGTTTAAAACCATATGATTTTATATTAGACACAAGAAAAAGTAAAAGTGCTCATGTTGAAAAAGATTTTTGTCCCAACTTTTACACTTACACATTATAGAAGGATCGTAATGCCCTTTAAAAAGCCTTGTCTTATTTAGATGCCGATTTATGGCAAGAAGCTATTAATGATGAAATGAAACCATTAAAAATTAATAAAACTTGGCATTTAGTGGATCTTCCACCAAGGTGTAAAACTATTCGTTGCAAATAGATTCTTAAAAAGAAATTAAAACTTGATGGTTCTGTTTAAAAGTAAAAGGCACGCCTACTTGATAAAGGTTTGAGACAACGTGAAAACATGGGCTTTTTTTTTATACATTTTCATCTGTGACTCGAATTATATATATACATGTACTGTTTGCATTAGCTGCTTTAATTGATTTAATAGTACACCAAATGGATATTAAAACCTCCTTTTTAAATGGTGAATTGAAAAAAAGAGATTTATATGGAACAACTTGAAGGTTTTATTGTGCATGGTCAAGAAAATAGAATGTGTAAATTAGATAAATATCTTTATGGATTAAAACAGATACCTAAATAATGGCATGATTTATTTGATAGCTTAGTCATCTCAAATGGGTTTAGAATCAATGAAAGTGACAAATGCATTTATTATAAATATGAAAATAACTATTTGCACTATTATATGTCTCTATGTGGATGACTTGCTTATATTTGGATCTAATATTCATGTCGTAGATAATGTTATATCTTCATTATTTGCCAAATTTTATATGCAGGATTTGCGCGAAGCTAGTGTAATATTGAGAATTAAAATTACTAAGTTTGAAAAGGGAAGTTATTTAGACTAATCTCATTATGTTGAGAAAATTCTAAAGAGATATAATTACTTTAACTACAAACTAATTAGAAATCCATTTGATCCTAGTGTAAAGTTGTTCAAGAACACTCATAACAGTGTAACTAAACTGAGTATGGGCGCACAATTGGTAGCCTATGTTAAACTACAAATTGAACTAGACATGACATATCTTATACTGTGGGTGTATTATTCAGATTTACCTGTATACCTATAATGAAACCTTGTCGTGATATTGAGAAGTTTAAGCGGTATCTTAAAAAATGGCAAACTTCGAATTACACTATTAAAAGCATCACGCTATCCTTGAAGGATTTAACGATGCTAATTGGATCACCCTATCTGGCGATTCAAAAGCAACTAGTGGATACATATTTAGTGTTGGTGCAGTTTCATGGAAATCTAACATATAGTCTATTTGTCTTAGTTAAGTATGGAGTTAGAAATGATAGCTCCAGCTATAGCTACTGAGGAGGCGGGAAGGTCAAGAAACCTTCTGTCAGATATCCCATTATGGGAGAGACCGATACTACCCACTCTTATCCACTGCAATAGTACCATGGCTATTAAAAAAGTTGATAACCGTTACTATAATGGTAAGTAGCGACATATACGTCACAAACATAGTATTGTTAGAGTGTTTATCTCTACGGGTGCTGTGAGAGTGGATCACATACGTCCTGAGGAAAATTTAACTGATCCTTTAATGAAAGGACTAGCAAGAGAAAATGTGTGGAACACCTCGAAAGGTATGGAACTAAATCCCTTAGATGTTTGATTCACTTGTGATGGTAACCCAACCTATAGATTGGAGATCCCCAAAAATAGGTTCAAAGGTTAATAACACGTCATAAGTGATATGGGTTGAATCATGCTAATTATTAAATATGAAATTTTACTCCGAGTCCATCCATATGGAGCATGATATCCTGAGGCGAGATAAGGTCGAGTTATTTATAACTCTTAATGAAGTTCTATTGCTCTATTTTGAGTGGGGTACCTAGCTACAGGAGTATCTTGGATAGAGGTACAAATGTGAATTTAGAAGTGAGGTCGCTTCGTATGATAATTGTGGGGAAATTTCCTAGAGCGTTCACTATACTGGGGTAGACTCACATGGCCGTAACGTGCTGCTTTGAGGACTACAGGAGAGTAGGGTGGTGTGTGGAATGTTGTTAGAGATATAGTTCAAAGCTACGGTTAGTCTAGTATAATATGAATCATTTTTACTATGTAAAGGTTCAACTCGAAAGACAACTTTTTTAATGCACAATTTTATGAATAATTTCTCAATATATATTCAAAATTTATAAGTGGGAGATTGTTGGAACAACAGTGTTAAGTTTTAAATAAAAAAATGGTCTTTAAATTATAAGGGAGAAAGAATTAATAAGAAGTTTTTGACCAGTTTTAAGCCTTATCCTACATCAATTGATATGCTAAAAATGGTGGAGTTTATATAAACTCTTTTAGGGACTTAAGGGCACACCCTTTGGGCATTAGAATTTTGTGCGTCTTGGGTAGAAAAACTTATTGAAAAAAAATCCATACGTGTGCGTGTGCCGCAGCATCTGTCCGATTGACCCGGCCCGTGCTCATGCTCGGGTCCGAGTTCTGGGGCTTAGGATGTGTGTGTATTTAATTTTTTGGGCCAAATTTTTTTTTTTAATATTTCTTCGAAAGTGTTTTTAACTGATGAAAGTGGGTGACTTTTTATCCCACTTTTCCTAGATCTCCTTCACTGGATGTTCGTAGCTATTTTCCCTTTTATTTGGCCCTTCAGTAATTGTTTTTGGTAGCACACAAAACAAAAAAATACACGCAACACATAGTCCCTTTCTCTCAACCAAATCATTTTTTTCCTCAACAAAGTTGAGGAGAAAAACACAAATACTCTCTCTCTCTCTAAGCATTTTTTCTTTTTCGTTACCTAATCAGTTCATTCCCAAACTGATATTGTGATATAGAGTAACAAATAGTCAATGGGTGAAAGTATACTAGATTACTACGTGCATAGTTTTTTAAGAAATAAATTGATTTTAATTTTCGGTTGTTTTAACCTGAGGGTGGTGGGACATTAATTGGACTGCAACAAAATTTTGGACAGAGTCGCAAAATACCTTACAGAGAATAACCTAGTTCGTGACTCAGCCACGTCATTTTTTCTGCCATTGGTTTTACGCATTTGGTAATTTTCTTCCATTCTCTAATTTCAAATACAATAATTATTAACTCTAAAACCATATACATAGAGATCCCATTCAAATAATTATAAACTAATTTTCTTCCATGCTCGGGCTATCTTCAGACCCTTGCTCGGGCTATCTCCATTTGTCAAAGAAAATAGAGTGTATCAGCTAATGTGATGATACGGTTTAACATATGCAAATAAATTCATAGTTTCCGTCTTGGTCAACTAACACATTTTTTTCTTCATAAATTGAATTGATAACATAATTGATTCCTTTAGCCCCTCACCAAGACACCAACTCCCATTACGTGGAGCTGAACCAATTTCAGAAAGTGATTTAATTAGATCAATACTCGATCCAGCTCATTAGTAAATTAATTTCACCAATCTTAAAGTTCTTTTGATCCACTCTCCTAGTGTATTTAATGACCTATATTTATATGCAATAAATGTTACTAAAAAGTGTATCTTAAAAGGGACTTAGGGATTCCCCACGTGATATAAAATACAACATGGTTCGAAATTTGTGATACACGATTTAAAAAAAAAAATGTAGACTATGATATTCTAGAATGCATATTTTTTAATATATATATATATATATATATATATATATTAATGAAATAAAAAAGAATTTGTTCAGTAGAGTACAAAATTGGAACATACTTTAGCTTGATTAAATAAAATAATATATAACAACAATACAAGTTTAAACTAGAAATAGATAAATTGTATAAAATCGAAAATAAAATGAATATGGCTTCAAAAGTTAAGGCTTGTGTGAAACTTTTGAGTGGATATTATTCTTTTTGTTAGTGTCTCTTCTATTTCTTTTTAAGTCTCAAAATCAATGTTTTATATTACTAAACATTTGATCCCACTTTAAGTTGTAACACCCCATTGATTAATATAATGGGTGACCAACCCTCTACCAAAATAAAACATTGGTCTCATATGACTCATTCTTAGCATCGCTGTCGAAATATAATTAATTACTAACCACCTAATTACTTTAACAAGCAGTGTAAAATTTCATCTTTCATTAATATAGAACAAGATTAACCAAGCGCATCGAATCCATACACAATAACCATATAAATGAAAAACTATATAAAATCTAAAATTGATATAAATAACTAAGGTTCCCAGATAAACCAACAGGTAAGAATCTAATACAATAAATCCAACCAACAAAAAATTGAAAACATAAGTCTGAATAAAAGGGAAAACATGCCCAAGAATAATGGAATAGAGAACCTAATCTAGATTATCAAGAATGAAATCGACTACTTAAGAATCCTACAAGCTTCCACAACAACTACAGCTACGTGTACCTGGAATGAACAATTATCCTTGGCGTCCCTATGGCTGAGCACCTAAAAATTTTGAAAATAGTTTTGAAATGGGTTAGATCTCAAAAAATTTTAAAAACATTTAATAAGTAATTAAGATGCAGTAAATAAATATACAATTAACATTCCATATTTAAGTCGGTGTCCCACTGAGATTACCTCTCACCTGTCAACTATTATGCACACCTAGTGCCTACATCTTAACCCATATAGTTACATTACCTTGCCCATCTAGTCTTATTTTCAAATATCACTAGCACACTACCCCGACTCGAGTATTGTCTAACTTCATATCTTAATTATCCATGTCTCTCATTAGCTTATTAAATCATTAATCCAATTATTTATTCATGTTCATCATTATTGTATTATGTCCGCATATAATTTATTTCACTACTATATACATTGATAAGACATGTCACACCAAGATAATATATACATATATATCACTCATAATATATGCAACCTCACTTCCGAATGTCCTCCACAATATGAAAGTGAGCTCACTAGCATGCTATCGTGCTCTAAGAATGCCCACCACATTATGGGTAACTAGGCCGAAATCTCACCACGAGACTCGAAAATCACATAAGAACATTGGAGGCGGTTATGGCCTTAAGTATGTGGTCATAACCACACCGCAATATTCCACCATACTCCAAACCCACATCACACGGGTGTGCACAACACCTATGACCCTGGGGAACAATATTACCTATGCTGGGATTTGCCAGGGTTACCTCCCACGACGTGAAACCTCCCTTTTAGCATAACGGATAGGATAGGTATATTTCATATAAATATTATACACACAAATAATATTCATATTCCTATAGAGACTGTCTTTATACTCGTATAGATAAATTTAATCACAAAATTCGACTAACCCGTGCCTATCACGCAAAGCACTAGCTACAAATCCCGAGTCTATCTCACGACTCATAATTAATTAAATTCTCACTCTTTAATTAAAATGCAATAGCGTCACCCTATTAAAATGCCTGAACTCCCCCCCCCCCCCCCCCCCCTCGGTCGTATAATCATTCAAGTTTATCAAGTAACATCACTCCGATAAAACACCCGGACTTAACCCAAGTAGACTGTTCATTTATTCCTTAATTTCACTCATCAATTTGATATTTAAACATTATCATCAATTATCTCTCTCACGATTTCTAATTCGAATTTAATTACCCACTCACCTCTAGGCAATAAAATATCTTTAAATCACTGCACTAAACTCTCTCTGACCTTTAGGGCTTATAAATTTCATTTGGAACTCTTTGAAATTTACCCAATAATCAGATCCCAAAATTCTCCAAAAATATGCTTTTATCGATCGATAATCCCAAACTACTCAAGTTATGGTTCTAATAATTTATTTCAAGTTTTATACATAAACTAACAAAATTGTCATTCTCAAAGCAACCGAATCAAGTCGTATATTTTCTAGCAGATTAAATACCCTGTAGTGAAATTATGACTTCTCCCTCTACTGAAGTCCAAATGACCTCATTCAAATCTTATTAGAAATCTAAGACCTAGAAATTTCTAGACGGATATTGAATTAAGTCTAATACAATTAAAATGGCATAAGTTTAAAGTGATAAAAAAATTCTCGCTGATCGATATGCTGGCGGATTAAACACCCTGTCGTAAAATTACGATCCCTTCTATAGAACTCCAAAGGACCTCATTCAAATCTCACTGGATATCTAAGACCTAGAAATTTACATACATATATGGTACGCAACCTAATTCTAAGTAAAAAATAAAATGGATTAAGTTAAAAAGAACGTCAAAAATTCAGGCAGATTGTCATATTATGTTCATCAATTAAACCCTAAGTTATTCAAGTTTAACGTTATTTAACCAAGAACCAAACAAGATTTCATCTTTATGTGTTTTAAAATCAAATATCAAAATATAATATAATTCCATCAATTGTAAATGGGTTTACTTTATCAATTGGTCATCTAAAGTACTTATGATGTCAATTTCATCAAAATTGTCCATTTACATGTGAGAACCCTTCCTAAAATTTCTTTAGTTCTTCACCTACCATGATATGAACATGAATAAACCTCAATTTGATTTAAAGAAAATTAATTACTTGCCTTGGATTTTTTGTAGGGTATAATCTCCCTCTTTTGTAAGTTGATTTGATGTTAGAATCCTTGAATCTCCTCCCAAATTAGCCTCTTCTATCTTTCTCCTTTGATTTCTCTTCTTCTTCCTCTCTTAGGGTTTAGAATAAATGTTATTACTGACTTAGATTTCTAGACCTTATATTTTAATTCACTAATCCCGAAATTAGGTTATTAGCCATCATTAAAATGACCCAAATAACCCTATGTGAGCCCGGGTTAGTCTAAAAAGCTTTCGAAACCGAATTACTACCCCCGGGCATATAATTCGGATTATTTCGATCTATTCTGGATCAATCGTGCACTCAAAATCACCATCCGAGTCACTAAACCTAGTTATCCTATTTCATCCCAAAAATAGCCAGCATAAATTCCCCAATTGCGATACCGTCAATTCCCACCGTTTCCATTCACATACGACGTACTACAATTGAATTAATTAAATTTACTTAAACATTATAGAAAATTTACTACATATGTATTAATATTATTCTCACAAATTAATATATACTAATTTCACATTATTTCCCATATATATTTAATTACGTCACACAAGCAATTTAACTGCTAAAATAAATTACTCAAAATTACGGGGTGTTATATACTTTCCCCCTTACGAAGGAATTACATCCTTAAAATTTGGATAAGTTTGATACTAATAGCTCTGAATATTTCCTTGCACAACATCCATATCTTTTCAATGTCGAAGCCCTTATGTTGTTCTCACTACACGTCCATGAATGGCACCCTTCATCCCGATGGTCTATACACTACGTTCAAACTAGTGACCAGTCTTCTCCAGTCACCTTACACCAAAATACCCATTATTTTACTTTCTATTTCACCTTGGTTATCCAATTTCTCTAATTCTTACTCTAACTTACCCATACGCATATGTTCAACACATACATTTTCACATATTCTCATTACAGACGATACTGAAAAATCCAACTAATTAGGGTACCTATACACCCTATATCCCGTGCATATTATTAGAAATACTACCCGACTCCAGTGGCCTTAAATCATCAAATAACTATTAACTCACAGTTTTATCCACATACAAATGCAACCACTAAAGTACTAAATCCATGCCCTAATGGCTAGACATCTCTTAACTCTCGACGCTTAGTAAGGTTCATGTGTGGAACGTCTCGTAAGAGAAATCCAAATAAGTAACTCCCCCGATAGACTACTCTAGTATTGTCGGCCATCGAGATCCGTAGGCCTAAAGAACATAACTAGGGTACTCAAAATCCTGTCCCCATACGTATAAATCTAATTGTCCATTCCCTCATCACTAAAGGAGTCATACGTTGTGGCGCTTACACTATCAGTAAGTTTCGAGTGTGAAATGCATAATGAGCTAAATCTCTTCGCTCGATAGTAATCCCAATATACCCTGAATCACATCAAGAAAAGTCCCTACACACTGGGATCAAATGTAAAAGACAACTATGCTCTCCGAAGTCTCCTATATAATATAATATATACATGCTCGGCCCTCTTTTAGGAGATACCTTGCAAAATAATACATCTTACCCTAGAACAATGAATATGATAGTCTTACTATAACAGTTGACTACTGCTCAAACCCTCGCTAACCACTCACCACTCAGGATACTAATATGGTCTACTCTCATAACTCTTAAAGGGAGAAAAACTAACACACAATATAAACATTCTTTTAGTGTTTACACTCGTTCCCCCGCAGGTGTCATCGAAGAGCCCTGCCACGCCACGATAAATATATTCATAATAAGGCTGATAATGCCTACGCACCCACTAAATTCGATTCACACGTGAATTTTAGTGTTAATAATAATATATTGTGACGCACCCATGTCACCTAAAATGCACCTCATACTCAAAAGAATAAAATAAAAAATTTACCTTTAACTGCTAACTACTTTGCCTGGACGTGATTCTCGCGTCGGAGTTGACCTAAGATTTGATGTAATGGTTTTGCCTATAGGATACCATTATGTACTTGTACCCTGCCTCAATTTGGGAAATCCCTCTTCCTGTGGCCCGTATCTCCACAACCGAAACAACTGCCAAAAAAACCTTCCTGCCTCTGGCCCTGGCCTTGCTGAAATCCCTCGCTATTCCTTTGGCCCTGAGGAATGGGATACTGCTACTGCGTATGAGGACCCTGCTACCCCTGTCTAAACCCACTACCCTCGGGTTTGAATCCTTTTGATCTAAATCTCTTAGCTAAATCCTCATGTAGGGAATCCTGATCCTGCTGCTGTTGTGCCCCACTGACACAAACCCAACCTACCTTTCCAGCATTAACTCTCGTCTAACGGGTTCTTCTTTGACGGCATTTTAAATGATATTGGAGTTTGTGTAAGCTCACAGTCAAATACAAAATAATCAGCAGTAAAACGTAGATGCGTGTACATAAGGAGAAATGAAACAATCCTATAATAAGGCTCTATATTAAAGAATGCTACGCTAAAACGTAAAAAGCCTCATAGATCCCAAGGACACTAGAACCTGATTCTCTGATATCATCTATGACAATCCGCCTATTAAAATAATGGGTGACCATCCCTTTACCAAAATAAAATGTTGGTCTCATATGGCTCACTCTTAGCATCCATGTCAAAACATAATTAATTACTAACAACCTAATTACTTTAATAAGTAGTGTCAAATTTCATCTTTCATTAACATAAAACGAGATTAACCGACAACAATAAATCCATACACAGTCACCATATAAATGAAACACATGATAAAGTCTAAAATTGAGATAAGTAATTAAGGTTCCCTAATAAACCATCAGGTAAGAATCCAATACGATAAATCTAACCAACAAAAATTTGAAAATGAAAGTCTGAATATAAGGGGAAACATTCCCAATAATGCTAGAATAGAGAACCCAATCTAGAATATCAAGAATGAAATCAGTTACTCAAGAATTCTGCAAGCTTCCACAACTGCAGCTACGTGTACCTGGAAAGAAAAAATACCCTTGGCACCCCTATGGCTACGCACCTAAAAGTTTTGAAAATAGATTTGAAATGGGTCAAAGTCGGTGTCGCACTCTCATGAGATTACTCCCCACCTCTCAACTATTGTGCATACCTAGTGCCTACGTCTTAACCCACCTAGTTACATTACCATGTCCACCTAGTCTTATATGCAAATCTCACTAGCACACTACCTAGACTCGAATATTGTCTAACTTTCATTTCTTAATTAGCTATGTCTCTCATTAGCTTATTAAATCATCAATCAATTTATAACTTTGATCCAGTTATTTATTCACGTTCATTATTAATGTATTAAACCCGTATATAATTTATTTCACTACTATATATATTTATAAGACATGTCACACCAAGACACAGTATACATATATATATATATATATATATATATATATATATATATATCACTCATAATATATGCAATCGCATTTTTGAATGTCCTCCACATTTTGAAAGCAAGCTCACTAGCATGATATCTTGCTCTAAAAATGTCCACCACATTCTAAGCAAATGGCCTGGAATCTCACCACCGGACCCGAAAATTACACGCAAACATTGGAGGTGGTCATAACCTTAAGTCTGTGGTCATAACCACACCACATTATTCGACTGTACTCCAACCCTATATCATATGGGCATGCACAACACCTATTACCCTAAGGAACGGTACTACCCCGACTGTGATTCACCAGAGTGACCTCCCCCAACGCACAACCTCCCTGATAGCATAATGGCTAGGATATATATATATATATATATGTTTCATATTAATATTGTACACAATGATATTATTCACATTCGTATATATACTCTCTCTATAACCGTATATATAAATTTAATCACAAAACCCTGCTAACCCGTGCCTATCGCTCAAAGCCTACAAATCTTGATTCTATTTCACTACTCTTAATTAATTAAATTCTCATCATTTAATTAAAATGCAATAACATCACCCTGCTAAAATTTACGGGCTTACCCAGCCAGCCCGCCATATAATCATTCAAGTTTATCAAGTAGCATCACTCCCATAAAACACTCGAACTTAACCTAACCAACCCGTTTATATATTCTCGAATTTAACTCATTACTTCGATATTTAAACATTATCATCAATTATATCTGATGATGCTGGGATTAGCACCACCAGGTAAGGTGTTTTCAAGCTCAATCTAAGAACAATAATGGCAGCATAGTTATGTAAATGGTAGGAGAATGAGATGAGGAAAAGAGGAGAGTGCACCAGAATATAAGTGGTTCAGCCTAAATTAGCCTACGTCCACTGTGTGTGTGAATAACCTCACTGTAATAAGGCACTGATGGCCATGGATACAATCTCTCTCTCTATTGTGTATCTGGATAGAGTTTCAGTTAGGGTTGTATATCTTGGATCCTTTACAAGGTAGAGGGTGACCTCTATATATAGTACCTAGGGGGTGTAATGTACCCCCCATGCATGTAATGTTCATGTGTGTGATTGCCTCACCAATATGGGAAAGCCATCTGTCACTGTCACATGTAGAGAATGATGATGCAATATTCTCCCCACGTGTGAGGAATAATCTTGTTATAACTGATTTGTGTCCACGTGCCCTCATCCAAATGTCAGCAGATGCTCGGCTATCGCACCTGGTGTATGACCTCGGCCTGGGAGAGGCCGAGGTTGGTAAGTCCAGGTGCTCATTCAGTCCGAAGTGACCATGTAGGTCTCGCCTTAATCCTGACCGAGTCAACGGACAAGGTCGGCCTGAGGTTGAGCTGGTGTGTTTAGAGCATCGGCTAATGTATTAATGAGGTTGCTGGTGGCTTCTTGTGAGCTCGGCCTATATCTGGCCAAGGTTGCCATTCACAGGTGTACGAGAGTGCTGCTGATCCTTATGATGTATGCAATGTCCCTTGGAGAAGCTGGTGGTAGTGTCGGCCTTGGCCGACCTTGTTATGGCCGAGGGCTGATGTCGCATGCCCAAGGCTTATCTAGTGTTGGCCATAATCTCAGCCGAGGTTGGTGTCTCTGAGCCGAGGTCACACTTGGGCATATCAATCACCCCCAGCTCTTAGTAACATGCGAAAGCAGGTGACTGTGGGGTTTGCACACCTCCGAGGCCTTTCCAATATGAACCAGTATTTGCTTGACACTTGTCCAGTGTTGAAATATGGCTTGCTTGGCAAGCGTGAGTTATCAGCCGCCTTTGGTGCTCCCAAGGCAATAATGGGCCTTGGGAGTCGCGCCTGCATATTTAAGGGTTTAAAACCCTTCCTTTTCCCTCTATCCTCAATTCTTTCTTCTACACCATTGCACTCTAGCCATTTTCTCTCTCTAAAGCATTCTTCTTCGCGACTTCTCTGCAGAGGTCTTTGGTGGAGCTCTCTTGGGTTTTCTTCACTTTTCCTTGTCGTTTCATCTTCAGGTATCTTCTTACCCTTATTTGCCTCCATTTTCTCTGCTTTTTCCTTTCTATTTGAGTTTTTCGGCGAGTTTTTGGGTTTTTCGGTGAGTCCACCATAGTTTGCAGGTGAACTATTCTTGTTAGGTTTGGGTAATTTGATTTTTAGACTCCTTTATTTTATTAGCCAATCTTGTTTGCAGTTTAGGAATTCTACCCAAGTGTAGTGTCTGCCTCTGATGCTCAGACCCCTGTACCAACTTCTTGAGGAGTTCCCCTCCCTTAGGGAGAAGACTTTAGAAAAAATCAGACAAATAGAAAGAGCACAGGAGGAGGCTCGTAGGTCACAAGAATTCCCTATTAGACCCATCTTTCCACCACCCCTGAAGGTGATCTATCCTGATCCCTTAGAGTCTTTCAACCAGTCAGAGGTTCCTGCCGATCCTATACCAATGTCTGAGTCTGAGTCTACCACCTCAGACCCCATGTCTATGGATTCCTTCCAGGAGGCCATGGACTTCTCAATCCGGGAAGATCAGGCCCCTGATCAGGTCGATGTCTCCAGCCGGGCCTCATCTCATAACAACTCAAGCTCCTCAGCTTCCTCCTCAGAGGTTGAGATTGTCGAGCCGAGTTTGGCCATTCCACCACCACTTGACGCCATTCCTCTATCGGCCTTCACTGGTGTCGAGTTTTCTCAGAGGTTCCCAGGTAACCCATCCACATCTGCTCCGGTCGACGTTGAGCTAGATGATAATGACGTTGAGAGTGATGTCAATGTCTCTGAGGCGACCGAGATTGAGAGTACTATAACTGAGGTATACCTCCTCTGCTTCAGATATTTGTATTCCATTAGTCCCTTTATAAAGCTGAGGAGACCTCTGAGGGAAGAGAGGGCTTTTCACGGTCGAGACGGCGAAATCTGCTTGTATGAGAAGATATTCAAGTTGGGGTTTTGTCTGCCCATCCACCCCATTATCAGATCTATCCTTGCTTATATCAACTTGGCCCCCTCTCAACTATCCCCTAATGCCTGGAGGGTCATAATAGGGGCCATAGTCTTATGGAAGGTTGCCCATCACTCAGACCTCCTAGTCCAGGTCTTCGTAGGTTGCTATGTCACTTCATTAGCCAAAAATCATCCGAGCTACTATCATTTTGTAGCTGGGAAGCCTAAAAAAATGCTTCAAATAACACAAACTTCCAACCACAACTGGAAGCCACATTACTTTTTTGCCTCTAGACCATGGGAATTTGGCCCATGTGCTCCCTCGTCCATTCTGGAGCCGAGGATGCCCCTTAGGTGGGGTAAGGTCACAATGTCTGCGAGGGCTGACCCTGGTCTGAGCCCATCAAACCTTCAGAAGGTGAAAGCCCTTCAAGATCAGGGGGTACATGGTCTGTTCGTCAGGTTTGAACACTTGATGACCCCCCATTACCTCTCTGAGACAAGTCTGGGTGGAAGTCCTCTTTCTGAGCTTGGTAAGCGCTTTCTATTTGAAGTTGAACCTCTGATTTTACTTATGTCTGATCTTCTAACTCAGGTCTATTGATTTTCGCAGAGCGTTCGAAGGATATCTCAGACAAACTCTGGGAAATGGTTGCACCCAGCTTGACGCCTCACCCAGATCCCTCTGCCTTGAATCCCTAAGCCACAAAGAAGAGGGATCCAGCTGATCATGCCCCTGAGGATCAGAGGCCGAAGAAAAAGAATGCTGATACTGCCATTCTCATCTCTTCAGCAGACGCCCTGTCGGCTCGTCTAGAGCAGTTGAAGATAACTGATAGCATAGTCGGTCATAGTTTTCAGGCCCTATATGCCTTCGGCTCTATAATGACCGAGGCCGATAAGCGCTTCTTCAGGTCGCTTGACACTCCTCTGTTGGTTGAGTTCGGCATTCAGATCTATTCAGGTATGACCTCACTTTTCTTTCCAATTCCTAAGTGTAACCTCTGATTTGTCTTCAACTCATTCCTGATCACAAAATATGCAAGGTCTGGCAGCGATGCACCACCTCTCTAATTGGACTCTGAGGAAGTTACCCCTCATCCAAAAGGGTCAAGAGGCTGAGAAGGTCCAAAGTTCTTTCAATGCAGAAATCAACCGGCTCAAGTCTGAGCTGGGTGAGTCTGAGAAAAAGGTGAAGGGGATGGAGAAGGAGGTCTCTCAGCTTAACAAGAACCATGCTGCGGCTCTGAAGGTCAAGGATGATGTTCTGCAGCAGAAGGTCAGCTCAGCCGTGAAGGCAACCCTAGATGACGCCTCAGAGGGGATCATAGCCGAATACAAAAGCTATGACGAGTTTATGAGCTTCGGCTTTGAATACCTTGAAAGAGGTATCAAAGCCACTATCAAGTGGGATGACATCAAGGAGAGGGATTCTGGTACTTTTAAAGCCTCTGACTTTGTAGGCCTTGGCTTTGCTGATCCTTAGTTTGCCCAGGCCCTTCAGGAGGTTAAGGAGGAGGCTGTCGCACCTGCCGAGACTGCAATGATGGACGACACTGAGGTTGGAGGGGCAGACATTGCTGAGATGACCAACGTTGTCCGTCCTAACCAAGACGAAGATACTAGCATTCCCCCTCGAACCCTTAGAGAATTTTTGAATATTTTGTAACCTATGACATTGTAATCCCTGCACATCTATAAGTTATTAATAAACATGGCTCTTACTTTTCCACTTTGTATCCTCTGAATGTTTATAATCTCTGAATGTGTTATTCTCTGAAGAGGACCATCTTTTTTTGTTGTATGTATGTCATGATGTTTTTGATCTAAAGCTTATGCAATGGGGTGTGTTTAAACCAAATTAGTAGTCTGAGCTCAGACCTCGTCACCATCGAATGGTGTTATGAAGGTCTGAGGTCATCACCTAAGACGTTATCCCTATAATTACTCAACAAATTAATGATGTTAAGGGTGTGAGGTCATCCAATTATGGTGTCTGACCTCAGACCTTATCACCACTTAATGATGTTAAGGGTTTGAGGTCATCACTTAAGATGTTATCCCCATTAACTAATCTCACCAAATTAATGATGTTAAGGGTCTGAGGTCATCACCTAAGATGTTAGCCCCATTAACTAATCTCACCAAATTAATGATGTTAAAGGTCTGAGGTCATCCAATTATGGTATCTGACCTCAGACCTTGTCACCACTTAATGATGTTAAGGATCTGAGGTCATCCCATTATGGTGTCTGACCTCAGACCTTGTCACCACTTAATAATGTTAAGGATCTGAGATCATCATTTAAGACGTTAGCCCCATTAACTAATCTCACTAAATTAATAATGGTAAGGGTCTGAGATCATCACCTAAGATGTTAGCCCCATTAACTAATCTCACCAAATTAATGATGTTAAAGGTCTGAGGTCATCCAATTATGGTATCTGACCTCAGACCTTGTCACCACTTAATGACATTAAGGGTCTGAGGTCATCCCAATATGGTGTCTAACCTCAGACCTTGTCACCACTTAATGATGTTAAGGGTCTGAGGTCATCACCTAAGATGTTAGCCCTATAATTAATCTCACCAAATTAATGATTTTAAGGGTCTTAGGTCATCCATTATGGTGTCTGACCTCAGACCTCGTCACCATTGAATGGTGTTATGAAAGTCTGAGGTCATCACCTAAGATGTTAGCCCCATTAATTTCTGACATAAGTGCAAAATGAAGCAAGGACCACCATGGGAACTGATCTTTTATTAATAACCTCTTCATGACAAGATGGTACAATTACACAACTTCATGCAACATCATATGTATTATTTCTTTAGGTGATCAGCATTCCATGGATTAGTGAAAGGTTTGCCTTCTAGATTTTCTAGCCTGTAAGTGCCAGGCATAACCTCTTCTGTCACTTTGTAGGGACCGTGCCAGTTTGGGTGGAGTTTGTTTTCTTTCTGTAAGGTCTTCTTTAGCACTAGGTCTCCCACTGTAATGGGTCTTGACTTCACCTTCTAGTTGTATAATTTTGCTTCCCTCTGTTGGTAGGCTGCTTGTCTGACCTCTGCATCCTCTCTTATTTCTTCGATAAGATCTAAGTCTAGCCTCCTCTCTTTCCCATTATTATCAGGGTTATAGGTCTGAATCCTATGACTTGCGAGCCCTACCTCCGTTGGTATGACGGCCTCTGAGCCATGTGCCAACATGAACAGGGTTTCTCCTGTTGGTGTCCTTATCGTGGTTCTGTAGGCCCATAACACAGCGTAGACCTCTTCAGTCCATCTTCCCTTTGCATCTTCTAACCTCTTCTTGATTCCATCCATAATTGTTCTATTTGTGACCTCGGCCTGACCATTTGCCTGAGGTCGGCCAGGAGATGAGAAGAATTGCTTTATTCCTACTCTTAGGCAATACTTTTCTAAAGAGGAGTTCTTGAACTGGGTCCCATTGTCCGAGATGAGAGTGTTTGGGAGGCCATATCTGCACATGATATTCCTCCATATAAATTGGAAGGTCTTCTTCTTTGTGATCATTATCATCGGCTCTACCTCTACCCACTTTGAAAAATAGTCGATGGCAACTATCAAGAATGTATAGTTGTTGGCCCCTCTTAGCAGGGGACCTACTAAGTCAATTCCCTATACTGCAAATGGCCATGGAAAATTGATTGACGTCATAGGCTGATGAGGCTGATGAGGGATGGCGGCAAACCTCTGGCATTTATCACATTTCCTCGCGTAGGCTGCAGCGTCTTTGGACAGGGTTGGCCACCAGTACCCCTGGGTGATGATTCTTTTAGCCAAGGGTCTTCCCCCTATGTGGCTAGAGTAAAAACCCTCATGGACTTCCTGTAAGACTCGAGGAACTTCTGTGGGGTGCACACATCTGAGGAGAGGTAGCAAGAATCCTTTCTTGTACAGGACGTCTCCTACTACCAAGAGCTTGGCAGCCTTATATCTAAATTTTGGCCTTTCTATCTTGGATTTAGGTAGCTCTCCCTCTCTGATATATTTGAAGAGGGGGTCCATCCATGATTCTCCTAAGTTCAAATTGTGACAAGGGTTATATATCTCTTATTGCTCAATGGCTTCCTTCTCCAAGACCTCGATCGGAATGGTCCTTCTAACATCTGTCTTCATTGCCGAGGCTAAGCTCGCCAATGCATTTGCGTGGCTATTACTTTGCCGAGTCACTCTCTTCAGTCGTGCCTCTTCAAAATGTTCTAACATTTTTTTAACCCTTTTCAGGTATTTGGTCATCCTTTCATCTCTGGCCTCATAGATTCCCAATACTTGATTGACAACTAACCGCGAGTCGCTGTGGAGTAGGAGTCGCTTTACGCGAAGAGTCTTTGCCAATGAGAGACCTGCTATCAAGGCCTCATACTCGAACTCATTGTTAGAAGCTCGGAAGTTGAATCTTAAAGTGTATTCAATGTTGGCACCATCTGGAGCTGAGAGTATCAACCCCGCACCGCTCCCAATGTCACAGGAAGAGCCATCAATGAAGAGGCTCCAAATATCTATACCTGATGAGAAGACCCCCTCTGTCATGAATCCTTTTTTGAAGAAGTACCTATCTTCCTCGTTTTTTGCAACTTGGTTCCTGGTCCCGTTGGATACAATCTCTTCCTGATCTTGGAATATGTTTGGTGTCGTCTCTTCCGAATTTCTGAAGACACCGCAGTTTTTAACACCCTCTAGGCCATTCTCTGCCTCGGCCTCTTCCCATGTAAACTCGGAGAAAAAGTCTGCGAGGGCTTTCCCCTTGATGGTCGTCCTAGGTTGGTAGGTAAGATCGTACTCCCCCAATTCAATGGCCCATGTCATCAATCGTTCAGACTTCTCAGGTTTATGTAGGACCTGTCTTAGTGGGGAGTCAGTGTTGACAACCATGGAGTGGGCCTGGAAGTAAGGCTTCATCTTTCTCGAGGCATGTATCAAGGCGTAAGCTAGCTTCTCCATGCGAGGGTAATTCTGTTTGGCCCCTTGAAGGGCCTTACTGTTGAAATATACAAGCCTTTGTATTCCAGCATCTTCCCGTATTATGGCTGCGCTGATGGCTGATTCAGAGACTTCCAGATACACGTTCAGTTTCTCTTCTACTACAGGCTGAGACAGCAATACGGGAGACCCTAAATAAGACTTGAGCTGGTTGAAGGCTTTTTCGCACTCTTTGTCCCATTGGAAGGCCTTTCTCAGCACCTTAAAGAACGGAAGGCACTTGTCTATTGCCCTAGAAACAAACCTGTTAAGGGCAGCCACTCTCCTCGTAAGTCTTTGAAAATCTTTGATACTCCTCGGTGTCTTCATGTCAAGTAAAGCCTTGATTTTTTCAGGGTTCGCTTCAATCCCTCTCTGGTTGATGATAAATCCTAGGAACTTCCCAACTCCTACTCCGAAGACACACTTCGCGGGGTTGAGTTTCATTATGTATGAGTCCATAATGTCGAAGGTCTTCTCGAGATTCGTTACATGAGTGTTAGCCTTCAAGATCTTTGTTAGCCTATTATCTACATACACCTCCATAGTCTTACCTATTTGCTCTTTGAACATCTTATTAACAAGATGTTGGTATGTCGCCCCTGCATTTTTCAGGCCGAAGGGCATTACTTTGTAGCAGTACGTCCCTTTGTCGGTAATAAAGGTCGTCTTTTCCGAGTCTTCTGCATCCATGAAGATCTGGTTGTAGCCTGAATACGTGTCCATGAAGCTCATGTCCCGCCGTAGCATCTACCATCTGATCTATTCAAGGTAAGGGATAGCTGTCTTTTGGACAAGATCTGTCCAGGTCAGTGAAATCAACACACATTCTCCACTTCCCATTGGCCTTAGGCACGATGACTGCATTTGACAACCATTTCGGATATGTGACTTCTCTTATAAACTCAAAATTTTCTAACTTTTTGACCTCTTCCCGGATGACGTCGTACTTCTCCCTAGAATAGACTCTTCATCTCTGTTTGATTGGCCTGGCATCTTTGGTCACGTTGAGCCTGTGACTCATAACTTCAGGGTCGATGCCGGGCATGTCCGCGTGACTCCATGCGAAGTCACTCTGTCTCCTCCTAAGTAAGTTTATCAGCTCTTCCTTGATTTCTTCCTTTAGGCTTTATCGACCTAGACGGTTTTTTCTGACTCGTCCTCATTGAGGATGATGGATTATACCTCTTCCACGGCCTCTCCCTTCTTCAACTTTATCTCATCTCTTGGGTCAAGCGTATCGATGCTATAAGTGGTGGTTGCCCTCTTATGGGCTTCTCTCTCTTCGGCCGAGTTGAAGTAACATTATCGCGTTGTGGTCTGGTCACCTTGCACTTCCCCCACCCCATAAGGAGTCGGGAATTTTAGCATCTGATGAACCGTCGATGGCACAACTTTAAACTCTTTAAGGGCCACCCTTCCTATGATGAGGTTATAGGCCGAAAACACGTTCTCGTCTATGACGAAAAAATTTATCTTCTTGGTCAGCCTCTTAGGCCACTCATCACCCATCCGTATGTCCATCTCATACATGCCCAAGGGGTGAACCTTTTTGCCACTGAAGCCTATCAATGGGTGATGATAGGGTACCAGCCTTGCTCTGCTAAGACTTAGGCTCTTGAAGCAAGGCCAGAACATCACGTCTGCCGAGCTCCCCCCGTCTATGAGGATCCTCTGCACCTCGCACCCAAGCACCCTTTTTGTTATGGCCAGAGGGTCATCATGGGGGGCTAAGATACCCTTGAAGTCGAGTCTGAAGAACCCAACTACGAGGGTGTCCATGTCTACTTTCTTCCTCTTCTGCATTGTATCGGAAGACGTTAGATTCACAACTTCAAGCTAGGCCATTGACCTGGCCTCCGCTATGTGAGCCTTCCTATCAGCTACTTCAGAGCCACCTCCTAAAAATCCTCCATATATGGTGTCAACACCAAACGGGATCGTACCGACCCTCTTCACTGGGGTGTTGTCATCTTTCAGCCGAAGATCCGGATCGTCTTCATCATCACCTCTTGACTCATCGTCTCTTCTAGCCGGGACATTATCACGGCATCTGTCATTTCTCCTTTTCTTAGGGGCATGTCTTCCACCCTTAGGAGCTTTACCGTCCACATACTTCCTCAACTTTCCAGATTTTAGCATCTTTTCAATATCATCCTTCAGGGCGAAGCATCTGTCCGTGACATGGCCATGATCCTGGTGGAACTCGCACCATAGGTTTTGGTTCCTCTTATGTGGTGGGGCTTTCAGCTTCGTTGGCCATCTCAGAGTCCTGTCGTTCTTAATCTCGTTGAGGATGTGCTCACAGCTCACAGTCAGAGGAGTATAGTGAGCGAACTTGTCATCACCCGACCTCTTCTTCCCATCTTTCTTGCTTTGGGACTTTCCATTGCCACTGCGGTTCTCATCCTCATACCTGGAAGGCATTGCCTCTTTCGCATTCATTACTTTCCCTGCGGTTTCCAGGAGCTCCGCCATAGACCTAGGGGGTCTTCCGCAAGTTTCCACAATAGCTTCCCCTTCTGAAGACCTCCTATAAGGGCGGTCATGGCTATGTTCTCTTCATAATCTTTGACCTACAACTTCTCTTTGTTGAATCTCGCTATGTAGTCTCTTAGGCACTCATCCTTGGACTGCTAGACATACAGCAGGTGGGTAGTCTTCTTTTGAGGCCTCACCCCAAAGCAGAAGTTATGGATGAATCGTTCATCCAAGCCTTTGAAGTTCTCAATTGAGTTCTTCGGAAGGGAGGTGATCCAACTGTGCGCTGCCCCTGTTAAGGTCCCAGAGAAGGCCCTACACTTCATCTCATCGGGTATCGAGTAGATGTCTGCTACCGACTGGTACATCTCGATATGATGTACAGGGTTAGTGCTGCCATCATACTTAGGAGACACTGTAGGAGGCTTGAACTTAGCTGGGGTTGGAAAGCCCACTATCCTAGCCACAAATGGGGAGCCCTCTAAGTAACCCCTTTGTAATGGGTCCCTGCTTTTAATGAGGTCTCCTATCTTCTCCTCAAGGAACTAGATAGAGTCATTCCACGGTCTTCCGCCATCGACTTGGACGAGGTTATCCCCTTCCACCTCCATGGGATGGACCGAGGGTTCCCCTACCGCGACACATCGGCTGTTGACCTCTTCATGTTCCCTGCCTCTTCTTTCACAGTGTCGGCCTTGATCTGGACGACCCTGCCTGTTCCCTCTCTGAGAGCCTACTGCGCTCCTTGATCTCGACATTCTCTGTCTTAGGTCATTCATCGGGCCCAATCTCTCAAAGGCCGACCCTCTGCTCAATCTATAAAATGCTGACCCTCTTTGTTGGGACTCTTCACCTCTTCGGCCGACACACCCTTGACTTTGCAGAAGAGGTCGTACAGTGTTATTTGACACCTCATACGGATCCCAGCAGTCTTCCGGGACTTCTTCTGCCTCTAGATTGTCATACCTTTCCTCTGGGCAAGGGTTTCCCTGCCTCCCCAAGCGTAAGTGCCTAGGGTCAGCAACGTCCCTTCTCCGCTGGGGTGCAGGTTGGTCCTTCATTGGTGCCTGGGGTGGTCCCCTAGCGTTAGGATGAGGCTGAACAGCCTCCGGAGTGATCATATCCGGTGAGACTCCAGGTGGCCTCATCATAGTTTGGCTGAGCTGTGCAAATTGCTCCTGCATAGCTTGTTGTGTTGCAGCTAAAGATCTCAAGGCTGCAGCTACCTCCGCCATTTCGTATTGGGGAGGAGCCTGACTCGAACTAGGCCCTCAACCCCCAGGTGGCGAAAGAGGCGGTGGTAATTCTGGTGCCATATGTTAACACTATAGAGCTTGAGTAGTAGATGAGCTTAGTACCTCAAAGGACCTCTTTCAATGGTGAAGCAGCTCCACGCAAGGGGTGGTGCCTGGTTCACCACCAGAGTCTCCGGTGAGGTCAAGCTGAAGAAGAGGAAGATATATCTTCTTTTCTCTTCCCACAGACGGTGCCAAAATGATGATGCTGGGATTAGCACCACCAGGTAAGGTGTTTTCAAGCTCAATCTAAGAACAACAATGGCAGCATAGTTACGTAAATGGTAGGAGAATGAGATGATGAAAAGAGGAGGGTGCACCAGAATATAAGTGGTTCAGCCTAAATTAGCCTACGTCCACTGTGTGTGTGAATAACCTCACTGTAATAAGGCACTGATGGCCATGGATACAATCTCTTAAGCTCTTTCTCTCTATTGTGTATCTGGACAGAGTTTCAGCTTGGGTTGTATATCCTGGATCCTTTACAAGGTAGAGGGTGACCTCTATATATAGTACCTAGGGGGTGTAATGTACCCCCCATGCATGTAATGTTCATGTGTGCGGTTGCCTCACCAATATGGGAAAGCCACCTGTCACTGTCACATGTAGAGAATGATGATGCAATATTCTCCCCACGTGTGAGGAATAATCTTGTTATAACTGATTTGTGTCCACGTGCCCTCATCCAAATGTCAGCAGATGCTCGACTATCGCACCTAGTGTATGACCTCGGCCCGGGAGAGGCCGAGGTTGGTAAGTGCAGGTGCTCGTTCAGTCTGAAGTGACCATGTAGGTCTTGGCTTAATCCTGGCCGAGTCAATGGACAAGGTCGGCCTGAGGTTGAGCCGAGGTTGAGCTGGTGTTTTTGGAGCATCGACTAATGTCTTAATGAGGTTGCTGGTGGCTTCTTGCGAGCTCGGCTTATATCTGGCCGAGGTTGCCATTCATAGGTGTACGAGAGTGATGCTGATCCTTATGATGTATGCAATGTCCCTTGGAGAAGCTGGTTGTAGTGTCGGCCTGGGCCGATCTTGCTATGGCCGAGGGCTGATGTCGCATTCCCAAGGCTTATCCAGTGTCGGCCATAATCTCGGCCGAGATTGGTGTCTTCGATCCGAGGTCAAACTTGGGAATATCAATATCTCTCACGATTTCTAATTTAAATTTAATTACCCACTCACCCCTAGGCAATAAAATCTCTTTAAATCACTCCACTAAACTTTCTTTCACCTTTAGGGCTTATAAATTTTATTTGGAACTCTCGGGAATTTACCCAATAACTAAACCCCAAAATTCTCTAAAAATAAGCTTTCATCAATCAATCGACAATCCAAAACTACTTAAGTTATGGTTCCAATAATTTATTTCAAGTTTTACACCTAAGCTAACAAAATTTCCATTTTCTAAGCAACTGAATCCGCAGATTAAACACCCTATAGTAAAATTGTGATTTCTCCCTCTACCAAGGTCCAAATGACCTCATTCAAAGTTCATTAGAAAGATAAGACCTAGAACTTTCCAGATGTCTATGTAATACAATCTAAATATAAATAAAATTAAAATGACATAAGTTTAAATTAACATAAAAAAATTATGGCAGATTGATATGCTGACAGATTAAACACCCTGTAGTAATATTGCGATTTCTATCTCTACAGAACTCTAAATGACCTCATTGAAAGTTCATTGGAAATATAAGACCTATAACTTTCCATATATCTATTTCACGCAATCTAATTCTAAATACAATTAAAATGGCATAAGTTTAAAGTAATATAAAAAAGTTCTGAGAGATTGCAATCGTATGTTCATCAATTAAACCCTAAGTTATTCAAGATTTATGTTCTTCAACCAAGAACCCAACAAGATTCCATATTTATTTGTATTAAAACTCAAATTTTAAAATATAATATAATTTCAGAAATCATAAATGCTTTTACTTCATCAATTGATCAACTAAACTACACATGATATGAATTTCATAAAAAACACCATTTACATGTGGGAACCCTTCCTAAAATTTCTTTTGTTATAAACATACCATGATGAACATGAATACATCTCAATTTGGTTTGAATCAAGTTAATTACGTGCATTGGATTGTTTGTAGGGTCTGATCTCTCTCTCTTGTGTGTGTTTATTTGATGTTAAAATCCTTTAATCTCCTTCCAAATTAGCCTATTTTAGCTTTATCCTTTGATTTATCTTCAACCTCCGCTCTTAGGGTTTAGAATAAATGTTATGGCCAACTCACATCTATAAACCTTATATTCTATTCATTAATCTAGAAATTAGATTATTAGCCTTCATTAAAATGACCAAAATACCCCTACGTGAGCCCGAGTTAGTCCAAAATGCCCCTGAAAGCCAATTACTACCCCGACTATATAATTTTCACTATTTCAACCTATTCCAGATCAATCGTGCACTCGAAATCACCATCCAAGTCACTAAACCTAATTATACTATTGTATCCAAAAAATATCCCGCACAAACTCCCCGATTGCGATATCGTCAATATGACGTACTACAATTGGCTTAATTAAATTCAATTAACATTCTAGTAAATTTACCACATATGTATTAATATTATTCTCACAAATTAAGATTTACTAATTTCATAGTATTTCCCATTTATGTTAAATTATGCAACACATGCAATTTAACCACTAAAATAAATTAGTCAAAATTACGGGGTGTTACATAAGTTTAAAAAAATACTAAAAAAACTACTCCCGCATGTCTTAAAAAAGTATCCAACGTGGTTCGCGTAATAAGAAACATGATATTCTAGGACATGAGTGTCGTGATGTGTCCCCAACGTGTCCAATGATGTCTTGTGTCCAATACGTGTCAAATATGATTCCTTGTCTCCGAGAAAGTGTTCGTGACTCATAATACGAAACATACAAATTTGCTTAAATTTTCTTACAAACAAAAATTCCACTGGAGGATACAAATAAAATATTTATATAGTGAAACTCACTTAACTCATAAATTTTACAGTGTCCCTAATTACTAAACATAAACACCGTACAAACTTTTGCATTGATGTGGGAATAAAGCATAATGGTAAAGTAAACAACAACAAAAAATATCGATTCAAAAGCTCACGTGAACACATTATACAGTTAATTTCTAGTTGTTTCTTGCTCCTCATAATATTAACAATTATAGGATTGTATAATAAGAATGTTAAGGAGGCTTGTGTTCAGGATATATGTTAATGATCTAAATTCAAAAAAAAATAAAGCATAAATTATGCGATTACTAATTTGGTGTTTGTTTATCTATTTTTTCTACCTGCCAGAACTATGGGTGATTATGGTACAAAATTTTTTTCCGTAGCATAAGATTTTGAAAAAAAATTAGTATTGATTTACTATTTTTAGTTAACACAAACTGAAATCAATAAAAGCGATATTATCAAATTTTTTTGTGGTTGATTTTGGTTTAAACATTTTAAAAACATGTTTACCAAAGTTATTGCTTTTCAAATATAAAAACAAGAAATACCGAAAACACCATAAATCATAAACCAAATATACCAAATTCTATTTTTTTATCAAATATATTTTAAAAACTTTAATATATAACTTGACTTACCCCCTTATTTTCATAATCCTTAGACCTTTCCCCAACATAGGGGCTATGTCTAATTTGACATTATAAACATGGGGAAAAGTCAAATAAATCCTTAGATTTAACTCCCAATTTTAATAAAATATTTTGATACAATCCCCTCATGCAAGGGGTTATATAAATGAAATTAGAAAATTGGGAGTTAAGTCAAATATCACATTAAAAAGTTAAGATTAATTGAAAGAAAAAAAAACATTTTTACCACTATATATCCATTTAAATTTGATCTCAATCATTTACTCAAATGAAATAAATCCTTATGATCATTCAATCTTAGCAATTCAATTTAATAATCATAGTTGCCTATTAAACACTAATTTCCATCATTAATTTTGTCAAATAATGTCTTATAACGAAGCTACGTCTAAAGGAGTAAACAACGCATAGCTTTTGGAGTTTTTCTCATCTCCATTTTCCCTCTCGTTGCGCTCTCCCCTTATCACCTTCGATGACTTTGGTAAGTTCTCCCTCTTATTGTCTCTCATTTGTCAATATATTTGAAAATTCAAAACATTACTCGATTTTCCCTCACAACATTGATCTTTCATATATTTCCTTTCATCTAAAATATAAGGTTCGGCTAAACCTACCTCTCTCAACATAACTCATACGTTGGCTATTTACATAAATGATTGGATTTTGAGGTTATTTAGTTTATGTGTACACAATAAATCTGTGCATTTGCATTTTAAAACAATTATTTGATTTGTCATTTTATTTTCTTTACATTGTAAGTCTTCATATCTTCTTTATCAGTAGTTGTATATGTGGTTACCAAAATTACCATAGTTACCAAGTGGTTTGATTTCAGTTTTAGTTTTGATGTTTTGCTCGGTACAAATGATAAAATTGGTATTTCTCTTCAAAAGTCCATTTGGTTTCGGAAACCTATCGAAAAACAATCCTAGATAGGACACACACAATGTGTGAAATGCATATTGAGACACACACACACACACACATTAAAAACTTAAGTTAGAAGTAATATTTTGCAAAGACATATAATCTACAAGTATATAACATAACCAATATATGTGAATATGGAAATATATTTGAAGTAATATAGGAGCAACCAGAAGCTTGAGTCATAATCCACATTAACTTATAATAAGTAATCTATTTAGCTGATCTTATCCTCTCATGCACTTAAGCCTGGATAAATCTACTAAACCACAAAGAATTAAAATGCATTACATCAAATTTTGGCACTACGAAATGATTTATATTTATGTTTAAACAAACATGAATGACCATAAATGTAGAAAAAATATACCTCAATTTTTTAATTGAGCATATAATTTTCATTTAAAACAAAATAAATTATATTCTAAATTTTCTCTCCTAAATACAAAATTTTAATTTAGAACATACGTGGCGAGGGTATGGGTATGTGTAATATTCAAGATGAGGTTATTTGTTATATTACTTTGTGTACTATTAAACATTCTGTCAAAATTTGATAGTTGAGGCATAAACTATGTCACTTCAAAAATTAATGGTTGAGGCACATACTATGTCACTTTGACTAAAGTTATTTCACGAATCTACCAAAACAATTGATGAAATGTAGAGAGGGAAGTAAACCTAGGGATATAATAGCCTAGTACTGATAATTTTCTCTCATAGTTTCTCTATAATATGATGTGGAGAATATGAAGACTGCACACTCTTTTATACTGTCCAACACAATTTTAACCAACGTCCATAATATGATCGTTGTGGGAAAACATAAGAGTGAAAGGGTGGGGGAGAAAAGGAGAATGGAGAGATAATATTGGGAGCATTTTTACAATTAATCAAAAAAAGTTTGAATTTGAATGAAATCGAAACAACTTCATTCCAATTTAATATTTGAATTAAAACAATTAAATAATTAATCAATCGGATCAATTATTCCATTAAAAAATAGGGGCATTTTGGGTTTTGTATCCATTGTATTTTCGAAATTAAATCTAACCCCCACTTGATGAGTTTTTGGGATTTACATCCCCATTATTGGGGTTTGACCCCCATTTCTACCTGTATATTTTGTGTAATACCAAAAATTCCCTCATATAATTGTTTAAGGTTTGGCCCCTAAAAATATTTTGTAAAAAAGTAAACTGTGACACCTCGCCTACAAAAATACCGGGTGGCCATCCTATGGTCAAAATAAAAATGTTGGTCTCATATGGCTCATTCTTAGCATCACTATCAAAAACTTTTTAAAGTTACTAACCACATAGTAATTTAATTAGAACGGTGCCAAATTTTATCTTTCATTAAGTAACAATATGGGGCAGTAAATAATAATTAAATCATCCACACAATTGATAACTGAATCCAACACAAATGAATAATATGAATAAAAATGGCCGAATCAACTTTCGGTTCAACTATAAAATACAACAGTAAACTGAAATAATAACCTGGATACCCAAGGTCAAGTGAATAAAATGAATATTAAATCTGATGGCGACATACCCAAATGAGTACTGAAGTAAAGATCCTACACTAGACATAGATGATGAATCGTCATGCTTGCCACCTTTAAGTTAGTAAGTGCCGCTCTCCGGTGGTGGGAGTCGATCACGACGTCAGAGAAGAGGGATACGATGTCTATATCAGATTTTTGGGTTCGATCTGATCGTAAGTGTTTCCCTTTGGAAATTCAGACGGAGATGAGGAGAAGATTACTAGAGGTGAAACATGGGGATAGGACGGCAGCCGAATATGAAGAGGAATTTACTCGATTGGCAAAATTTGTGTCCGGTGAGGAAAATTCAGAGGAGAAACGTATATCAAAGTTCTTGGGAGGTTTAGATTAGCGAATTCGTCATCATTTGTTGGGGAACCCGACATTACTGAATTTTATCGATGTGATGAATGCATCGTTATTACATTATCAAGACCACCGTCTTCATCTGAAAGGAGATAAGAAATTTGGGAACCTGGATGTGGCAAGTACGTTGGGAGAAGGTGATGTCAGTGGGGTAAAATCATCACAACAATCGAGGGATAGGAAAAGGGAGCAGGATCTGCATTTAGGGGCTTTGAGTAAAAGGAATCATTCTGGAGGTCTTAGATTTGATTGTAGTGGCTCTAGTCAGGATTATCAAGGGCCGCAACAGCGTTTTGATCCTCTGGGTGGACATGAAGGATTTATGGGGAAATGTTTCTTCTATGGGGAGATACGCCACGGGAAGAGGAATTGTCCTAATAGAGGAAGTGGACAACCTTTTGAAGAGGTTTTGGATGCATAACCCCTAGAGTAATTCATGGGCGGGTTTGGACAAGAGAATTTTGATCAAGGACCCATTGATAAGGCAAAGCAGTTAGATTATGGAGGTAATATATGAATTATTTTTCCTATATGTATAGGGTATGATTTGATTTCTTTTGAGAGAAGCGCATGTAAGACTGTTATCTCTAGAATTCGCGAGTGGATTGAATTTAATGCGTGGTTGGTTGTATAACCAGGTTGTATATTTATTTGATTACCTTGAGGGGGGTAAGTGTGGAACTTAGATGATATCTTCTAGGAGAATAGATTAGTTTGAGATGTGCTAGTAGAGTTATGGTTTTTTTGGAGTGCAACTGTTAAGCCGTGTTGAGTGGTAATGGTAAGACTATCATTGTATGGTTTGGCAAGAGGCATGAAATTGTTAGGACCCAGTTATGAATGGGTCTATCTTGGGATGATATTTTACTATGATGTATTAGGCTTTTACTAATGCGAATTAGGGTTTAGCAGGTTTAGTGCTGAGAGAAGAGTTTAGCTCATAGTTGTATGTGCGTATTGAGAGCTTAATGTTGATGAGAATATCGTATAGATTGACGCCTTGTGGCTTGGGCACATTATGTAATTTGTGTGTATCCAAATTCACAAAATTATTTTCTATATTATATTTTAGGATTTTGGAGCCATATAAATTGATTTTTAAAAACTTTAGTCCTAATCTGACCGATCTCCATCCCCGACAGAGCTAAACAGTACTGTATTGGGAGGGTTCCTTATTAGGAGTTTGCTTGTGAGTCCTCCCCTGCATGAAAGTAGCGAACGTCGGGAATTGAGAAAGGCTAAATCTTCAAACATTTTCTAAAATAATTATTTATAGTATGTATGATTTATTGGATTAATTTGTTGAGAATTAGCTTATCCCTGTAGCGTTATGGGACTGAGATTAGTTCATGGGTTGGTGCCTTTGTTATTTCAGGCATATAATTATAATGGTGAGTGGAAGTTATGTTACAATTTAAGGATAGTGGAGTAGAGTATTGATTATGCAATTGAGCACGGATATAGGGTGTATGGGCCCCCTTGTTGTATATTGTTATTATGAATTTGCTATTGGGAAATGAAGAGATAAGAGTAGTTATTTTGGTTGTAAGATGTGAGCTTTGTATGTATGTATTTATCCAAAATTTTGAGGACGAAATTTTTATAAGGAGGGGAGATTGTAACACCACATGTATTCGAGGACTTATGAATTAATATTATTTTGGGAGAAACAAAATTACTATATTAGGAGAATTGTGAATTTTATTTTCGGAGCCTCGAATGATGAATCAGAGTGCACGGTTGATCCAGGAAAGGCCGAGATAGTCAAAATGACTGTATGGAAGTTTTGTTTCGGTTCCAGAGTATATTTGACCTAGTTTGACTCGAATAACTGGAACCTAGTCAGTTAAAGTGTGTATTATCATTTAAATATGGGATTTATTGATTTAAAGTCTTAAGATGCTCGTGAGTGGCCAATCTTATTGTGAGAAGAGAGAAAACCCTAGAAATAGAGAGAGGAAGAAGAAGAGGAATAGAAGAAAAGAGAAGAGAAAAGCTTAGATCTTGGGAATTTCGGCTCAAATACTCGGATTCAAGGAAGACTCAACATCTCCAATTTTGAGGCAAATGATTAAACTTGGTAAATAATTGTGTGCTTGAGTTATCCAATAATTTTGTTGGTGATTTAGCTTATTTGATCTTTTATGGTTAAACGCTAGAATTTTTGTTAAACTCTTGAATTTTATGAGAAATATATGTGGGTTTGTTGATGGAAATGTTGGGAATAATATTTGGGATGGGATGTTATGTTAGGATATTGTTAGAGTAAAGTAAAATTGGGTTTTAGTGATGTAGAATACATTTTTAGATGTTTTGGAGATAAATTTTGGGTGTTAACTTCGTAAGCTATAGAGAAGAAATTTTGCAAAACCAAACCGATCCGGGTCGGAAAGTCGGATCGATTTGTTTTTTAGGAAATTGGATCGGTTTATTTTTTAGGAAATCGGATCGGTCCGATCATTAAATGTCTTCTATCCAATTTTAGGACCCGGACCGGTTCGTTGTTTAGGACCCCCTGTCCGTTTTAGTCCCTGCTTTTGGCCAATACCTGTTTTACCCATTTTCAATGGGTTCAATTGCTTAGGAACCCTCCAAAATAGTGTAGTGTACATGTTTTGGGAGATATTATGAGGGTTCATATTAAGATATAATAGATGGGTCATTTTGGGAGTATTATGGAGATACTAATAAGAGTAAATTGTGTTGTTTTCTTTTATATAACCCTCTATGGAATAAGGGTTCTCTTGAGGAGAGTTTCTGGCTATTACCTCAATATACTTGGGAGTTAAGAATACCGAATCCTTTTTTATAAATTCTTTGAGAAGTGGGAATTTACTAAACGTCAAATATGAACTGAATGAAAGAGAACCGTAAGGTTGGTAAATTGGGCGATTATTCATATCTTAGGTGTGATGGATTTGTAAGTTTCAAGTTAAGGATTGAATAATCAATGCATTGGGAAGGTATGCGAGAGTGTATCAGTTTGTATAATGAGAGTTACAAGCATTTAGCCGGATTCCTTAATTTTACATTCGAACGTGAGATCGTATATATATATATATATATATATATATATATATATGGTGAGAATGTATATACCTCTCCTCAGGTCCCTAAGACCTCTCTTCATCACTACAAACCTAAGTCATACCACGGGGAATGACCTAGAGGCCATCGGGCACTCCCAGGCTCCGTTAGACCAAAATTCAAACTCTTCATATTGACTAAGACAGAATGAATCCTTGAATGGAATTGGAACCCCTTTCCAACAATCCTCCCCGTGCGTGATTCTGACTTACGGTGTGGACGAATAACCTATTTTCCCTCGAAACTTGATCAGGAGGTCATCGGATAATCCCGGGCTCCATCTGACCCAAGTCAACTCTTTATCTCGACCGAAACTAAATGAATTTTCAAAGGTTACTGAAACCTCTTTCTAACGGTCTGCCCCGTGCGCAATTCTGACTTACGGTACGGACGCACGATCCATTTTACTCCGAAAGGTCACCAAATGCTCCCAAGCCCCGGTTGACCAAAGTCAACTCCTCGAACTGAGTCAAACTCTTCGGATTGTAGAAGTACATATCATAACCTTTCCAATGGTCTGCCCCGTACGCGAGTTTAACTTACCATGTGAATGAACGATCCATTTGCATCCGACAATCCCCCGTCCCAAGGACCGACAAGCGCTTCTGAGCCACATTTGACCCAAAGTCAACTCCCGAACCCGTGAACAGTCCAAATGACTTTCTAAGGTCTCTGACATACCTTTCCAGGGTTCTCCCTGTGCGCTATTTGGATTAATAGTTTGCATTTAACAACCATTTTTCAAAGGAACCTGAAAGAGACTGCCAAACGGCAGGTTCCAAATCTTGCCTATCGACAGTGTGCCTAAAAACACCTGTCGATTGGCAGGTCCAGACCTGTGCCGAGCGGAAATGGCCTGGGACTATAAAAAGGAGGGCCTGACCTCATTGCAAAAAAAAAACAAGATCAGACACCTGTCGATTAGCAGGACCAGGCCTATGCCGAGCGAAAATGCCCTGGGCCTATAACAAGGAGGGCCTAACCTTATTGGAAAAAAAACAAGATCTAAAATCCATCACTCTTAGTGAACTCATAAAACCTCTCTCGAATTCAGCTTGATTTCCACATCCAAATTCTTTTCCAACCTTCAATTTTCATAATCTTTTTCATCAAACTTGGTGAATTAACTACGTGCAAGAGCTGCTCTCCAACATTCAAGAGCAAGCTCAAGATCTTCAAGAAGGTCCAATTTTCCCAAATCTCTCTTCAAATTCTCCTAAATTCTCATTAACTTATTTTATTACTTAGCACTTTTACTCTCTCCATCTCACATATCCTAATATACTTTTTATTTATTACTATTATACATCCCTTATCTTCATATAAATAAAACCCAAAAAACAAGAAAAAGAGGGTTTTCTCATGAATTACAAATAGGAATTCTCACACTTTTCTCACAAGTAAAACACCTTTTTACACACACCCACACATAAGAGAAGTACCCGATTGGATTTATGGGATAAACCCCACCCCTCGTTTCGAACTACGTGGACTTTGATGCCTCTATAGACTACGTAGGCGTCTCAGGGTAAAACCCGATATTTGAGTCCTACTTTTCTCCCCCTTTCTATTTTTTTTAATTCTTTAACTTAATTCTCTTAGATTATATATATTTGCATATACATATATTTTTTCTTAGTGGCGTATTATTCCATATGCATTATCGTTCCATTATAATGATCAACGCTAGGATAATCGCATAATCCTATTTTCTAATACTTTTAGGAACATTCCTATTGATGGCTCGCTTTATCTCTTTCATGATACAAGTCGATGATTCATATCTCCACTACATATACACATGCACACATATCAGGGGAAATAGAGGAAAATAACAACAATCCATGAGAGACCACAAGGGCGGGGGCGGAATGGGTGTCTAACTCCTTCCCATTTCGTAACTTAGCCTCTGAACTTTTTTGAATCAATTTTGGTTTCATATGTATCAATATGTCTTTGGATGCTTTCATTCGGGATGGCTCCACCTTCTTTTGTCGGTTTTGAGTAAAATAGACTGGCGACTCCATCTCTCTACATTTTTCACCTCACACATCGCCGACGACGGCTGAAGCGCTCCCGAGAGGGATGCGTGGGACCAAGATCCTCTTACCTCATGAGATGAACCCTCCTCTCTCCCTCCGCAAGGATAGGGGATGGCCACAGTGGTGACTCCACTGGGGACGTTTTTATATGAGGGCTAGACTCTATTTACATGGGTGTTTTATTTTCTTATATACTCCCCTACTTTGCATGTTCTCGTTTTTCATGTGTACCTCATGCTTATGCTTCTCTTCACACACTTGTAGAAGATTCTGCATGTACACTTCGCACCACGTGCACCTAGGATCACATATATCCTGAAGAGTTCCCAATATGTGTGTTTTAAACAAAACCATTTTTTCTCCGAAAAAGATCCAACTTTTAATTATGCACCAAACCAAGTTGTGAAAAATCCAATTCTTACTTTAAACCAATTTTATCTTGATTAATCCTAAACATGCATCTAGTGATTAAAGCAAGTAAAGTAAAGTAAAGTAAAGAATACTCACAACTCCGGATGTATGAGGAAAAACCCAAAATGGGAAAATAACCTCGGACGGCCCAAGCCAGACAATCACTATGAATAATGGTTTTACAAAGACAGATTAGCCTTACACTAAGACTCGACCCCCACGGGTCTTGATGCTCCTTCTGATCTTCAACCGTTCTTCAATAGTGCGCACGCATAAATTCTGTCTTCCACGATACCTGTCCACAACACACGCGTCCACGTATGTCTCGGTGTCCACCGATATGGCTTTGATTCGTCTACGATGTCGAACAAGACGTCCTTCTCTTTTCTTCATCGCAAAACCCTTTGATGTTCAATGTGTAGAACAAACAACTTTGGTGCATCAAGATCACGTAAACATATAAGAATGATAACTCAGATCTTTGCAAACTCTAAGGATGTGTTTAAGACTTATAAACCTTAGAAAACATGTGCAAAACAAGTTTCTAGTCGAATACTATTTTCCAGAATGCACACTTATAAAACTATGATGAAAACACTGTTTAAATAGGATTTAAACGCCGCCTCAAAAAACGTGTCGTTCGAACGACTTGAGGAACTTGTTCGAGCGACATCCCATCTCGTTCGAACGAGATTGGATGTCGTTTGAACGACAGCGCAAAAGTTTGACTTTTTGTTTAAAACGTCTCTTCCAATGAGAGATCCAAAAAAGTCAAACTCTTTTATGAGATTATCATCATAAAATGTAGTTTAAACCTTTAAAACACTTTTAAAACATTTAAAAACATTTTTCTTTATAAAAATTACATCCTTATCTTTTGTACAATAATTTCGAGCACCATTAATTATACGCATTCGTAACTAAGTGATCTCGGAGTGAAATTATCTTTGAAGACGATTAAACTTGCACCAATTAAACATCGGCATGATTAATTCTTTGAAGCTTTGACACAACGTCTTCAATTTCTTTAATACGTCATAGACCGAGTGGTATCGTGAAAAATAAAATTCTCCCTATGACATATTACAAACACAGTTTTGTTCATGGAATTAAGTCAAAACAATACATGGACTGAATTGAAAATTTATGTCCTTACAAATCTCCCCCTTTGACTATTCTGGGACAAAACTAAACCAGTGAAATTCCTAACCAGGTCGTCAAGCCGTATGACGCCTAAATCCCATCCCATAAACCTCAAAAAAAAAAAAATAGGACACGAACTGGAATATGTAGCACCGGAGCGCATGAACTGTCTGAATGTGATGTAGACTTGAAATCTCGAATCGCTGAAGCATACCTACACACATGAAACAGACAAACAGATACCCAGTGAAGTATGTAGGAACAAATGATACCAATGTATATTTCTAATAAGAACAAATCATTTGAAACATGTGAGCAATTATTTGATACCATTTTGAAACAAATATAATCAAACAATATGTAAATCCAGATATCACAAATCTCCCCCTACATCACATACAACTCTCCCCCTTTTTGTCTCCAATAGACAATCTAGTGAAAAGATAAACCAATATGAAATATCTAGCATGAGAATATGAAACCAATTTAAATCAAGTTGATACCAATTTGAGAATTGAAAACCGCTAGATAATCATGAAACAACCAGCTAAATATGATCAAGCAATGATAAATCAGTAGCCAGTAAACCAAGGAATCACACAAAGAATATCGCAAAGTAATCAGGTGTGATAAATGGAATCATATGCAAAATACCAATATGGAACATAAAAGAACCTACATATAAACCAAACAGTCCAGAAATGCTTCCCCCAGTACAAAAAATATATAAAATTAAACCAGTGGACTGCAAACCATTCAGAAGACATTTTTTGGTCTGTCATTCGAACGATCCAGGGACATCGCTCAAACGAGATGAGAATGTCGCTCAAACTAAGTACAGATGTCGTTCATACGAGATGAGTTGTCGTTTGAACGACTTCGCGCGACTTGCCAAAATTTTTTACTTTCCTATAAATATTATAAAGTATTTCCCAGTGAAAAAATTTCCACAAAAATATTCCAGGAAGGGCCTAACAGAATCAAAACAGTGTTAAAATAGTAGGCTTTTAACACAAAACACAAAAACTCATAAAAACTTAAAATGCGAGTTACATGCAAACATAGTACCGATGTGCTCAAACATGGACATGGAATGAATGGGCATGAAACTGCAACAAATGAGTCACAATTCCAACAGATCAAAACGATCAAGAAGCTCTAGTTGATAGCGACAAATCATCAAACTTTATCATAGACATATGACAATTAAAGAGTGAGCTTAATGAACTAAACATACTACATGCACACAAATCCAGAATTTTGACGATTCTACAAACAATAGCGTCAAATTGCAATGTTTCAACATTAAGATTAGTTGTGCAAACCCGTTTAAATTTTCTCCAACCGAACTCCCTCAATAATATCATATTTTTTCAAGTTCGTTTGAGGTTTCTAGCATTATCAACTTAGAGAAAATCTTATTGCATTTTCTTTGGGGCTCTTTTAAACGGTGGCTTTCACGACGAGTTAATTTTTAACTCTCGCAGACCTTTCCCTTGAATCACTCGTCATTTTTACCAATTTTAAATCCTCACAGTAAACGGTTATTACATGCACACTTATCCTTAAGTTTACTTACGCATAAATGACAATATTGAGATAAGAACGCCTCACAAAATTCAAATACGCAAGAGAAGTCAAACATCCATATAAACTTGTGCATGTGTGCAATGTTGGCATACATACAAAGTTGAATCAAAATTCATATCAACTTCGAAAGAACCCCACATAAATAATGGTTAAGATCATTCTAAGTATCGATAATAATGAACAATGTCCTAGCCACATGGATAATGAAACGATGGGGGGGGGAGGTCCAAGCACACCAATATGCCACATCAAACATGTAAACTCAAAAACAAAAACTAAAAATCTTTTTGGATTTTCAAACATATTTGACTCAAAGAAAAGCAAAATCTTTTTGGATTTTCAAAAGTTTTCTAAAAAAAACTTTTTTTGTATTTTCCAAATAAGACTCAAACAAGTGAAAAATAAAATACAAAGAGATAAACATGTCATATCACTAGCAAATAATAAATCATGATGCAAGGGCTAGCGTATGACAAAACATGCAAGCTAGTATCCATAAGAACTATCAAGATATGAATCATGTGCATGCATGTGAGAATCAACCAACGAAGCATTTAGCATCTCCAAAATGAATTTTCTAACCCAAACAGGTGTATACCTAACAAAACGGGTTTTTGGAACCAATGGGACACTACGTTTCTTCCTAGGGTCTTTTCTAAGATCAAAACAGAAACTCCTAAGGTGACATTTCCTACCACAATGCGAACATGTGAAAACACGACGAGGAACGGGACCTTTAGGTTGACCTTTTCTAATACCCTCGGATGTGGTTGACGCTCTAAAATAAACTATGGTTTTGTGCTTCACATTCAAACCATTAGAATAAGATAAGCCGCTATCATCACTACTCGAGTCATTTAAATCATTTTTTAACTTCAAAACTTTTGACTCAAGCAAACGATTAGACTCCTCAAACTTTCGGGACTCCTTCTTTAAATTTTCAATTACCCCTAGAAGGTTATCTCGCTCCCCCTCAATGTGAGAAAACTTATCCCTAAGAGCCTTTTCTCGTTCCAGAAAATCATTAATCGAATTATTTTCCTCACCTGCACAAACTCTAGAATTTTTTAAATCCTCTAACTCTTTTTCCAAAACGAGAACTCTATCATCACTTTCCTTTTTGCCCAATTTTAAAATATTAAAATCTTTAAGCAAGGAACTAAAGTGCTCACGACAAATATCTCTTTGAATTTGAAAGCTTTGCTAATATTCAATCCTATTTTCGAAACCATAATTTTCTTTCTCCAAAACTTCAATACGATTTGCAAACTTTAAATTCAAACGATGTAGATCATTAACACTTAGAGAATCCATCGAGAGAAAACAAACACAGGAGAGATAAACAAACACACGGGATCACAAAAAAAAATATGGCTCTGATACCAATTTGAAGAGTGCCCAATATCTGTGTTTCAAACAAAACCAATTTTTCTCCGAAAAAGATCCAACTTTTAATTATGCACCAAACTAGGTTGTGAAAAACTCAATTCTTACTTTAAACCAATTTTATCTTGATTAATCCTAAACATGCATCTAGTGACTAAAGTAAGTAAAGTAAAGTAAAGAATACTCATAACGTCGGATGTACGAGGAAAAAACCCAAAATGGCAAAACAACGTCGGACGGCCCAAGCCAGACAATCACTATGAACAATGATTTTACAAAGACAGATTAGTATTACACTAAGACTCGATCCCCACGGGACTTGACGCTCCTTCTGATCTTCAACGGTTCTTCAATAGTGCCCATGCAGAAATTTCATCTTCCACGATACCTATCCACAACACACGCGTCTACGTATGTCTCGGTGTCCACCGATATGGCTTTGATTCGTCTACAATGTCGAATAAGAAGTCCTTATCTTTTCTTCACCACAAAACCCTTTGATGTTCAATGTGTAGAACAAACAACTTTGGTGCATCAAGATCACGTAAACATATAAGAATTATAACTCGGATCTTTGCAAACTCTAAGGATGTGTTTAAGACTTTTAAACCTTAGAAAACATGTGCAAAACAAGTTTCTGGTCAAATACTATTTTCCATAATGCACACTTACAAAACTATGATGAAAACACTGTTTAAATAGGATTTAAACGCCGCCTCAAAAAATGTGTCATTCGAACAACTTGAGGAACTCGTTCGAGCGACATCACATCTCGTTCGAACGAGATTGGATGTCGTTTGAACAACGCCGTAAAAGTTTGACTTTTTGACTTTTTGTTTAAAACGTCTCTTCCAATGAGAGATCCAAAAATGTCAAACTCTTTTATGAGCTTATCATCATAAAACGTAGTTTAAAGAGTAATACCCTATATTTTTTGTATTTATTTAATGATTATTAATTATGAGAATAAATTAATACATTAAAATTAATTATTACTTAAGTGGATTGGTAACAATAAAATGCATATTTAGATTATAATTAAATTTACATATTATGTTATTTATTTGTAATGCGTGTTATATTTAATTAATCGATCTAATTAATTAAGTTGAACTATATGCGGTTAGGCATTAACTAAATATGTATGTGTTTTGTTATACGTTGGAAGGTATTACCGTGAGTTATGAGATATTACCATTTGTAGTGGACTTTAGAGTGATACAGATGCCTGAACAATGTTTCTGTCTTTCGAACTTGGGTTTGGGGTAGGTATAACCTTTGGCCGAGTTTTAGACTATTTTAGATAGCATTTTTAGCTCATTTGGAGGGACAAAAATAGGCCTAATATAGACCCAAAACTTTAAGGATTAATTAGGAGACTTAGACCTAATTAATATTATATTTTACACTAGATAAATAAAACCTAGCATCTTTAGATCTTTGGGAGAGCCTAAGGAGACTTTGGGATAAGAAGAGCAAGGATCGCTACATAGAGATTCGTTGTTTATACTTTAATGCAATAAATCTCTTATTTTATCACCTGTATAATTTGTAACTTGTTTATAAATTATGCTATGTATTAAATTTTGGGAATTAGAACGCATATTTGTGATTGGAATTTGATATCTTAATCATGTTTATTAATGGGTTAATTGGGATTAGTGTTAATTAATTATGATTTGAAAGACTTAATATTTTTAAAGAGAAACCTTAATTTGGATCATTTTGATGTATGATTTAGTCATTAGAAGTCATGTTTAGGATTTAATTTCGTATATAAGTTGAATCCCCATGTTAATTTGATTATTGGATCTTAATTCGTAGATGTATTAGACTCCATTCAATGTAAAAGAGGAACTAAGTTTAAAATATGAGAACTTTGTGGAATTAAACCCTTATTTGATGCGTTTAGACTATAATCGTTGTAGAATCTATATACGATCATGAACTTGTGATTAGATTTAATTATAGTATAGTTAAAATTGTTGGCTGAAAGTTTAATGGGTAACAATGGAGATTGATTTTTTGAACTTTCATTTTGGGGATGAAGGAGGCGATTTGCTCCTATCTCGTTCAAACAATATGAATGATATGGGGTGATTCATTCGAATGAACTTAAAGTCTCTTTCTAACAATATTACGCTGTCAACATTGTTTGGGGCAACAAAGGATAGTATTGGATTTTAATCGCATAATAAATTCTTGGTTAGTCCTTATGCACTTAAATTACAGTTTAATATGATAATTAAACTAAAGGATTAGGATAAGACACATTGAGTTAGGTTTGAGAGTTATAAACCTTAATTTAGTTAGCACAATCCAATGTTGGGGATTTGGACGATTAGGGGAATACATGAGAATGATGCGGCACCTTATAGTGTGTGTGTGTGTGTGTGTGTGTGTGTGTGTGTGTGTGCGTGTGCGTGCATGTGTGTGTATTTTATTTTTGTCAACTAGTCATAACTCATGGGGGATAAATCGATCGCGATTGCTTTAAAGGTTGTGACCGTATACCGCACACTTAGTTATTGGTTAAGGCCATTATGGAGGTCAGTATGTTCGATCATATGTTCAGGATGGTCACCGCTTCATGATTAAATAACATGGATAAACTCGATCTATCAAGCGGATTTAGTAATGGGACTTCTTGATAGTATTATTTTGTAGTGATCTCCATGTTCTTATATGTGTGTTTGTTTAAGTCCCTTAGCTAAAAGACTCATACGGATTTACCAATGAAAGCAAAAGAAGATTCCCGAAGGTGGTTGCCTACGTGTTATGTTAATAATATTATTAAAATATGTGTATTAGTCCAACAATGGAAGTCTAATTAAATGAATCATATGCCACATTTATGTGTTATTATTATAAGATTATATATATTGTACTTTATGGGTGACATTGTTGGGGTTGATTTGGGATTGTATTCTCATACGTGTAATTAGTTACATCCCTATTGAATTTGATTATTAGTTTATTAATTATTAGTATAGAGATATAGACATTTAGTACAGTTTATGTCTTGGGTTTGGACATGCTCGTAGTATTTCAGTTAGATGAGAGGCGAGATGTTTATTTCATGTGAGTGTCGGCGATATGGCAGGTTTATTGTAAATGAATCGCATAATTATTACTATTAACATTGAATATTTCTTGAAACTTTAGGGCACTAACCCAAATCATATAAAATTATTTTCTAAGCATTCATAGACAGGATCCACGAGGCTAAGAGGATTCTGACTTATAGCTCCATTTGCCTTTTAATTTTCTGTTAAGTTGATTCTTACCATATGTTGCTATTCATTTCAGTATTTCAGTTTAGTCTTTTATTTCAGAGATTGAATGGACCTCAAGTCCCAGTATTTTATTTCTGTTAGTTTATTTGAGAGTCGAGACTATTTCACTTTATTACGTTGGGTATTTAAGACATTATTTATTCTAGTTTTATTAATTGTTTAGTTATTGTATGTTGGGGATGGATTTAGATTCACTTTTATTATTTTATTTGTATGTTGATGTTGAGACTAATATAGATTATTTAGCGTGTCAAATCTTCAATGTATGGGAATGGCCAACTAGTATGTGGAAAATAGGAATTTTTACACTAAGTCTTTCTTTCATATGGAACGGTGTGATCTTTGAACATTTCATCTCTATATCATTATATTCTTGAAACTAGTCTCGTTATCCATTTGTTTCAACTAGCTATCTTGAGTTATGGTCTAAAGTAAGAAATAAAGAAAAGTTCTGATGTGCCTGATCTAAGGAAGGTGAGGTTGAGAATAGTCATCTCTGAAACTAGAAGCTTGTTAATGACAGTCGTCAGGTTTCAATGTTAAGTATGTTTAGGTTTCGATCAAAAACCTTTACATACTATTTTTATTTGCGAATCATAGTGCGCCTTTAACCACATAAGGTAAAAATATAGAGTTAAAACTAGTAGAGGTTCCATACCTAGTACCATAAAAGTCAATATAAGTAATTCCTAATAAATTAAGAAATACTATGTTGATATTTTTAAAATAAACAGGGCATTATAAAATTATAGGGTCTGATCCCAACCTATAATTTAATTAACATAAGTTATTTTATCGAGTAGTTGTAAAGTTGGTTTCCAACCTATAACATATGTTTGTACTATGTTTACAAGGTTAAGGGGTTATAATATAATTATATCAAAGAGGAGAAAATAAACTATTATAAAGGTAAGACTTATTAGACACAAATTAAAAACTTCGAGGGCCAATTAGAACTCTACAAACATTAAGGATCAAATACAAATATAATCAAAATGCTAAGGGTGAAATAGAAATAATTAAAATGTTGAGGGCTTATAAGAAACTATTGCAAAACTTCTAGAGTCATTTTGGTAATTAACTCTATTTTTTGGGTCATTTCGAGTTTGGTAACCATATTATTTTTTAAATTCAGTCAAACCACCACTTGTTGACTTTTTTGGAATTTGGCCCCCTTTTTTAGGTTCGGTCCCCATTTCTACCTTTATATTTTGTGTAATACCAAAAATACCCACATATAATTATTAAGGGTTTTACCCCCAAATATGTTTTGTAAAAAAGTGAAAAAACAAATTTTAAAAAGATTTTACATATATATATATATATATATATATATATATATATATATATATATATATATATATATTGTTCAAAATTGTTTTCAATAGTTTTTATAAAAAACAAAGCTTGAAATTAAAGTTTTCATAAAATTACATAATAAAAATAGTTCTTTTTATATATATTTAATATTTATATTTATAAATAAATCTCGTAGGAAAATTAGTTTTTGGCTGTTTTTTTCTTGTTTTTCCTCCAACATTTTTTTAAGCTGTCTTTTCCCTTTGTAGTTCCATTTTTCAGATACCAAAAAATTGTTATTTTTCATCCCACATTTTTTTATCAAAAAAAATATAAAACTATTTTCTTCTCTTTTTGCTCGCAATTTTTCCTCCATTTCATCCCATAGTTCTAAGATAAAAACTATTTTTTGTTCTTTTTTAACTTTTTATTTATTAAAAAAAAATATATATATAGTTTTTATCTTTTTTGTCCTAGCTTTTGTCTTCTTTTCGTCATTTTTTTTTATTTTTTTTGTATGTGAAAACAACAACAAAAAAGGGGAAAAAAGCTACGACAAAAAGATTAAATATATATATATATATATATATATATATGATTTCTACGATGAAATGGATTGGAAAAACTAGAGGCAAAAAAGGAAGAAACGAGTTTTATATTTTTTGATAAAAAAAACCTGAGACGAAAAATAATAAAATAAAATAGTTTTACATTTGTTTATATAAGAAAAAAACAATTTATTTTAATAGAGAATAATTGGAATGAAAAAAATTTACCGAAGAAACAATTTTTTTAGATACGAAAAAACGGGTCAACAAAAGGGAAATAATTCTCAGATGAAGAACAGGAAAAAAAATCAGCCAAAAATTATTTTTCCTCCGAGAATTTTTTATAAATAGAAATATTAGATCTTTTCAAAAAATATTATTTTTATCATGTAATTTAATAAAAATTATATTTTTAACCATTGTATAAAAAATTTTGAAAACAATTTTAAATAGTCTTTATATATATATATATATATATATATATATATATATTGTTCAAAACTGTTTTCAATAGTTTTTATATAAAACAAAACTTGAAAATAAAGTTTTTATAATATTACGCAATAAAAATAGTTTTTTTATAAATAAATCTGGTGGGAAAAACAGTTTTGGCTATTTTTCCTTGTTTTTCCTTCAACAATTTTTTTTCCCTTCTTTTCCTAGTTTTTCGTATATTAAAAAATAGTTTTTTTTGTTGTTTTTTTCTTCCCAATTATTATCTATGAAAAGAAGCTGTTTCTTCCCCCTTTATAGTTCCTTTTGTTCACATACAAAAAAATTGTTGTTTTTCATCCCACATTTTTTATCCAAAAAATATAAACTATTTTTTTGTCTTTTAGCTCACAATTTTTCCTCCATTTCATCCAATAATAAATTTTACCTTTTTGGTCCTAGCTTTTCGTCATTTTTTTCTCTCTTCATGTATGTGAAAACAATAACAAAAAGGGGGGAAAGCTAGGATAAAAAGATTAAAAAATATTTATCGGATTTCTACAATGAAATGGAGGGGAAAAACTAAGAGCAAAAAAAGAAGAAACTAGTTTTATATTTTTTTATAAAAATAATAAATAAGTTTGCTTTATATTTGTTTATACAAGAAAAAAACAGTTTATTTTAGTAGAGAATAATTGGAATGAAAAAAATTTACCTAAGAAACAGTTTTTTTAGATACAAAAAAATGGGTCAACAAAAGGGAAAACATTATGAGAGGAAGAACAGAGAAAAAAAATTAGCCAAAAATTGTTTTTCCTCTGAGAATTGTTTATAAATAGAAATATTAGATCTTTTTACAAGATATTGTTTTTATCATTTAATTTAATAAAAACTATATTTTTAACCTTTTTATAAAAAATTATTGAAAACAACTTTAAATAGTCTTTTTATAAATATTGTACATTTGTATATATATGTAACTTCTTTTTTATAAATATTAAAATTGCATAATGAAAAATATTTTCATAAAATTATTTAATAAAACTTGCTAAAAATACAGTTTTTATAAAATAGCATAATATATAGTTTTTTATAAGTATTAAAATTACATAACAGTTTTTTATAAAATTCCGTAATAGAATTGTTTTTATAAAAAAAATTGGCTTGAGGGTATTTCAGAACTATAAATATATATAGGAGAATTCTCACCTACATCATGATCTATACATCATCCATACCTCACACCTAGTTGTAGGCTCTAAAAAACTTTTTTTTCCTTAATATTAACCTTCCAATAAACCCATGTCCAAAATATTAGGTCAAAAAACATTTTGAAGATATTTTTAAAAATTCACAAAAAACTGCTCAAAATACCTTATTGATAAGAGTCTGCGCCAGCATTTTTTGTTGATTTTTTAAAAATAAGTACAAAATATTTTTTCACCTAATTTTTTAAATATGGGTTGATTAGAAGGATAATTTTAAGGAAAACAAATTTGAAAAAAAAAAATTATGGCCTAGAACTAAGTGTGATGTTTGGTGTAGTGTATACATCATGACGTAGATAAGCCTTCATATATATATGTGTGTGTGTGTGTGTGTGTGTGTAAAATCTTTTTAAAAAATTATTTATTTATATAATACCTCTTATTTCCGAGGATTTAGAATTTAATTAACTTAGAGATATAAAGATTAATTTATCTGGAGTATTTAATTAAATTACTGAATTGAGATTTAATTAATTTGGGTTATTCTAAAATTTACACGTGTCGTAATTTGAGGACGAGGTTGGAGATTTTAGTTAAGTAACTCGGATGACAATTCTGAGTACACAGTTGATTCCGAATAGGTTGAGATAGTCGAAAAAGAGTACCCGGGTGTAGTAATTGTGTCTCGGGGCATTTTTAGGAATAACCGGACTCACACGGGGGTATTCGGATCATTTGGACTTTGGCCCATAGGCTTAATTTCGGGATTAGTAATATAAAACCTACATTAGAGAGTTTTTAGAAAACACAACTCAATAACAAAACCCTAGTTTTGCAGAGGAGAAAAGAGGAAGAAACTGGGAGAGCTTTGGGGAGACAAACCAAGAAAATGGGTGTGTTCTTCGTCAAATCTTCGTTTACAATAAAAGAAATCAGACGCTGTGAATTTATCCAGGTTGGGTGCTTATGAATGAACAAATTATATAGATTAGACTCAAATGATGTGGTATTTTGATTCAGAAGTGTGAGAATCCAAGTTGCATTAATAGACTGTTAATCGAGGTCTGAAATTTAGAGTTTTGAAATCAGTTTTTTGAAAACAGGAATGGGGTAAATCGTGAGAATAAATTTCATATTTTAATGGATGTGATTATAAATAATTGATGGTTAATAAGGTATTGAGAAATTAGAAACTGTGGAACTTATAAACTTTAGGAAGTTAGCAGGTTGGGAATTCGGGGTTGAAAGTTTAAAACCTTGGACGAATATCAATGGCTGACGCAGCGAAGGAAGGAAGAAGCGGTCGCTCAAATGATGTCGAATCTCGTTTGAGCGGCAAATGATGCTGCACGAACGGCACCAGTCTCATTTGAGCGACTGTGGGGACTTTTTGGAAATGCCAAAATTTCCATTATTTTCTTTTAGGGTTTCTTTCAAGGGTTTATTCAGTATAAAAGATAAATAGGGAGAACAGTACTTAGAAACTTGGGTTTTAGGTTCAAGTAACACTAAGTTTAGTAAGAGTGCCGAATAAAATAATGGAATTTTGGTGACATAAATTCAATGTTAGAATACGGGCCAAGTTAGGGAGTCTAGGCATTATGGTTGAGTGACACCACTTGGATAAAATTAATTGAGACGAAATTAATTTAATTAAGGGTCGAAGATTTAACCTGAATATTTTGCAGGCTAGTGTAACGGGAGTTGGCACAGGATAGCCAGTTTATTTTATTATAGGTATATAGAATAAATTATCATATATTAAATTTAATGAGGAGTGTAAACTTTAATAGTGGGATTTTGTGTAACAAATTCTAAGAGGTGAAGATACGGATCGAATGAGTGAGTCTGGATATCGTAGTTAGATAACACTACTTTAATAAAATTTAATTGATGTGTGATTAATTAAATTACGAGTCGGGATATAGACTTGGGTATTCTTGGGCTACTGCTATGGCCGGACTTTATTAAATATATGTATACGGTTATGTGTGATAGTGTGTATATATATATATATATATATATATATAGAGAGAGAGAGAGAGAGAGAGTGAGGCTCTCCAACATATTTCACTTAACATACCTATGAACATACCTATTTTTTTTAAATAGTAAAAAACATAATTTTGAGTTGATATTTTTTATATGGATTTTTTATATTTCAATATTCTCCTCTAAAAATATTCAGCTCAAAATATTATGTTTTGCTATTTTGAAAAAATACGTTAAAAAACTAACAAATTTTAAAGGGTAGAAACTGTCAATTTTTTTTACCTATTTTTTAAAAATAACAAAAACTATTATTTTCAGTTGATTTTTTTTATAGTGATACACTGAAATATTATGAACTCATACGAAAAATATCATCTCAAAATTATTTTTTTTACAATTTTAAAAAGAGGTATGTTCATAGGTATGTTTCTAGGAGGTATATATATATACACACACACACACACACTAGGGTATGCCCATGCCTGAAAGCACACTAATAATCATAAAAAGGCAAAAAAATTCGTTTGCTAAGAAAACAAAATGCGATTTCAAAAACATTGGTCATAATCTGATTTGATTATATGACTAACCACCCTACTTAACAAATAACAAATAGTCCAACAATTTCATGTAGTTTAAATTCATCACTCGAATTAACAAAGTGTGAATTCTAAAAACATAGGCATAGTCTCCTTTGTATTGGACTATCCACCCTTCTTAAGGGGTAACAACCAACCGTTAGCAATCATAATAACAACAAAGTAACGGTCTACCTGATTTAAGGTATAAATAACACTTCAACAACAAAAATAGCCTTACTGGACTATACCAAAAATGCGTAGGCAGACTATACAAAAAAACCTTAGCAATCATCCAACAGCGTGTAGTAACTCTAAGCCTAAGCTTTACAAAAAGTCAAAAATATCGACATCCCAAAAAAGTATCCTTTTGATAGTTAATCATAGATTCGCAGTAAACATCCTTGTAATAACTCTATGAAATGTCCGCGTATCTAGCTCGACGTACTTCATATGAAGATTGCCACAATTTACAACCACCTATAAGAAATATTTTTAGTTAAGACTAATTTTTAAAAATGAATGAAAAGAGGAAATATTTTAAAGACGAAGTACCTTGTTGTGAGAACCACATATAAGAAGCCTGCGGGTATTTATCCGCTCTTGATGCCTTACCATTGGCTCCCAATACTAAGATTAATTAAAAAAAATTATCAAAAGATGATATAAAGGGGTCATATGTGTAGTTTATATGAAAAATAACACTACTTACTTTATAGGAGATACATAATGTTTGTTGTCGAAAGCGTATAATCATTAAAAAGAAGGGTAATGTGACTTGCACTTGTACATCGAGATAATGCTACA